>JAAGEH010002033.1:0-24359 GCA_011751065.1 Lasiurus cinereus
TCGGCTGGATCTGGGGTTTAGTGTCGTAGGATAAGGGGTTCAATGCCGTTGGGAGTCTCCGTCTCCCTCCCGCCAGAGAAAGCCAGCCAGGTACTCCGGCACCCGCTCTCTCAGCGCGCATCTCCGTACCTCAGCTTTTTGCAGCTCCTCTGGGTCTCCGTGAGCCCCTCTCTTTCCCTCTAGTTGTAGAACTTCCACTCAGCCAGCTTTCCTGTGGCTCTGGATGATGTCCGTTCTGTCTTTTAGTTGTAGTTTTGAAATTGTTGTGCGAGGCAGCAGTATAGGTGTTTACCTATGCCGCCATCTTGGATTTTCCCCTGATGTGTTTATTTTTTATTCTCTCTCTTCCTTTCTGAAATCAATAAAAATATATTTAAAAAAATAAATAAAATAAAAAATCTTTCTCTGTTGTATACAGTCCAGAGGGCACACCATTGTAAGCCCCACTAGCCAGCCCCCAGAGGTAGGTGATGTAGAGATGTCACTTGGCAGCATTCACAAATATTGGGGTGCCAGACTGGGGTATGAGCACTTTTCTGGGTGACACTGATTATTATAGTCCCATGTGGCCAGGAACATAGCTCTCTTGGCCTCTAGAGCCAGTGTTCAAGGGCAGTTGCAAAAATTGGGGCATTAGGCTCCCTTCCAGGAGATATGGGTGCTCTGGAGCAGGGCCATTTTTTTTCCGTTTGCCTGGTGCATAGTTATCTAGTTGTTTTTTGCTCATCCTATATAATAAAGAGGTAATATGCAAATTGACCCTCACACCCTCACACAAGATGGCCTCCTCATGTGGTCCAAGATGGCCTCCACAAGATGGCCAGCAGGGGAGGGCAGTTGGGGGCAATTGGGCCAGCAGGGGAGCAATTAGGTGTTGATCAGACTGGCAGGGGAGTGGTTAGGGTGTGATCAGGCTGGCAGGCAGGTGAGTGGTTGGAAGCCAGCAATCCCGGATTGTGAGAGGGATATCCCCCAAAGGGTCCCAGATTGGAGAGGGTGCAGGTGGGGCTGAGGGGCACCTCTCATCAGTGCACAAATTTCATGTACTGGGCCTCTAGTCTATACACACACACACACACACACACACACACACACACACTCACACACACTGAGTGGCCAGATTATTATGATCTCTGAACACATAATAATCTGGCCACTCAGTGTACTTCTCTTGAGTACCTCATTTATTTGATATCAAAGATACTATAAATCATGCACCTGATCAGTTTTCCCCTTTGCACTAGCTGATAGAAAGCTCAGGGCAAATAGGTGATTGACCTCCAGCAAAATGATACCCATTTGAGATACAAATACACTCAGTGGCCAAATTATTATGTGTTCAGAGATCATAATAATCTGGCCACTCAAAATATCTATATATATAAAAGTCTAATATGCTAAGTGTCCAACTGCTTGACCAGTTGCTGTGATGTTCACTGACCATCAGGGGCCAGGTGCTCTAACCAATAGGTTAGCTTGCTGCTGGGCTCTGGCCAATCTGGACTGGGCAAGATGGGCTGAAACACCCTGGAGCCCTCCCATGGCCCCTCCCCAGCCAGCCAGCCACCATTGGTCCTAATTGGGACTGGGTGAGATAGCCCAATCAGCCCCGATTGCCAGCCAGGCTGAGGGACTCCCCACCCGTGCACAAATTTGTGCGCTGGGTCTCTAGTATACATATATATAAAGAGGTAATATGCAAATTATCATGACTGCTCAGGAGGAAGATGCATGCACAGGTGGGTGGGAGGGGACTGTGTGTGAGGTGAAGCAAGCCATGGATGCCACAGCGGCCTGAGCAGGCCTGGAGTGGAGACAGGGCCCGCCTCTGCCGGTGAGCTGCAGAAGAAACACCTTTTCTGACTGCTCATTGGCTAAGCTCCTGGTATGCCACTTACAGTGTTCTTGGTAACTTGGGTAATAAGAATCCAAGAAGGTGATCTAGGATTTTCCCACCTCACTCCTGGAGGAAAAAACAAAGGTCCGCTGCTGGAAGAGCTAAGAAATGACATGTCCTTCCCTAGCTGGTTTGGCTCAGTGGATAGAGCCCCAGCCTGCAGACTCCAGGGTCTGGGCTCAATTCTGGTCAAGGTTATATACTTAGGTTGTAGGCTCCTCCCTGGCCGGGGACCAGGTCAGGGCTCATGCAGGAGGCAACCAATTGAAGTGTTCCTCTCACATTGATGTTTCTCTCTGCCTTTCCCTCTTCCATGCTCTCTAAAAATCAATGGAAAAATATCCTCAAGTGAGGATAAAAAAAAAAAAAGAAAGATATCATATCCTATGAAAGAGATATCTTGAAAAGGCCTAAAAAAAGGTGTCATTTTTTTGTGTGAAGGTACTGGAATCTGTGTTGATGGAAACTTCTTTGTGGCTATGGCGGCCAGCAGTGGCAGCAGCAGCGGGATGGTGGGAGTGGTGCCTTCTGATCAGTCCAGTCGCCTCTGGCAGGGGCAAGCCAGATCGCAGGGAGTGGGTCTAAGCTGTCGGTAGGACATCCCCTGAGGGCTCCTGGACTATGAGAAGGGCAGGCTGGCTGAGAAAACCCCCCTCCCCCCCACCCCCCCAGTACATGAATTTCATGCACTGGGCCTTTAGTTTGTTAATAAAGAGGGGAAAAGGTATCTTTTCAAGGTAGTGAGTTCAGATCTTTATTCGTCACCATCCTCTCATTTTGCTTTTAATTTGCATTTTCCTAATGATCAGTGACATTGAGTATCATTTAATGTGTTTATATGCCATCCATATAATATCTTTTTGAAGATGTGTCTTGAGTTTTTGCTCATGTTTTAGTTATGTTTGTATTATGAAGTTGTGAGAATTCTTCATATACTATAACCTCTCCTGAGCATACAGCTGTCTTCTCCCTGTGTCCTCATGTGGTATCCCTTTGTGTCTGTGTCCTAATCTCCTATAAGGACACTGGTCAGATTACATTAGAGCCCATCCCAGCGACTTCATTTAACCTGATTTCACTTCATTAGAAATGCAAGTTACACATTTTTCTTCTCTTGGTTTTTTATTTTATACTAGAGACCTGATGCACAAAAGTTGTGCAAGAGTAGGTCTTCCTTCCTCTGGCTTCTGGCACTGGCCTCCTCTGGCATCCAGGACCCGAGCTTCCCTCGCAGCCCTGGCTTAGTCCGGAAGGACATCTGGTCTAATTAGCTTATTACATTTTCATTATTATAGACTAGAAGCCCAGTGCATAAAATTTGTGCACGGAGGGAAGTTCCCTCAGCCCTGCCTGCACCCAACTCTAATTGGGGACCCTTCTCACAATCTGGGACTGCTGGCTCCTAACCATTCACCTGCCTGCCTGCCTGATTGCCCCTAACTCCTCTGCCTGCCTGCCTGATCACCCCTGCCATCCCCTGCTGGTCTGATCTCACCCCAACTGCCCTCCCTTGTGTCCTGACTGCTCCTGACTACCTCTGCCTGCCTTATCACTCCTAACTGCCCTCCCCTGCTTGCCTGATCTTGCCCCCAACTGCCCTCCTCTGCCGGCCAATTTGGTTCTGGTTGGTCAATTTCTATGCCAGTCAGCATCAAAAGCTCTGCCTCCTAGGCAGCCATTGGCTCCCCACAGTTGACCCAGATTTGGTTCTGATTGGTCCGTTTCTATGCCAGTCAGTGTCCAAAGCTCTGCCTCCTAGGCAGCCATTGGCATCTTACATTCACCCAGATTTGGTTCTGATTGGTCAGTTTCTATGCCAGTCAGTCATCTTTGGGCCTATCAGTGGGCCCTGATCAGAAAGGCGGTGCTGATCTGCACCCTCGGTGGAGGCCTGGAGAGAAATGGAGGCACAGCTGTTGGCCAGGCTGGGAGAGAAAGAGAGGCAAGCTCTGACCAGTGGTTGCCACAGGGGCTATGGATCAGATCCTGCCTCTCTCTGCAGGCCTCTTTCTGGGCCTGATCTGCATGGCAACCCAGCATTGACTTCCGGTCTGGTCGAGCCTTTGGTCATAATGGTTGTTACTACCCTGGCTCTTTATTATATAGATGTCCTAGAGTTTATTCTGTGGTAGTGCATAGAGGTGTTCATCATTCCTTTTCATAGCTGCAGGTATTCTCTAGGCATATGTAACATGAGTTGACTGGTCCCCTATGGATAGTGTTAGAATCTTTTCCAGTTTTTTTTTTGCTATTATAAATAGTCCTGAAATGAATAGCTTTATGCATGTATCTTATTTTTAATAGTATTTCTGTGGGATCGAGTCTGAGAGAGACATGGGATTGCTGGGTTAAAGGTTAAATTTATATTTCATTTTGTGTGGCAGCTATTTTTTAGGCCACTTTTAAAAAATGCTTTGAACAACATTGTCGAATAATCAGTGGCATGGTCTTTGCAAATTTCTCTGGCATTAAGATTTTGTTACTCTTTTTAAAGTAGTGTGTGTGTGTATGTGTGTGTGTGTGTGTGTGTGTATGTATGTGTCTATGTGTGTGTAGTCCACAGCATTCCTTCTTAGTGAAGTGGGTTACTGTAGTTTCGTACTGACCAGTAGATGCCGCTGTTGAATAAGAATGCTGGTGGGAAGGCTGCTTGATGTGGGCTGATTCTCCAGCTACAGTTGAGACAACCTTTGCTCTCTCCCTAAAGGGAGGGTGGCACAGAGGGAAGTTCCAAGGGGGAACTCCACAAATGAAGAAGAAAGCCAGCTCTTTTTGGTCTAAGCTCCTCCCTGAGATTCCATGAAAATTATTGGTGTAATTATTTCTCTGTGTTGCTCTTAGGCACTCTTCTCCATTAACATTGACATTGTCATCCCTCCAACTCCAGCCCCCCCTGCTCCCCTTAGCAATTTATAACCCACCTGCCTTAATCTGTTGTTTATTTCTTCGCTGTTATTGTTTTTACAAAAATGTGATTTGACACAAAAACCAGATGAGATTTCAGATGAGTAGGTGTATAAAGCCGGATGAGTTGGGTCCTAGGGTTACTTCTCCCAGTCTGCTACTGTGAAGAGATACAGAGAGGGGCTGAGAGTGTCAAGGTCTGTCTCCCCAAATCCAGCGGTCTCAGTCTCCCTGATAATTGACCTCATTTGCACTTGATTCTTCCCTCGAAGTATTTACTAAAGCACTTGGTGTTTGGGACCAACACTTAGTTTGTGTTACGTCACTGGCCTCCCCTAACATCTTCTGCTGTCCCTTCCTCTTCATCCTCAGTAACAGATGCCCTTTACTTGTTTCCTGGGTCACGGTTTCTCCCCGGGGTTACTGGCATTTTGAGTGAAATAATTATTCCTTGTGTAGGACTCATTATGGCAGAATGTTAAATGCTCCTGGTCACTGCCTACCAGATGGCAATAGCATTCCCCAGCCACTGTGCAATCTAAAATTGACCCCCTGTATTTCCAAATATTCCTTGGGAAATACTGCTCTGGAGAATCCCATCAGGCCCTGGGCGCTCTGTGCACTCCCCACTTTCTGTCTCCAACATCCATCCTTCCTGGAGCTTCAGACTCATTCTTGACTGCTTGCTAGTCACCTCTGCCTTCCCATGTCTAAGCGAGAAGTCTCCCATTCCGGTAATGACGCCACCACTCACTCAGTGGTCTGGACTCCTCTTATTTGTCTTCACATCAGCTTTATCAGCAAGCCCTGCCACCTCTGCCTACAGGCTATTGCTTACCACTTTCACAGTTGCCATTCTGGCCTAGGGCATCATCTTCCCTGTCAGAACTGTTGCAGTAACAGCTTTGAAAAGTATTTACTAGCTTGAAATATAACGGGACCAAGAAAAGTACAAGGAAGGACATTCA
Source organism: Lasiurus cinereus (assembly GCA_011751065.1). Lineage (NCBI taxonomy): Eukaryota > Metazoa > Chordata > Mammalia > Chiroptera > Vespertilionidae > Lasiurus > Lasiurus cinereus. The sequence goes on from JAAGEH010002033.1 coordinate 5,770, forward strand.
GCTTAGGGAGTTCTCAGAGAGAGCATTACCAGCCAGGGGAAGTGAGAAGGCTGCCAGCCCTCTAGAACCCCATGGCGTGGGCCCCCCATATCTTGGCAGCTCTTCCTCACAGGAGAGTCTCCTCCTTGTTTAGCTTTACTTTTCCATCAAAGCCTGCATTCTTTTCTTTTTTAATCTGAGGGTTTAGGGTCATCAAATGCTCACTGCTTAAGCTGGTATCCTCTGTCTCTTTAGAGAGCATGCCAAAATGTTAAATATCCAACTCCACAATTAATCCAATGACATTTCACCTAGTATTTCCCTGTGTTTTTCCAGAGGTGGATTCATAGGGGATTTGTTATAATTTGGTGTAAGTTACTCTGCATAGAAACACGTTGGTTGCTACTTAGAATCTGTAGCTCTTCTGAGTGATGACATCAGCAAGTGGGGAAAAAGATTCTTAGACATGTCTCTTGATGCACATATATCTGTGTTTGTACTTCTACGAGGAGTTGCCAGGTCTTAGGTAATAGCAACCTCATTTCCAAAATACCAACTTAAACTCCCTCCAGCAGTGTGTTTTTGTTGCTCCTTATCTGTACAGACACTTCTTATTGTCAGTTTTCTAAATGAAAGGAGAGGGAGAGAGAGATAGAAACATCACTGATGAGAGAGAATAATCAATTGGCTGCCTCCTGCATATCCCCCACTGGGTACGCAGGGCATGGAATCAAACCATGACCACCTGGTTCATAGGTCCACGTTCAGCCACTAAGCCACACCAGCTGGGCTGTGGCTTACCTTTTTACTCTCTTAAGTAATCTTTCGAATATGAATTATATATTTTAAGAGCTATCTTTTGACATCAAGAGATTCTCACTTCTAATGTTCTTAATTTTTTCAGTCTTTTCCTTTATGGTTAGTACTCCCCTGGTTATTAACTGTATTATTAGTTTTACTAGAGCATGAAGATATTCCCCTGTATTATCCTCTAGGAGAATATTGTTTTATACTTCATAAAACACCTGAAATTAATTTTAGGGATGTCAACTTATTGAGATAAAATGTACATACAGTAAAATGCACCAACTTCAAATATGCCATTCTTGGAACTTTGGCAAGTATACACTGCTGTGTACCATGAGTACAGTCCTGATACAGAACATTTCCCTGACCCCAGAGAGTTCCTTTGTTCCTTTTGCAGTCCCCTCCCACTTCGCTGTGGCCCTGGCCTCTGGCCACACTTGATTTGCTTTCGATTACTATGGATTGATTCCAGTTTGGGTTTGTATGAATGAACTCTGCTATGAATATTCATGTATGCACCTGTGGGAATGTATGTTTTCATTTAATCTTGAGTAGATATCTACCGGGTCTCAGGGTAAGTATACGTTTAAACTGTTTTTATTAGAAACTAGTGGCCCGGTGCATGATATTCATGGCGGGGGAAGGAGGCCCTCAGCCCAGCCTGCATCTTCTCTAATCAGGGACCCCTTGGGGGATGTCCAACTGACGGTTTAGGCCTGATCTCACCCACAGGGATTGGGCCTAAACCGGTGGTCAGACATATCTCTCATAATCTGGGACTGCTGGCTCCTAACCACTCACCTGCCTGACTGCCTGATTGCCCCTAACTGCCTGTGCCCAATCACCTGTAACTTCTCTGCCTGCCTGATCATCCCTAACTGTTTCCCTTGCCAACCTGATCTCGCCCCCAGCTGCTCTCCCCTGCAGTCCTGATCACCCCTAAAGGCCTCTACCTCAGTCTCCACCATCATGGCTTGTTCGGAAGAAAGTCAGACATCTGGAAGATTGCTGGTTGACCTGGTTTAATTAGCATATTACCCTTTTATTAGTATAGATAGATTATATAGGATAGGATTGCATAAATTGGGAGGGGAGAGCCTTTTTCATCAGGAGGAGATACTCTTGGCAGCCAAAAATACATAATACCTATAGCTGGACGGATAGCCAGCCATATGCACTATACTACCAAACCAGTCTTTAAAAAATTGAACCACTTTCTTACACCTTACATCAAACAGCTGTTGCCCTTAAAACCCCTTCTCAGCCCCCACCTTAGGTTCTGATTGGTTGGTGTCTATGCCAGTCAGCATCAAAAGCTCCGCCTCCTAAGCAACCATTGGCTCCTAACACTTCACCCAGATTTGGTTCTGATTGGTTGGTTCCTACACTAGTCAACATACAAATCTCCATCTCCTAGGCAGCCATTGGCTCCTCACACTTCGTCCAGATTTGGTTCTGATTGGTCGGTTTCTATGCCAGTCAGCGTCTCTGGGCCTATCAATGGGCCTGATCAGAGAAGCAGGGCTGATCAGTAGCCCCAGCAGAGGCCCGAAAGAGAGAGGCGAGGCAAGTGCTGATCAACAGCTGCCACGGAGGCTACACATTCAGACCCTGCTTCTCTCTCTCAGCCTCCTTTGGGGCCTGATCTGCACGCCCCTTGACAGTTAGTGCTGGATCGCAGTGGCAATCCAGAATTGACTACAGGATTGACTTCCAATCAGTCGAGCCTTCGGTCGTTTTGAATGCTATGGACCCTGGGTTTTTATATATTAGGATGGTCAAATTGTTTTAACAGACCATTTTGCATTTCTACCAATGATGCATCTGTTGGCAAAGTTGCTAACCTTGCCAACACTTGGCATTGCCAGTCTTTTTTCTTATTTATTTTATTTTAGCAATTTTGTTTTGACTGAATAAAGGTATTTTTACAGATAAAGATGTAGAGCCATATCTTTTTGTGGTTTTAATTTTCCTTTCCTTATGACTCACATGTTGAACATCTTCCCACAAGCTGATTTGCCATGCATGTCTTCTTTGGATGTCTGTTCACATCTTTTGTGGTGTTTAGAAAACTATACTTCTGTGTGTCTCCTTGACTGTCACAGACACAACACTTGTGAAAATAGATATGTGGATTTAATTAGCATATTTCCCTCCACCAGACAATTCTGTGACACCAGCTGGGTGCCTTCTAGTCCTAACACCATTTACTTGGAGATCGTGTCAGATGCTAATTGTAAGTCCAGATTGTGCTCCTGACTGATTGACTATAAATTGACCCTCAATGTGGGTTTGATAAATTTGTTAGAGCTGCTCAGAATTCAGGAAAATAGTTTGCCAGTTTATTATAAAAGGATAAAGGATACAGGTAAACATCCAGATGGAAGATATGTGTAGGGCAAGATACGGGGAAAGAGTGTGGAGCTTTGGTGCCCTCTCTGAATAAACTCCTCCTGTTCAACAACCTAGAAGCTCCCTGGATCTCATGCTATTGGGAGTCTATGGAGTCCTCTCCTAGGCATGCTGGATCATTACCTCCATCTCCATCCAGCTTCTTTCCCTTGTCTGAGGAATGGGGGGAGGAGCTGACAGTTCCAAGATTATATCTAGTCACATTTCTTTCTGGTAACCAGCCCTCATCCAAGAGCCACCCAGGAGCCCACCCACAGTCACCTCATTAGAACAAAGACTCCTGTCACCTAGGGCGTTCAAGGGATTTAGGAGCCTTCTGTCAGGAACAAGGAGTTGGGCAGGGCAGGAGCCGAGCCCGAATAGAGCCAAAGATACTCCTGGTTTTCTTAGCACTTAGGGATTTCCAAGGGTTTCAGGAGCTCTGTGCCCAGGAGCTGGGAACAGAGACCAGCATATATTTTTTATTATTTCACATGTCCTTTCTCTCTTTTTTCTTATATGTTTTGTTTTTTGTACTTAGTGTGAAATGGGGGGAAAGTTTTATTTTTAATAAAAATTTTTAAGTTTTTTAATTGATTTTTAGAGAGGAAGGCAGAGAGAGAGAACTGACACCATCTCAAATTTCATGTGAGAGTGAAACATCTATCTGCTGCACCTCCCCATCCCCCATTTGACATGCATGGCAAATCAGCACGTGGAAGGATGTTTAACATGGGGGACGGATCCCACAACCCGGGCATGTTCCCTGACGGAATGGAACTGGCTACCTTTTGGTGCATGAGACAACACCCAACCAGTTGAACCACACTGGTCAGGGTGAAAAGTTTTTGTCTAAAGATTAGCATCATTGGTGGGAAAGCCTGTCCTTTCCCTTGAGAGTGAACTGAGGGTCCATATTTCCATGAGCCTGTTTCTGGTTGTGCTCTCTCCTATTCCATTGATTTATGGAACTCTGTGCCAGCATCACAATACACATACTGTAGTTTTAGGACAAGTCTTGAGAGTTCTCAGTTTATTGTTTTTAAAGAGTGTCTTAGCCATTCCCGGTCATTTTCATTTTCATGTATCTTTAGAATAATCTTGTCAAATTTAAACAAGAAAACGCGTTGGGATTTTGGCTGAGGTTGCATTGAACAATAGATTCATTTTGAAAAGGATGGTAACTATATAATGAGTTTTTTTTTTATCCACGAGTGTGATACTCTTCTTTAATAAGTTTTTTTCATCTATTACAGACCTTGCACATCTTTAAAAATTTTATTTTTAGCCCCAGCCAGTTTGGCTTAGTGGTTGGAATGTCTGTCGGTCTGAGGACTGAAGTGTCCCAGGTTCGATTCTGGTCAAGGGCATGTATCTTGGTAGCAGGCTTGAACCCTGGCCCCGGTGGGGCATGTGCAGAAGGCAACCAATCAATGTGTCTCTCTCACATTGATGTTTCCCTCTTTCTCTCTTTCTCTCTCTCTTCCCCCCATGTCCCCCTACTCTGTCTAAAAATCAGTGAAAAAAATCTCTTCAGGTGAGGATTAACAATGAAATTATTTTTACATATTTCCCATTATAATTGGTATCATTTTTAATACTTTCCTTTTTTAACTTGCTAATATATAGAAATACAACTCAGTTTTATACACACACACACCCTATCGAAGAAAAGAGTAATATGCAAATTAACCATCACTCTGTGACAAAATGGCGGCCCTCATAGCCACAAGATGGTGGCGCCCAGCCCTCTAAGCCCCGCCTGAGTCCTGGCAGAGTAAACAGCCTGGCAGAATGCTGCCCAGAGGCCCTCCTGACCCTTTAGAAAAAAACAAAAAATTCACTCCCCACAGAGCGATCCTGTCCCAGCCCCAGCCTGGGGTCTCAGCCTGGGAGTGGCTCCATGGAGCGATCCTGTTCCAGCTCCAGCCCCTGCCTGGGGTCTCAGCCTAGAAGGAGTGCGTGGCTCCATGGAGTGATCTGGTCCCAGCCTGGGGTCTCAGCGTGGGTCTCAGCCACTGAGTCACACCAGCCAGGCAAATATGGAGGAATCTTAAATGTATGTGTGTGTATGTATGTGTGTGTATGTGTGTGTGTGTATTATTGATTTTTTTACAGAGAGGAAGTGAAAGGGAAAGAGAGCTAGACATATCTATGAGAAAGAAATATCGATCAGCTGACTTCTGTACACTCCCCACTGAGTATGTTCCCCCAACCCAGATACATGGCCTTGACCGGAATTGAACCTGGGACCCTTGAATCTGCAGGCGTGACTCCATCCACTGAGCCAAACCAGTTAGGACTGTCCAATATGTTAAAGAAAAAACCCTATCTAATAAAGAGGGAATATGGAGGGGAGGGCATCTGGAGGTGACCTGGCTGTCAAGGGAGGGCAATTGGGGACGATCAGGCCTCAAGGGAGCAGTTAGGCGTTGATCAGACTGGCAGGGGAGTGGTTAGGGGGTGATTAAGCTGGCAGGCAGAAGTGGTTAGGGGCAATCAGGCAGGCAGGCGAGCAGTTGGGAGCCAGCATTTCCAGATTGTTTAGGTCCGACAGTTGGACATCCCCTGAGGAGTCCCAGATTGGAGAGGGTGCAGGTTGGGCTGAGGGACACATAGCCCCGTGCACAAATTTCTTGCACCAGGCCTCTCTCTCTATATATAAAATCAAAATATTCAGCAGCGCCGAGACTGGTTTGGCTCGGTTTGGCTCAGTGGATAGAGCGTAGACCTGCGGACTGAAAGGTCCCGGGTTCGATTCCCGTCGGGGGCATGTACCTTGCTTGCGGGTACATCTCCAGTGTGGGGTGTGCAGGAGGCGGCTGATCGATGTCTCTCTCTCATCGATGTTTCTGACTTTCTATCCCTCTCCCTTCCTCTCTGTGAAAAATCAATAAAATATATTTAAAAAAAATATTCAGCAGTATTGGCAAACTTACTTTTTCTAATAATTTTTCTTTAGGTTCCTTTGGACTTTCTATGTATATTGGCACAGCATCTGTGACTAATGACAAATTATTTTTTCTTTTCCAGTCCTTAGGCCTGTTTATTTAGCAGGGATTTGTTTTATTTTATGTGTCTTCAAAAACCAGTGTTTGGCCAGGCAGGCGTGGTTCAGTGGTTGGGCGTCAACCAATGAACCAGAGGTCACAGTTCAATTCCTAGTCAGGACACATCCCCCGGTTGTGGGTTCTAGCCCTGGTGTGGGTTTGTAGGAGGCAGCTGATCAATTATTTTTCTGTCATCATTGATATTTCTATCTCTCACTCCTTCCTCTCTAATCAATAAAAATATATATATATTTTAAAAAACAATGTTTGGTTTTACAAATTTTCTATTTACATGTTTCTTACTATTTTAGTGATTTCCTCAGCCCAAGATGGAGCATGCATTTTGGCCTACTTCCTTTTTCCTGTTTGCCACCCGTATTGCCCATCTTCTCCTTCTATTTCTGGATTTGTTCACTGGGAGTCTCTCAGGAGGCCAGGAGTTAAAATGATATTTCTTAGCGGCAGCTTCTAAGTCGCAGAGCGGGGCCTCACCTTTGTTTGCAACAACTACATAAATAATCTTAAATTGCTGGGCAGCGCTGCTGTTGACTTCTTTCTTAGTGTTGCTGCTGTCCGTGCTGAAGTCTGATATCTGGAATATTTCATCTGCGGGGCTCATAGATTGTGCAGTGATGCTAGAGGCTGGCAGCTGGTCTGTGCAGTGCTTGATGTACTTGATTCTGAGTCAAGCTTTTGAAGCCTCAGTAATTCTCTCTAGTTTGCCTTGGAGTGACAGGAGATACTTTTCAGTTGGAAAATAATATGCTATGTTTCCAGGAGTAGTATTTTGGAAAGACAGTTAACTCCTTTTGTTTGTTTCTTCATCTGTAGAATGAAAGGGTTTCTAGCTCTAAAATTTTGCTTTTTTGCTGGAATAAAGAATTATTCACTATAGTCTTTTTCAGAAATGTAACTGGAGCAGTCATTCACTTTGTACAAAGATTTTTAATCTGCTAATATTATACTATGTAATTTATAGTTTGTATAGTTTTCTCGGTTGTTTTGTTAACATGCCAACAATAATATTCATTCTCTTTCATAATGGTTTTATCTTTTAATTTTATAGAATTAACACTGAATCCTCCGGAAGGAATTGTGGCAGGTGAGGCACTAAAGTTAACCTTTTTCTAATTTACTTTTAATAGCCAAAGCTGCCTTCAAAGTGACAATGTGGCTATTTTTCTTTTTCTGCAGGTCCCATGAATGAAGAGAATTTTTTTGAATGGGAGGCATTGATCATGTAAGTTAATCCTATGTATTGTTAGTCGTTAAGAAATTAGACCTGCACATCATGTTTGGCAGTGCAACTGTGCTAAGAAGTGTTGATCAGAAAAAAGGCTGTGTGTGTCTGAAATTTAGCTTTTCTCTAGTCTTATCATCTGAAGGTGGAAAACAACACAAACATTGATCCATAAGAAATGAAAGTGTTTCCTTAGCACCACCAGTAAAAGCTTTAGTAAGCATTATATATTTGTAGAATTTTAAAATAAATGTTGAATGGTCTGTCTTGTGCTGAATTGGCTTCAAACAGCCTGGGTGGCTTTGGCTTCAAGAACTTCTGAGAGCCAAGGCTTTAAGGTTGAAAAGGCTCCTTCGTGTGGGAGTGGCCAGCCCGCCTGCGCACCAGGACTGGTCTTTTCCTCTGCCTCTGTGTGTCTTGTCTGGCCTTCCATCGTCCCTGACCCGGAGGCATGCTCAGTTCTTCTGAGATGACCTGTGCACTTCCTATCCAGTCTAGAAAGACTGTAACTGGATTTCATGTACAGTGATGTTGCTTAAAACAGCAACAAATAGACCTCTGCTTCTAGAGTCTTCTATGGCTCTATGACCCAGGCTCTTCGTTTGCCTTCTTTATACCTTAGATGTACAGTTTTTGGGCCATTCTTAGACTTAGTGTATTTCCAGAACATGTGGCCCGGTAACATTTAGGTAGTTGAGATTTGTAATCAGCCCTTGGTTTTCTCATGAGATGAGGTCTTCACCTAGCGAGGAAGTTTTCCCGTTGGATGCAGTGCCCTAATGGGAAGGGACTGGGAGGAGCTTGAAGCTGCTGCAGCAAATGTGAACTCTGGTTTCAGGATGTAATTTTAAATGGAATCAGACTTTCTGCATTTTCCTGGTGCTTGTATGACATTAGTTTCTAATATTTATGTATTAGTTTGAGAAAAAAGTTGCTGTTGTTATCTGTGAGGTTAGATTAAGTGAAAATTGAAATGAAGATACGTTTTTTGATAAGCAAAAATGAGTAAACACGATCCAGAGACAGTATAGCATGCTAATGTTTCCTTATCATTTGTAATATCTTCATGGCTTGGGTCCATGAAACCCATAGTTTTCCTGTGTTCCAGTGTTTCTGGCATGAGCATATCTTTGCAGTGTGTATTTGTATCTTTATTGTGTCTTTCACCCCACAGCATGGGCTCCGGATCAGCCATGACCTACATCCAATGGAATACTGTACTCATGATAGTGTAGCTATTTGTATTTTTAAAGAAACAAGATATCACACTGTAGGAACTTGTTCTTTAACCTGCTTTTCTCATTTACTGTATCACATGCATTTCTTTGTGTTAACCCGGACACATACACATACACCAGGCAGCAGGCCTGGTTGTGGGGACAGAATTTTGGAAGTCCATCTGAGTGCCCAGGTCTGGGCACCTGTTAGGCCTTTGTGTCTAGGAGGTAGTGACTATGTGCAGCCCAGGAGACTATTTAGATGTACTTAAAGGGACACATGAGCCTCTCACTATGGTTTTTTAATAGTGTTTATTGTTGAAAATCTGTTAGGGTAACTATTACTAATTTTAGACAAACAGTATAAAATTAAATCAATATTATGAAAACCTGTCTTAAAAAGTAATTAGAACTATTTTTTAGGTAGAGCACTTCTGTGTTTGAATAAGGCTTTTGCTTTAATGTGGAATTCCCCTGCTTCAGGATCTTGTGAGTATGTGGGTTTTGGTCCTGTTCCAGATCCTTTCACAAACAAGAGGCCGTTCACCAGTGTGCTTAAAACATCTATTAAGGAATTAACTGTCCTCCCATTGATTCGGCTCACCCTCCTGTCTTGGCAGACAGCTGGCTAAGTTTCTCTACTTAGTGATAGGTTTTCTTTTCTTTCTTTTTATTCTTTGACTGTTTCTAGAGTTTCTTCCATACACTAGTGTTTGTAAAAGTCACGCTTGTCTCATTTTCCAGAGTTTGTCGCTTACCTTCAGCGCCTCCATCTCAGATATGCTGGGAAGAAAACATCTTTTCACATGTCCCAGACACACAACACTGAGAGCCTGTTATTAGGGTACTTCTTCACAAACACAGGCATGGTAGGGGTGACCCTGAACATCCATCCTGAAAGAACAAGACTGGGGGACTGGGGTGATAGTACAACAAATTAATGAACAAGGAATAATTTAATGAGATCACTGCTGCCCGTTGTCGGGTCAGTGGGGGAAAATAACTCCGGTGACTTTCTGCGGAGCTTATGTTGGAACCTGTCCTCAGTAAGAAGGACACGGGCTTCCTATCAGACTTGAGGGAGGTGTGCCAGCAGGGCATATTGCTGCCATGGCTTTATGGTCTTGGCCCAGTCACACTGCCTCTTTTACCTTCACTTATCGGGATCAAAACAAAGAGGTTCAGCACCCTTTTCTTTCTCTATTAAATGTTTTTTATTGATTTTTTTTTTTGAGAGAGAGAAGGGAGATCTATTGGTTGCCTCCCGTATGCACCCCAATCCACAACCTAGATATGTGCCCTGACCAGGGATCAAACCCACACCTTTTTGGTATACGGGACAACGCTCCAACCAGCTGAGCCGCTTGGCCAGGACTTCAGTATCCATGAACTAGTGGCTTCATGTTCCAGGGTCTGGCTGCATGACCTCTTTGGCCCCTGGCTGTGGGTGTGGGGAGCTGTCTGAAGTTCTTAACTGTGGAGGTTGGACGTACTCTCTCTTTGGAGCCCTGTAGTATGGGGCTCAGGACATCTGTTATATCCTCAATGGCTGGAAAAAGCATGAAGTTCCTAGGAATTTTGCCACGTTGTTTCTGTCCTCCCCAGCATTCTTGAAGTAGTTGGCAGTGGTGACCTCTCTGTCTGGTCCATGGCCTACCTGCTGGCCCCTCTCCAGACCAGGGGGATCTGTCTGTTGTGATAAAATGACAAGGACTTCCTCTTTCTAAATAGTTGGGGACTTTTTGCTGACTATCCCCATGTTACTGTGGCACATTTGGGTCCAAGCTGGGTTACGACCGTGGGTGCAAGGATTTCCAGGCTGTTGCTTCTCCTAGGACTGGGGCTTGACTTACATTAGGTGTGAACATCATGGTCACATTAGCCACCCTTCCATTAGGCTTTTCTTGTTGACAGAAAAGTATCATAGAGCCTCTCTCATGGGTGTCGTGCTACTAAAACAGACCTGAGACATTAAGATAGATGCTTATCATTTGTATTGTATGTTCTCTGACCGAACAGTCCCAAGCCCAAGAATTTCTTCAATAGAAGTACTATCAAGATCTCAATATGAACCCTGGCTGGCATGGCTCAATGGTTAGAGTATTGGCCTAAACACCAGAAGGACGCAATTTCACTTCCCAGTCAAGGGCATGTATCTGGGTTGCAGTAATATGGACATGTCTTTGCCCAATATAATTTACAGATCATCCATGCTGTGAATTACCATGTGGCTCGGGAGAGGCTCAGGCAGAATCCACTTACTGGCCTAGAGATGTGGCTATGGAGAGGAGAAGCAAATTATGTAATAGCAGGTCTAGACCAGCGTTGTCAGCAGGGGTAGATTGGCACTGTCTGGGGACATTTTTGGTTGTCACAACTGAGTGGTAAGGGGAGCTCCACTACCAGCATAGAGTGGGACACTGCTAACACCCACAGTGCACAGGATAGCCTCTAACACAGCATGTCTGGCCCAAGATGCAGCAGTGCTGAGGTCGAGAAATCCTGATCTGGCTGAGCTGTTGCCCCACGTGTAAAATGTTTTGCAGCTTTGTTGAGATGTAATTTATATGCCATAGTTGTCTTGTATTAAGTGTATAAATCAGATTTTTAGTCATCATCCAGTTTTAGAACATTTCCCATTTGCAGTCAGTTCCCATCCCCATCTCAGCTGCAGGCAGCTCTGCTCTACTCTCTGCCTTAATAGATTTGCCTCTTCTGGACTTTTCCTGCAAATGGAATCATAAACTACCTTGTCTTCTGTGCCTGGCTTCTGATACTCAGTGTATTGCATAGATGGCATTCCTCTGTGTCACAGAGTGTCAGTGGTTCCTCACTTTTTGTTGCTGAGTCGTGTTCCGCTGTGTGATGGGCCCCATCTGCGGTGTCCGCTCATCAGCTGATGGACACTTCGGTGTCGCCATGTTTGGGCTGTAGTGCTGTTGTGAACTGTCCGTGTGGACATGCTTTTCTGTTGCTTTTGGTTGGATACGCAGGAGTGGAGGTGCTGGAGGATAGAATAAATCTGTGTTTAACAGTTTAAAAAACAGTCAAACTTTTCCACAGTAGCTCACCCATCATTTTATATTCCTACCAGCCGCAGGTGAGGGTTTTCCTTTCTCCACTCTCCCCGCTCACCCACTCGGTGTTGTCTGGTGTGAAGTGGATCTTGTTGTGGAAGACTTTTCTTGAGGACTAAATGTGGTGACTGGGCCCGCCTGGAAGTGGAAGGTGTTAGGAAGCACCATGCCTTTCTTTTTTATGCTTCGGGCGGTTATGTCTTTGGAGCATAACCGTCCTTAGTAATCCAGTTCAAGTTTAAGTACTAATGAATGAGTTTATAATCTTTTATTTAAACCCTTGTCACATGTATGAGACATTTTGTTCGTGCGCTGTGACAAACCTGAAAAAGGGAACAGCAAAAACAGCCCTTTCACCACCTGCCCCAGCTGCAGAGCCATGTGGGCTGTGATGCTAGGACATGCCCAAGGGCAGGTGGCTCACACCAGGCACGCCTAGCTGCACAGGTGATCGGTTGTTACGGATGGTGCAGAATTGGGGTGCCAGGGCTCCAGGAGGAAGCAGCAGGCAGCTGTCCCTCAGGCAGAGCAGACACTATGAACAGTGGTCAGAGTTAGATCTCCATGTTGCTCTCAGTATTTGCTCCTCAGCATCTGACTTACCTGAGCTAGTTGTCAAGAGTGGAGCGATTTGGAACAATTTCCTTTATAAAGTGCATCGTGGGTATTTTGCTTTAATACTCGTCTCAACAAATAAATAAGTACCTATCTCAGAGCTCTGAAATAATTTAGGCCGTTATTTTAATTAATAAGATGAAAAATAATTTTCAGGCTTTGAAGAATATATAGTCGCCTCAGACAAATAAAATGTTTTGCTTCCTTGGTTTTTCTTGTATATTTTCCCCCTGAAGATTTTCAGATGAGGCATTCAGTGAAGAAGGGAGGCTATCACTTCTTCATTGCCTGGAGTATGGCACTAAAACTTGTCCAAAAATAATACTAATTATGTCTCTGTCTAGCTTCAGGAATTCACTCGCTAGTGTTTTCCATCAGTCAGCTGGCATGCCACTGCCCACATGGGCCAGCTGTAGGCTTGTCCCCGGCACCAGGACCTTTGGAAGAGCAAGGAACCCTGGTTTTAAACCAGTAGCGAACCAGGGCATTTGGAAATCACTTTGATATTTCAGATGTGGGAACACTTCAGGAAATGTTTGATCGTGTTTCTGAGGCTGCAGACGATCCAGTGGATTTTTTATTTTAAAGAAAGCTCTATTATGAGAAACAAAGAACTGTTATCAGAGTATTGAGCAAGTAACACTGTTGCTCTTAAAGATAATATCTCTGTTTGCCCAGCCTCTGAGTTAGCAGTTTGAACTGTTCTACTGTTAACTCCAGGACTGAACTGATTTAAGACCTTGACCAAGTCATTTCATCCTTGGCTATCCCAGCTTTGCTGAAGTGAAAGCAGCACTTCCTGGCAGCTTTTATCAGGACATACGGAGTAAGGACAGAGTGGCACTTCTCTCTGCTTTGAGGTCTTCTGGAAAAGAGGCGTGGGCTGATTGGAAATCTCGCGTGTGTGGTCTGCGCTGACCCTGTGTGCGGAAAGGCCTCCAGGGCACCGTGCAAGAAGAGCACAGCTCCCGGTGGTGGTGGCCTGCAGCCCAGTCCCAGGCTGGACGCCTTCCCCTGCAGCTTAGCTGGGCCACCTCTCTTCCAGGAGCCCACCACATTCCTGCCTCTTCTTGTGGCTTTCCTGTCCTGGTTTCAGGCCAAGGCTCTGGGCGCTGTTATGCAGTGACACCCTCCAAAACAAAGTACCTATTCACTGTGGCTTCCCCCTAAAGTAGCAAGGACATAGTTTCCAGAATCAAGATTAGCCTCTTAAATTGAAAACCTGTATTATATGAAATGCTGAAGGGTATTTTTTTTTAATATATATTTTATTGATTGTTTACAGAGAGGAAGCGAGAGAGATAGAGAGTTAGAAACATAGATGAGAGAGAAACATAATCAGCTGCCTCCTGCACACCTCCTATTGGGGATGTGCCCGAAACCAAGGTACTTGCCCTTGGCCGGAATCGAACCTGGGACCCTTCAGTCCACAGGCCAATGCTCTCTTCACTGAGCCAAACCTGTTAGGGCTTGAAGGTTATTCTTTAAGAAGAGGAAGAAGAAGAAAAAGGTAAAGACAAAAATTATGAACAACAAAGTGACAACAAATACATATCTTTCAACAAGTGAATTTAAAAATCAAGTGAATAAAACGTCTGATGAACAGAATAAACTGGTGAATATAATAGAATCAGGGGCATAGAAAAGGAGTGGACTGACAATTCTCAGAGGGGAAAGGGGTGTTGGGGGGTGTGGGAAGAGACTACACAAAAATTGTACGCCTGTAGATGAGGACGGGGAGCGGGTAAGGGGTAAGGGCAGAAGGTGGAGTGGGGACCAGGTGGAGGGGAGCTATGGGGGGGAAAAAGGAGGAACAACTGTAATAATCGGAACAATAAAGATTAGTAAAATATATATATATATATATATATATATATATATATATATATATATATAAAAAGAAAATATTTAGCTCCACCAAACACATCTTGCGTTGTTCCTGTTTTGAGCATTTTACCACAGCCCAGCCTCCAGGCTGGTGACTCGGTCCTGGCTTCCACTATGGTGGTGTCATTGAAAGGCCTTAGTGTAGGCACCAAATGAAAATAAAGCTCTTTTCTTCGGCCTTCCTTCCTTCAAATATGTTTTAAAATTGATTTTAGAGAAAGGAAAGGAGAGGGGGGAGAAAGAGAAACATCTATGTGAGAGAAACATTGATCCCTCCCATTCACACCCTGATCTTGATCTGGGACTGAATCCTCAACCCATGCGTATGCCCCAACCTGAAATTGAACTGGGACACTGCTCACCCAAACTGAGCCACACCAGCCAGGGCTAAAGTTCTGTTCTTTTTGAATTTTTTGTCTATTTCTTTTAATTGTAGACATAAATGTTGTTTATCTCTAAAATTTCACTGAATAAAAATAATTTTATCAAGATTTAAAATTATACTTTAAAAAGAATTTTAAAATGTATGTAGCTGCCGAAACCGGTTTGGCTAAGTGGATAGAGCATCGGCCTGCAGACTGAAAGGTCCCGGGTTCGATTCCGGTCAAGGGCATGTACATTGGTTGCGGGCACATCCCCAGTAGGGGTGTGCAGGAGGCAGCTGATCGATGTCTCTCTCATCGATGTTTCTAACTCTCTATCCCTCTCCCTTCCTCTCTGTAAAAAATCAGTAAAATATATTTTTTTAAAAATGTATGTAGATTGTTATAGGATAAATATATTTTCGTTTTTTTCCTGTGCTATCTTTTGTATTTATTTTGAGAGGCAGCAGGTCTCTTGTGTTGAACTGCTTCTGCAGTGGCCAAGGCTTTGTCCTTGAGATGGCACTCACTACGCTGTAGAGTTAACATGCTAGGCTCATTGTTTAGAGAGAGACAGGTATTGCTAGAGAGACCTCTCGGTTCACAGGAATAGAGTGGAATTTCTTTTCTTACTGAGTTAATGGGTGATACCCAACGTGGTTGCTGCTGTGGTAGTGTTTAGTTGTTTAGCAATTCTGTTTTCTATAATAATTTACATAGGGAAAATGGTCTGAAATCTGTTAAAGCTACTCTAATGCAGATTTCATAAGCGACATTTGTATGGGGTGGAGGAGTTCATCTCTTTTAAGTTTCAAGCTGGGGGCTCTCACTTCTCCTCGCCTGCCGGCCATGGTATTATATATTGATCAAGAGAGTGTGCGTTTATATTTGTAGAGTTTTAAAATGTGATAGGACTTCTAAAGTGGTTTAGTCTGTTTCTGCTACTTTTCACCTGAGGAGTTGGTAAACTCAGTCAAACAGGCATGCACGTGCCTGGTGACATTGAGTGCTTAGGTGACCGTGTAAGTGCAGGGTGTGGCTCGGAGCCTAGGCCTGCAGGTCAGGGCTTGCTTACAACACTGCTGCACGTGTGCATACCTGGCCTTCTATAGGGAACCTGGCAGGGACCACACGTATGCTCTTTACCTGTTTCTGGAAGGTTAGAAAAACTACTTCTGAGGCTCATTTAAAAATTAAAAATACCCTTTGGAAAACAACTCTCAACCCCTCATTTATTTACTACAATAGAATCTTGTTCTAACTTGTGCCATAATTTTTATCTTTCTCCTAAAATATAATTGTATCACATATACAGAAAAGCACAGTCCTCAGGGTCTTTCTTTTTTTTAAATTTAATAAATCTTTATTGTTCAGATTATTACATTTGTTCCACTCCCCCCCCCCCCCCTTATCTTCCCCGTACCCGGCTCCCACCCCTCCCTCTGCCCTTACCTCCCCCCACATTGTCCTCATCCATAGGTGTATGATTTTTGTCCAGTCCCTCCCTGTACCTCCTCACCCTTTTCCCCCTGAGAATTGTCAGTCCACTCCCTTTCTATGCCCCTGATTCTATTATATTCACCAGTTTATTCTGTTCAGATTTTTTATTCACTTGATTTTTAGATTCACTTGATAAATAAGTATTTGTTGTTCATAATTTTTATCTTTACCTTCTTCTTCTTCCTCTTCTTAAAGAGTACCTTTCAGCATTTCATATAATACTGGTTTGGAGTTGATGAACTCCTTTAGCTTTTATCTGTGAAGCTCTTTATCTGCCCTTCAATTCTGAATGATAGCTTTGCTGGGTAGAATAATCTTGGTTGTAGGTTCTTGCTATTCATCACTTTGAATATTTCTTGCCACCCCTCTGGCCTGCATAGTTTCTGTTGAGAAATCAGCTGACAGTCCTATGGGTGCTCCCTTGTAGTAATTGACTGTTTTTCTCTTGCTGCTTTTAATATTCTCTCTTTGTCTTTTGCTCTTGGTATTTTAATTATGATGTGTCTTGGTATGGTCCTCTTTGGATTCCTTTTGTTTGGGGTTCTGTGCACTTCCTGGACTTGTAAGTCTATTTCTTTCACTAGGTGTGGGAAGTTTTCAGTCAGTATTTCTTCAAATAGGTTTTCAGTTTCTTGCTCGCTCTCTTCTTCTGGCACCCCTATAATTCTGATGTTGGTACTTTTGAAGTTGTCCCAGAAGCTCCTTACACTATCTTTATATTTTTGGATTCTTTTTTCTTTTTTCTTTTTCAGTGGAGTGTTTTCTGCTTTTTTGTATTTCAAATCTTTGACTTGATTCTTGTGCTCCTCTAGTCTGTTGTTAGGTCTCCGTATAATATTTTTTATTTCAGTTAATGTATGTTTAATTTCTAGTTGGCCCTTTTTTATCTCCTCTTGGGTCTTGCTAAATTTATCCATCTTTTCTAGGAAATTCTTGAGAAACTTTATAACTGTGGTTTTGAACTCTATATCCAGTCATTTGTTTTCCTCCATTTTTTCGTTTGTGATCTATTCCTTTGTCTCCACATTTTCGCTATGCCAGGCGAACTTCTGTGCTGGAGTCAGCCTTATGATACAAGACTTGCAAAATTGCAAAAGCTTTTCTGTTGAGCTTGGATGGAGTGGACTCTCAGGGCTGGGCAGACAGCCTTGGCTTCTAGTCAGCCCCGCCCTACAGGGCTCCTGGGTCTCAAGTGTCTCTCCATAATCGCTGCAGCCCTCTCTGTGCACACGTGTGTCTCTAGACCTCTGCCTTTCCGGTTCCCGTGTGCTCTGGGACCCGTATGAGTCTGGGTCCCCAGGGTCTTACCTGAAACTGGGGTTCAGTGCAGTTGGAAGTGGAGTTCAGCTAGAGAAAGCCAGCGGCACAATCAGCAGTCCATCCTCTACGAGCAGTGGTGTGCACGCCCCCAGACCTCTGTCCTTTTGTGGCTCCCCTAAGTTTCTGTGCACTCCTCCCTTTTCATGATAGTTCAGACTCCCCCTGTATGAGTGTCACCTGAAGCTGGGATTCAGTGCAGTTGGGACTGGGACTTAGTGTAGTCGGGAGTCTCCATCTCTCTCCTGCCAGAGGAAACAGCCAGGCACTCTGCCAACTGCTCTCTCCACGCACGTCTCCGTACCTCAGCTTTATGCAGCTCCTCTGAGTCTCTGTGAGCCCCTCTCTTTCCTTCTAGTTGCAGAATTTCCACTCAGCCAGCTTTCCTGTGGTTCTGGATGATGTCTGTTCTTTCTTTTAGTTGTAGTTTTGAAATTGTTGTGTGAGGCCGCCATCTTGGTTTCTCCCCCTCAAGGTCTTTCAGTGCTGGCCTTAGTTGTTTTCTCTAATCCTATGATGATAGAGGTTTTGCAGCCCCACTGTTACCTCTATTGGTGTAAAAACAACCGGTAACTTTGTCTTTGTGCTCGTACCTAAGATTTAAACCAGGTTGGAACACAACAATGAGACAGGATTTTCCATTCAGAAAAAGAACCAATTCATCATTAGTATTTAGATAATCTTTTCATGTGCAATTGAGCAAAAATGTCTTGAACTCATTTCTAAAGTGTGGTAGACATTGAAAAATTACCTTCAAGTTCTGTGTGTTTTATATCTTTCAGGGGCCCAGAAGACACTTGCTTTGAGTTCGGTGTTTTTCCTGCCATCTTGAGTTTCCCTCTTGATTACCCATTAAGTCCCCCAAAGATGAGATTCACCTGTGAGATGTTTCATCCCAACAGTGAGTACTTTTGGAAGTTGTTTTGAGGGGCCCAGAGTGACTACATGAAAGGTAGTGTCAGTGAGTGAAATAGAACACTGAAAACATTTTTTAAATTCTGAACTTTAGCAGGTTAATCATGGTGAATTGACAACATTGTGGTTTCAGTTTAGAAGGACAGTTTAATGTAGATAAAAGTATAAGTTACCAGGAGAAATCTGGTGCCTTTTTTAAATATTAGGTAATTTCAGTTGTCTTTGTCCTAGCT
>JAAGEH010002034.1:2179-28314 GCA_011751065.1 Lasiurus cinereus
TCCTCCTCTTCTTCTTCCTCCTCCTCCTCCTCCTCTTCTTCTTCCTCCTCTTCTTCTTCTTCCTCTTCCTCGTCTTCTTCCTCCTCTTCCTCCTCTTCTTCCTCCTCCTCTTCCTCCTCCTCCTCCTCCTCTTCTTCCTCTTCCTTCTCTTCTTCTTCTTCCTCCTCTTCTTCCTCCTCCTCCTCTTCTTCCTCCTCTTCCTCCTCTTCTTCTTCCTCCTCTTCCTCCTCCTCCTTTTCTTCCTCCTCCTCCTTTTCTTCCTCATCCTCTTCTTCTTCTTCTTCTTCTTCCTCTTCTTCCTCCTTCTCCTCCTCTTCTTCCTCCTCCTCCTCTTCTTACTCATCCTCTTCTTCTTCCTCTTCTTCTTCCTTCTCCTCCTCTTCTTCCTCCTCCTCTTCTTCCTCTTCTTCTTCTTCCTCCTCCTCCTCCTCTTCCTCCTCCTCTCTTCTTCTTCCTCCTCTTCTTCCTCCTCCTCCTTTTTCTTCTTCCTCCTCTTCCTCCTCCTACTCCTATTTTCTTCCTCTTCTTCTTCTTCCTCTCTTTCTCCTTCTCCTTCTTTTTCTTCCTCCTCCTCCTCCTCCTCCTCCTCCTCTTCTTTTCTTCTTCTTCAGTCTTTTTATTGATTTCAGAGAGGAAGGAAGAGAGGGATCATCAATCGGCTGCCTCCTGCATGCATCCTACTGGCGATCAAGCCAGCAACCCCAGTCAGGACACAGGCCTGGGTGGCGGGCTCCGTCCCCAGGAAGGGGCGTGCAGGAGGCAGCCGATCCATGATTCTCTCTCATCGTGGATGTTTCTCTCTCTCTCCCTCTCCCTTCCTCTTTGAAATCAGTAAAAATATATGTTTAAAAAAATTTAATTTTCAATTCCCATTGAGGTGCAAAATTATGTGAGTTTCAAATCCTCCTTCCTGTAACCCCCACTCTCCACAGGGGTGCCTGGCTATGGGGGTGCCCGGCTAGGGGTCTCCTGATGAGCGGGGGTTGGGCATCCAGGAAGGAACCTCTGTCTCCCTCTCCCCGGCCCTCCCCTCTCAGGTCTCGGAAATCGTGGAGTTCATCTACCACCACATGAACCGGATCACCGAGGCCACGGCGCAGGAGACCATGAGGAAGGTGCTGCAGCTGCTGGCCCAGGCCTACGCCGACGACGTCATCCTGACCTTGCTCAAGATGCAGGACCAGTCCCACAGGTGGGCCCTCGCCCGCTCCCTGCGCCCGCCCCACCGGCCGCCCATTCGCTCCTTCTCAAGGGGACCCGACGTCTTTCTGTCCTTAACCCTCACCCGCACCCCAGCATGGTTTTCCATTGATTTTTAGAGAGAGAGAGAGAGAGGGAAAGACAGAAATTTTTTTTAAATATGTATATTTTATTGATATTTTACAGAGAGGAAGGGAGAGGGATAGAAAGAAACATCAATCAGAGAGAGAGACATCCATCAGCCGCCTCCTGCACACCCCCCACTGGGGATGTGCCCGCCACCCAGGTCCCTGCCCTTGACCGGCATCGAACCCAGGACCCTTCAGTCTGCAGGCCGACGCTCTGTCCACTGAGCCAAACCGGTTTTGGCCGGAGAGAAATATATTTTTTAAAATATATTTTATTTATTTCTTACAGAGGAAGAGAGAGAGATGGAGAGTCAGAAACATCGATGAGAGAGAGACATCCATCAGCCGCCTCCTGCACGCCCCCCACTGGGGATGTGCCCGCCACCCAGGTCCCTGCCCTTGACCGGCATCGAAGCCGGGACCCTTCAGTCCGCAGGCCGACGCTCTGTCCACGGAGCCACCCCGGTCTCGGCCGGAGAGAAATATCGATGTGAGATAAACACATCGACTCTTGCCTCCTGCTCCTGCCCAGACCAGGGCCTGGGCCGGGGAGGAGGAGCCTGCAACCCAGGTAGGTGCCCTGGGCCGGAATCGAACCCGGGACCCTTTGGTCCACAGGTGGACGCTCTCTCCACGGAGCCACACGGGCCAGGGGGGGGGGGCAGCTGTCCCCGATTTCTGCTCCCCTATCTGACCCCACTTCTTTTACTTCTGCTGGCGTGGGGGCGGCCCTGCTCTGCCCGCGGTGAGCTGGATGGACGGGCGCTGGGCCCGGGGCCTGGGGGGCCGCAGAGGGTGACCCGCTGAGCTGGCTCCGGCCTGCGCAGGGGGAGCCGCAAACCCTGGGAGATCCTGGCGTCGATCCCGCAGAGCTACGTGGTGATCATGGAGCACCTGCTGCGGAGGCTGACGCTGCACCTGAAGCGCCGCGCCCCGGAGGCCGGCGACCGGACGCAGATCTCCCCGCTCATAGTAGGCGGGGGCCGGGGTGCTGGGCTGGGTGGGCGCTGGGGCAGGACAGGGCCTGGGGCTGGGCGGGGCCCTGTGAGTGGGGGGGGCTCTGGGAGTGGGGGGGGGGCTCTGTAGTGGGCGGGGCTCTGTGAATGGGCGGGGCTCTGTGAACAGGTGGGGCTCTGTGAGTGGGAGGGGCTCTATGGATGGGTGGGGCCCTGTGGCTGGGTGGGACTCTGTGACTGGGTAGGGGCTCTGTGAGTAGGCGGGGCTCTGTGAATGGGCGGGGCTCTATGGATGGGTGGGGCTCTGCAACTGGGTGGGGCTCTGTGAGTGGGTGGGGCTCTGTGAGTGGGAGGGGCTCTGTGAGCGGGTGGGGCTCTGCGAGTGGGTGGGGCTCTGTAAATGGGCGGGGCTCTGTGAACAGGTGGGGCTCTGTGAGTGGGCGGGGACCTGTGGCTGAGCGGGTTCGGGAGGCCCTGTGGCGGGGCCTGTGGCTGCGGGGAGGAGGGGGGGGCGCTGGGTTGGGGCGGGGCTCCGTGGGCCTCACCCTCTGCTCCCCGCGTTGGGTGGCACCTGCCAGAGTCCAGGGTGCGGTCAGTGGGAGGGTCTCCCAGTCCCCGGTGCCTCCCGGGGGGCCAGGATAGCTTCCCTGTCTGCTGGGGGCCGGGAGGACCCCCACCCCAGGCCCCGTTAACTCCGGGGACGGGGAGGCGGTGCGCACCGGGCAGTGATGGAAACGCTTTAAAATCAGGGCGTTCCAATGTTTCTAACTCTCTATCCCTCTCCCTTCCTCTCTGTAAAAAAATCCATAAAATATATATTTAAAAAAAAAATCAGGGCTTGCAGGAGGCAGCCAATCAATGGTCCTCGCTCATCAAGGATGCTTCTCTCTCCCCCTCACCCTTCCTCTCTGAAATCAATAATCATCATAATAATAATAATAAAAACATTCTAAAGAAAAAAAAAAGAAATGAAAATAATCGCATTCTGGGAATGTCCCTTGATTTTTTTCTGGGTCTCAAGCCGGGGATTGGGGGGCACCAGCCCGTTGGGGTCACCCGGGGGCGGAGGCCAGCGGCGGTGCCCACCTGCCACGCCGGCCTCTGCCCGCCGCAGGCCACGCGGGCCATCCACGAGCTGCTGCTGGAGCGCAGCCGGCGGATGGAGGTGCAGACGCTGTTCCCGCCGCTGCTGGTGGCCCTGCTGATCCAGGTGTCCTTCCTGGTGGTGGCGGGGGGCGCCGAGGCCGCCAGGAGGGACCCGCATGTCACCAAGTGGATGGACCCCGTCAGGTACCTCGGATCCCCCCGGGGCCCACCCTCTCTGAACACCCCCATCCAGGGATCCTCTGCCACCTCCAGGCCCCGTCACACCCCTGGCCAGGACCTGGGGGTTCCCCGCACCCCCCTGTGGCTGGGTGGTGCACTGGGATTGGATGGGGCCCTGTGGCTGGGTGGGGCGCGGGGATTGGGCGGGGCCCGGGGTGGACCCAGTTTCAGTGAGCTTTTCACATTTTTTAAAACATATTTTATTGATTTTTAAAAAAATATATTTTATTGATTTTTCACAGAGAGGAAGGGAGAGAGATAGAAAGTCAGAAACATCGATGAGAGAGAGACATCCATCAGCCGCCTCCTGCACGCCCCACAGTGGAGATGTGCCCGTAAGCAAGGTACATGCCCCCGACCGGAATCGAACCTGGGACCTTTCAGTCCGCAGGCCGACGGACGCTCTATCCACGGAGCCACACGGGTCTCGGCAGCTTTTAACATTTTTTTTTTAAACATATTTTATTGATTTTCACAGAGAGGAAGGGAGAGGGATAGAGAGTTAGAGACATCCATGAGAGAGAAACATCCATCAGCCGCCTCCTGCACGCCCCCCCACTGGGGATGTGCCCGCCACCCAGGTACGTGCCCTTGACCGGAATGGAACCCGGGACCCTTCAGTCTGCAAACCGACGCTCTATCCATGGAGCCACGCCCGTTAGGGCATTTTTTTTTTTTTTATGTTTTATTGATTTTGGAGAGGAAGGGAGAGGGAGAAGGAGAGAGAAACATCGATGATAAGAGAGAATCATGGACCCGCTGCCTCCTGCACGCCCCCTCCTCCTGGGGATCGAGCCCACAACCCGGGTCTGTGCCCTTGACTGGCCATCCAACCCGGGACCCTGTCGTCTGCAGGCTGATGTTCATCTACTGAGCCACACCGGCTGGGCTCAGTGGACATTTTATTTTATTTTATTTATTTATTTATAAATATATTTCTTTATTGATGTCAGAGAGGAAGGGAGAGGGATAGCGAGATAGAAACATCGATGATGAGAGAGAATCATGGATCGGCCGCCTCCTGCACGCCCCCCACTGGGGATGTGCCCGCCACCCAGGTCCCTGCCCTTGACCGGCATCGAACCCGGGACCCTTTAGTCTGCAGGCCGACGCTCTATCCACGGAGCCACCCCAGTTTCGAATACTTTGATTCTGGCTACTGGGCCGAGGCTGGGGTTCTGCGCCCGCAGCCCTGGACTCAGGCCCTGGTCCCTGTGGGCTCCCCGCCTCCCCGCCTCCCCGCCAGGCCTGGTCCTCCCGTGTCAGACGGTCGCCTGCATCTCCAAGGGCCGCCCCACCCCTGGCAAATCTCAGGGAGTTTCCCGTGGGCAGGCAGGCAGGTGGGGGCGGGCGGGGGGAAAGGGGAGCTGAGGGGGGCTGAGCCTGCTCTGCCCTCGGTACCGCCCAGCTCCACGGTGGAGGCGCTGAAGGCGCTGATGTGGAGCACGGGCTACGGGGACTACGTGTCCTACGTGCAGAGCCTGGGTGGCTGGGAGCTGCTCACCTGCCCCGAGCGGCACTACGAGGGCGTCACCGTGCTGGCCAGGTGAGCCCGCCCCGTGCCCGCCACCCCCCCAACCCCTGGGGACCCCTGGGTGCCTTCCTGGTCTCCCCCCTGGGTGCCCCTGCTGAGTCTGGGCTGCGTGTCTGGCCGCCGCCCTCCCCTGGGTGCCCCTGCTGAGCCTGGGCTGTGTCCCCACACTTAGCCATCCCCTGGGTACCCCTGGGTGCCCCTGCTGAGCATGGCCGCGTCCCTGGCTCCCAACCCTCCCTGGATGCCCCTGCTGAGCCTGGGCCACGTCCCTGGCCCCAGGCTCACCCCTAGATGCCTCCTGGGCGTCCCTGGCCCCAGCCCACCAATGGACTCCCCCTGGGGCTCCTGCTGAGCCTGGGCCAAGTCCCTGGCCCCCAGCCCACCCCTGAGTGCCCCTGGATGCCTCTGCTGAGCCTGGGCCGTGTGTCTGGCCTTCAGGCCCCCCCAGGGTGCCCCTGAGAAGCCTGAGCTGCGTCCCTGGCCCCCGGCCCACCCCTGGGTCCCCTGCTAAGCCTGGGCTGCGTCCCCACACCCAGCCCACTCCTGGATGCCCCCTGGGTGCCCCTGCTGAGCCTGGGCCGCGTCCCTGGCCCCCACCCACCCCTGGGTGCCTCCTGGGTGCTCCTGCTGAGCCTGCGCTGCGTCCCCGCCCCCTGGCCCACCCTTAGATGCTTCCTGGGCGTTCCTGGCCCCCAGCCCACCAATGGACTGCCCCTGGGTGCCCCTGCTGAGCCTGGTCTGTGTCCCTGGCCCCCACCCTCCCCTGGATGCCCCCTGGGTGCCCCTGCTGAGCCTGGGCCGCGTCCCCACACCCAGCCACCTGTGGGTGCCTCCTGGGTGCCCCTGCTGAGCCTGGGCCGCGTCCCCGGCCCCCGGCCCACCCGTGGGCGCCCTGCGCCAGGCTGACCCCGCCCCGCGCCCAGGGCCATGGTGAGCAAGGAGTGCTGGCACAACCGCCCCGTCTTCAGCCTCGTCATCCACCTGCTCGCCGAGCAGCACTACCGGGACCACCTCACGGCCTTCATGCTCCTGACGGAGGTGGGTCTTCCGCCGTCCATCAAAGATGCCCACGCCGCTGCCACTGAGGGGGGGTAAACGGGGGGTATGCACGTAGGAACACAGGCACGTTCCCGCCGGTGTGCGTCCGGGAGGGGAGCCAGTGCAGCTGGTTTGAACGGTCTGGTTAGCTTTTGTCTTTCTTATTTTTAATTTTTATTGATTTTTTACAGAGAGGAAGGGAGAGGGAGAGAGAGTTAGAAACATCGATGGGAGAGAGACATCGATCAGCCGCCTCCTGCACGCCCCCCACTGGGGATGTGCCCGCCACCCAGGTCCCTGCCCTTGACCGGCATCGAACCTGGGACCCCTCCGTCCGCAGGCCGACGCTCCATCCACAGAGCCACACTGGCTAGGGCAGCTTTTGTCTTTTTAAAGGGTATTTCAGGGGCCACATGGACACGTGTCAACGTACGCAAATATACACACGGAGTCACGCATGCTATGTTCTTTTCTGTTGTCCCTTAAAAAATATATAGAGAGAGCTTTTATTTAATTTTTACAGAGAGGAAAGGAGAGGGAATAGAGAGTCAGAAACATCAATGAGAGAGAGACATCGATCAGCCGCCTCCTGCACGCCCCCCACTGGGGATGTGCCCGCCACCCAGGTCCCTGCCCTTGACCGGCATCAAACCCGGGACCCTTCCGTCCACAGGCCCACGCTCCATCCACGGAGCCACCCCGGTCTCGGCCGCTGAGGCTTTTATCCATGTAGATGATCAGCATCACTTCTCTCTCTCTCTATCCTTGGCCGTCTATGTCTGTCTCCCTAGCATCTACCTCCTTCCCTACCTACCTACCCTCTCTGAGTGCGTGCACCCCTCCGGCACCCAGTGGGTGTCACGGATGCCTGAGGCCCACGTGTAAAATAAACAGGGGGTCCCCGAGGCCCAGGGTAAGGAGGTCCCTTCCCCCCCCATCCCTCCTCTCCTTCGCCAGCTGCTCCAGTGCCCAGACGTGGCGGCCGCCGTGGACGCAGCCACCACCCGTGTCCTGGCCAGCTGGTTCCAGTGCGAGGAGCCGGCCACGGTGACGTTGCTGCTGCGGGTGGCCGAGACCTTCGCGCTGCACCGGAGCATGGTGAGGGGGCAGGGACTCCCCCTGAGCCTGGTCTCCCAGGCGACCGACCGACCGACCGACCGACCTGCGACCTGCGGGCCGTCCGGCAGGAGCACCATGGCTGGGTGGTCCCTCCCTCCCTCCCTCCGCAGAGCAGGCAGCTGGCCCTCCTGCAGCCGTACGTGCTCAACTGCCTCCACGCCCGGGACGGCGGGGTGGTCACCGAGACCTTCCGGGTGCTGGGGTGCCTGGTGGAGCACCTCCCCGCACGCAAGGCCCCCTCCTTCCCGGTGCAGCTGGTCTTCGCGCTCCGGCCCTTCTTCGAGGCGGTAGGGACCCTCCGCACCCCCCTGGCTCGCTGCAGCCGGGGAGAACAAGGGTGTGTGGGGAGGGGGGCGGGAAGGGGGGTTTGGAGGAATGTTCTGGAAGGCCCTGCTGGCTTGGCAGGGATGCCGTTCTGTGGGGGGTGATGGCTTATGTCCTCTCTTCTTTTTTTTCTAAAATAGATTTTTAAAAAAAAATATATAGATTTTATTGATTTTTTTATGGAGAGGAAGGGAGAGTTAGAAACATCCATCAGCCACCTCCTGCATACCTCCTACTGGGGATGTGCCCGTAAACAAGGTCCCTGCCCTTGACCGGAATCGAACCCGGGACCCTTCAGCCCGCAGGCCTACGCTCTGTCCACTGAGCCACACCGGTTAGGGCCTAAAGTAGATTTTTATTGATTTCAGAGAGGAAGGGAGGAGAGAGAGAGAGAGAGAAACATCAATGATGAGAGAGAATCACGGATGGGCTGCCTCCTGCACGTCCCCCATTGTGGATGGTAGGTGCCCTGACCGGGAATCGAACCCTGGCCACCCGGTTCATAAGTCGATGCGCCACCCCTGAGCCACGCCGGCCAGCGGCTTCTGTCCTCTGGAATAAGGAATATGAACGGGGAGCAGGGGCCTGGGTGGGGGGGGGGGGAGGCGGTCGGTCAGGGGGGTGAGATCCCGGGGGTGGGGTGGGGGCACAGATCCCTCGTGACGGGTGGACGAAGGCCGAGCGTGTCCCCTCCCTCAGGAGTCGGAGCACCTGCGCCTGAAGGCCTTTGAGACCTACGGGGCGCTCCTGGCCAAGGTCAAGAGGTCATTCCTGGCGTCCTCCCTGAAGCACCAGCTGCTCCACATGCTGGTCCTGCTGGTGGTGCACCTGGCGGACAGGGACCCCCGTGTGGTCCAGGTGAGTGAGCGCCAGGCGGGTCCCCCCGGGGGGCGAGGCCGCTGGGACGGGGAGGGGCGCGGGGGAAGGGGCTTCGGCCAAGGGTCCCGGGTTCGATTCTGGTCAAAGGGCACACACCTGGGTCACAGGCTCGATCCCCAGCAGAGGGCAGGCAGGAGGCAGCTGATGGCTGTTTCTCTCTCATCCATGTTTCTAACTCTCCCTCTTCCTTCCGTAAAATCAATAAGAAAAAAAAATATATATATATATATTTTAAAATATATTTTATTGATTTTTCACAGAGAGGAAGGGAGAGGGATAGAGAGCTAGAAACATTGATGAGAGAGAGAGACATCCATCAGCCGCCTCCTGCACGTCCCCCGCTGGGGATGTGCCCGCCACCAATGTACGTGCCCTTGCCCGGAATCGAACCCGGGACCCTTCCGTCCACAGGCCGATGACGCTCTATCCACAGAGCCACACCGGTTTCGGCAAAATATATATTTTTAAAAAAAGTAAAGTAGCTGCCGAAACCGGTGTGGCTCCGTGGATAGAGCGTCGGCCTGCGGACTGAGGGGTCCCGGGTTGGATTCTGGTCAAGGGCAGGGACCTGGGTGGCGGGCACATCCCCAGTGGGGGGCGTGCAGGAGGCGGCTGATCAGTGTTTCTCATCAATGTTTCTAGCTCTCTCTCCCTCTCCCTTCCTCTCTGTAAAAAATCAATGAAATATTTATAATAATGATAATTTTTTAAAAAGGTAAAGTAAACCCCCCGCCTGTGGGAAAATTGCCTGGAGACCCTGGCCTCCTTCCACCCCTGGGTGCCCCTCTGCGTGCCCCTTCCACCCCTCCCAGCCCGCTCCCCGCTCCGGCTCCCTCTGCCCAGATCTGCCGGCTCGGCCTCTGCCGCTCGGCCTCCATCCTGGGCTGGTGGCGGCTCCACGCCGTGTTCGCCGACGGGGACCTGTGGACGATCCTCAGAGCCCTGGTGAGTGGGGAGGGGGGGTGGACTTGGGTGGGGTGGCCTCCCGGCCGGGCGGGGTGCGAGCTGACCAGGACCCTGTCCCCCAGCTGGAGCGGGAGGCCGGCCGCGGCCGCTGGCTGCTGACACAGAGCCTGGCGCTGCTCCGGAGCCCGCAGGCGCCCGTGCGCCAGGCCGCCGTGTGGCTCACAGGTGGGTCCCTCTGCTCCAGGCACGCTGTCCTCTCCCGGGGTCCTCCTCCCCTCCTCCCCGTCCCCCCATGGCCTGGCCCCAGGACGCAGGGTCTGGGGAGGGGGGGTCGGGGGATGGTCCAGGCTGCTCCCTCTGCTTTGGGGAGCCCCTTGCTGGGGCAGAGCCGGCCTCGTCCCGGGAGGCAGGTGCCAGGAGGCAGGTGCCAGGCTCCCAGGGTCAGGGCTGGGGGTGCTCTGTGGGGGGCTGAGGGGTCCCCTGACCGTCCCCCCTCCCCCCGCCCTGCAGAGAAGCAGAGACGCTGCAGCTTCCTGGGAAAAGTCCAAAGGGGAGGCTGGCGTCCAGGTCCAGTTTGGGGAGGAGGGAGGGACCAGGGGAGGGAGAGAGGGACCAGGGGCAGGAGGGCGGGGCTGCCGAGGCCTCCCCCCGGCCCAGCAGGTGCAGCCAGGCCCCTCCCCACCGCTGTGGGGCCCTGAGGTGCAGTGCCCCCCGCAGGCCAGATCATCCAGAGCCTGGCCGTGGCCGAGGCCGGTGACATCCAGGAGGCCTGCACGGGTGAGTGGCAGAGGGGCTCCCCAAGTCACCCCCGGAGAGGAGGGTCGGGAGAGGCGCATCCCCCAGGCGCTGAGGTTCGGGGTGCTGGTCAGGGCCCTCCTGCCCCCCCTGTCCACTCACTGACCCCACTCCCATGGAGCCGGAGACCGTCCAGCGGACCCAAAGGTTGGGGGTGGGCGTGGGACCCGACCCGCTGGCCTGGGGGATCCCCCTCCCTGGGGCCGGTGGCAGGTACGGGGTGACCAGGTAACGGCCCCCCCCAGGAACCCAGGCTCCTGTTTCAAGGCCACTAGCTCCGCCCCCCACCAACCCCCCCATCCTGTTTCTGTGCCCACATCCCTGGGAGCCCCTCCCTCCTCCCAAGGCCTGAACCCCCGCCCAGCCCGGCAGCGTCTCTGTGCCAAGTGCCTGGCGTTTCTTTCCTTTTTAAAAATATATTTTATTGATTTTTTACAGAGAGGAAGGGAGAGGGATAGAGAGTCAGAAACATCGATGAGAGAGAGACATCGATCAGCCGCCTCCTGCACGCCCCCCACCGGGAATGTGCCCGTCACCAAGGCCCATGCCCTTGACTGGAATCGAACCTGGGACCCCTCAGTCTGCAGGCCGACGCTCTATCCACTGAGCCACACCGGTTTCGGCCTTTTTAAAAATATTTTTATTAATTTCAGAGGAGAAACATCCATCAGCTGCTTCCTGCACGCCCCCCACTGGGGATGTGCCCGCCACCCAGGTCCATGCCCTTGACCGGCATCGAACCTGGGACCCTTCAGTCCGCAGGCCGACGTTCTATCCACTGAGCCACACCGGTTTTGGCCTTTTTTTTTCAATAGTTTTATTGATCTCAGAGGGAAAGAGAGAATCATGGGTCGGCTGCCTCCCGCACGCTCCCCAGGGGAGGGAGCCCGCCTGCACCCGGGGATGGAGCCGCGACCTCCTGGTTCGACCCCTCAGCCACGCTGGCCGGGCACCCCCCTGCCACCTCTTTTGTTCCAGCCCTGAGGTCCATGAGGGAGGACCCCGACCCCACGGTCAGCTGCCTCGCCACGCAGACCCTGCATGTCCTGGAGGCCAGCAGGAGCCGGTCGGCCCGAACCCGGAACCTCTGGCTCTGCTGCGGGAGACGCTGAGGGACCCTCTCCGGATGGATGGACCGACGGACAGATGGGCGGGGGGAGGCTGTACCCTCCAATGGGGGCCCCTAGCGGGCGGCTCCTGAGCCCGGGGCTGGAGCCAGAGGCGTGGCCTGCACAACCTTCCCAATAAAAGGAGGAACTTCCGCCCCGGCCAGTGTGGCTCAGTGGAGAGAGCACCGGCCCACGGACGGACGGACGGACGGAAGGGTCCCGGGTTCGATTGCGGGCCGGGGCGCGGACCTCAGCGGCTGGCTGCATGCGTGGAGGAGGCAACCCATTCCTGTGTCTCTCACATGGATGTTTCTCTCTCTCTCTTTCCCCTCCTCCCACTCTCTCTAACCATCAGTGAGAAACGCCCTCAGGTGAGGAGTAGCAACTAGCAGGGCCTGCTGGGGGCCGGGCCTCCTGGTCTCCCCACTCGAGTCCGTCCGGGCCCAGCGGGTGGGTGAGCGACCCCTCCTCCTGCACCCGCTCCGCCAGGGCCAGAGATTTCGGGGACCCTCCTGTCCTGGGAGCTAGGCCCAGGGGGTCCTGGGCTGGCCAGTCTCCGCTGGTTTAGGCCGGAGAGGGGTTGTTTAAAGGGCCTGGCAAGCTGGTAATCCCACCCCCACGCCCCACCCGGGGGAAGGGCCCCAGGAACCACACCCCCACGCCGGCCACGGTCATTGCGTTTTATTACGGCGGCCTCCGAGGGCGTACACCTCCGGCCCCGGGACAGGGTGTGCAGCGGCGGCTAAAATATCGTCCAGACACTATGTACAGGCGCGGGCGGAGGTACGAGCGGTCGGTCGTACATACACCTTGTGCTGGCCACGCGCGGGCGGGCAGGGGGCAAGCTGGTGGGCAGGGGCGGCCGGAGTGCCGTCTGCTGAGGTCTTCTCTGACCTTTTGGCTCTTCTTCTGCGAGGGGCAGGTTCCACTCCTGGGCCCGGACCTCAGGGCGCCGGTGGGTCCCCAGGACTGGCCCGGGGTGGGTGGTGGGTGGTGGGGTTGGGCTCAGAGTGCTGGGAGGGGTCAGGGGTCGAGAACTTTCCTTGGTCCACAGGAGGGCGGGCAGTGCAGGATCCGGGAGGCCGGGTTCAGGGGTCAGGGAGGGCCTGTGGGGGCGCAGAGGCCCAGCTAGGAGGCCCACAGGCAGCTTCCAGTTGGGACGGCAAGAGGGGGCGGAAGGAAGGGGGGCGGAGGCCCCGGTCTGGGCCTCACCCTGGGAAGGAGCTCAGTGCGACAGACAGGGACCCAGGCAGCTGGCGGGGTGGTGCCCGCCCCCCACCCAGGCCGCACGGGAGGGAGCCCGGGACGGCCTCTGATGGAGCTGGGCACCCCCCCTCACCCACTCCCCCTTCCGCCGTCCCAGCAGCTGCCACCTGCACCCCATCAGGCCGGCCGGCGTGAGAACGTGCGGTGAGAACGTGCCGGCCTGACTGGCTGCAGCTGTTTCACGCCGTCCACGCCCCGGCCTCCGGGAGCAGCGGGCGGCAGCGGGGGGGGGGGGTGGGGCCCCCCCCGGTCCCAGCCTCTGCCCCCTCCTCCTGCTGGGGCAGCGTTCAGAGCCAACGCCAGAGAGGGCTGCCGGGGGTCGGGGGGTGGGGACGGGACTGACAGCCACAGGGAGTCACCCCCGAAAGCCAACACTGAGCGGTTAATACTACGAATGGGCCCCCGGTCAGCGGGCGGGGCCACCGCCCTCTGTGGCCCCCCCTCCTCTGCTTGCCAAGTGGCTCAGGGGCTGAGCGTCGGCCTAGGAGCCAGGAGGTCAGGGTTCGATTCCCGGTCACAGGGCACGGGCCGGGTGGCGGGCTCCATGCCCAGGAGGGGGCGTGCCGGAGGCGGCCGATCCGTGATTCTCTCTCATCACGGATGTTTCTCTCTTCCTCTCTGGAATGAACATTTAAACAGCACCCCCAGGCGTCAAGGGGTGGGGGTCCGGCCTCAGCGGGACCCTGCGTGGGCTCGGGGGGCATGGGAAGATTTGGGGTGCGGGGTCCAGGCGGGGTGCTGGCTCCCAGGCCCCTGGCGTTCCCAGGTGGCCTGGCCTCAGGTCCTTGGGGGGTGGGGTAGAGAATAAGGAGGAGGGGGACAGAAGAGGAGGAAGACGTGGCCCCAATGAGGCTGAGCCCCGCCGGGCGAGGCTTGGGCTGAGCGGGGGCTGACCCCGCTGGTGGGGTTCCTCGCCCCCCAAAGCAGAGGGACAGCCACGAGGAAGAAACTTGCAGTCCAATCCCCACTGTCCGGCGCCCACAGCTGCCCGCCTTTGTGCTCCAATCACAACCAATCTGTGCTTCTGAGGGGAGGGGCGTGTGTGCCAGGAGGCGGTGGGGGCCTGCCCCCAACTGTGCCCCCCACTGCGGGGAGTTTGGGGGTAGAGAGGCCAGAGTCGGGGGTCGGGGGGAGCTCGGAGGGACTCCCCCAGGTGCAGGGGGGTTTGGGGGGCAGAGAGGCCAGAGTCGGGGGTCGGGGGGAGCTCGGAGGGACTTCAAGTGTTGCCAGGACAGCAGAGGTAGCAGACAAGCGCCGTCCGGCCTCCAGGATGCCCCCCGGTGAAGGTCACCCCACAAAGGTCACCTGCGCGCACCCCGCCCGTGAGGGCCGCAGTCTCCTCTCTCCGAGTCTCTCTTCCTCGTGGTGCGAACATCACGCATGCACGTTTTCCTGACGGGGGAGGTGGAGGGGGGCTCTCTGTTCAGGTGGGGGGCCCGGGGTGCAGGGACGCCCCTGGAGGGCCAGGAGAGGGGTCTCCGGCGTGGACGGCAGACGGACGGTCCCACAGGTAGGCCGGGGCGTGTCTGTCGGCACCAGGAGGAGTTCACGTGCTCGTCCGGCCGGCCGGCCACTCCTCGCAGACGGGGGCCAGGCGGGAGTGTGGAGGGGTGTCGGCCTCAGCAGGTGCATCCACAGTGAACACTGTCCCCCCCTGCCCGGCCCGTGGGGCTCAGCGGCTGAGCATCCCCCTAGGAACCAGGGGGGGGTCACGGTCCGATTCCTGGTCGGGGCGAGGACGCCGGATGGGGGGTTTCGGGGGGACAGGGCGGCCTCCGAGCTGCTTCCCACTTTGCCCCATGGGGCGCTGGGCTGGGTGTCATGGGGCGCCCCGCCTTCCGGGGACGGTGGGCCTGAGCCCCCCTGAGTGAGCGGACAGAGGAGGCTGGTGTCGGGGTGCCCAGGCCGGGGGCGGGGCCCAGACGGAGGAGGAAGGCACTGGAGCACCAGGCGGCCAGGAGGTGGGGTCCCCAGGGCAACGTGGGGTCAGCCGGAGCTGCAGTCCAGAGAGGGGGTGGCCCCGAGGGCCGGCGGGTCCCGGCGGGGTTCCTCGGTCCCCCCCCCCCAAAGCAGAAGGGACAGCCAATTGGAAGAAGCTTCAAGTCCATTTCCAGGAGGGAGAGCAACCGGTACAAATAAATAAAGAGGGGTGGCTGCCTGCCCCCGCCCGCCCGGGGGGTCTCGGCCCCCCGCAGAGAGGGACCCCCTGGGAATCGCCAGGCTGAGCTGAGAGGCAGGGCCAGCTGCCTACCCCTGTTTCCGTGGTTACCTGAGGTCTGTGGTTTGGGCTCAGAGGCAGGTTCAGTGTCCGGGGGTGGGGTTCGGGGTAGGGGTGTGGGGGGGCTGCCTGGCCCAGGAGAGAAACAGGAGGGCGAATGCCTTGGGGCGTCACAGCTTCAAAGTCCCCCCCTCTTCTCTCTCCCCCAGAGGCGGCGGGAGGGAAGCTGAGGGGAGGATGGGGGGTGCTGTCTGGGGTCGTGTCCATCGTCCGGAGGTCGAGGCGGGAAGGAGAGCAGGGAGGGGCCAGAGCCACGGCCCACGCCCAGGCCGCCGGCCCCAGCGGCCAGGGGGGTCCCCGCTACGCCTTCCAGGCTGTGTGTGTGTGTGTGGAGGGGCGCGGGGGCCGAGACTTGGGGGTCCTCCTCCGACCTCAGCCCTTAGGGCGGGCCCCGGGGTAGCCGCCGAACGCTCCAGAACTTCACCGTCAGGTCACTGCGGAGGACAGCGGGCGCGCACGGGGCCGGTCAGCTCGGACGGGGGTCCCGGCCGGCCAGCGCCCAGGTCCAGGGATACCCCTCCCGCCTCAAATCCCCCCCAGAAGAGGCTGCAGGGCCCAGGGGCGGGCTCTGGGAGGCCCAGGGCGGAGGGGGCCGGGCAGAGGGTGGGGCCTGCTTTTCCTCCAGCCCACGGCCGGTCACTGCCTGGCCCCCTGGCCCGGGGTCCGTCCCGCTCACTGTGCATGCTGGGAACGGAGTGGGGGTGCAGGGGGGCTGGAGGAGGAAAAGGAGGAGGAGGAGGAGGGGGGCTGGGGGAAGAGCCAGGAGGAGAAAACAGACTCGTACCGTGAAGAAGCAGCTCAGATGGAGGTGGAGAGAGGAGAGGGGAAAGAGAGAGGGGGAGGAAGGAGGGAGGAGAGAGGAGGGGGGGGCGGGGGGTCAGGGCAGGGTGGTGGCTCGGCCCTTTATGGCCAGGACCCGACGTGGAAGGCAGGGGGTCAGTCCCGGGACGTAATTCCACAGCTTTACCCGGCAGTCACTGTCGCGGAGAGAGAGGCAGAGAGAGAGAGAGAGAGAGGCAGAGAGAGAGGCAGAGCAAGAAGGCGGGAGGGCAGGGGGAGAGAAGGGTCAAGTTCAGAAGGAGAAGGGAAGAGAAGAGGCCCCTGTGAGTAGCACCCCAGGGCCCAGGCCGGGGTGCGGGGGTCCCCTGGACGGGGATGGAGCTGGGTCAGATGGAAGGGACCTGGACAGGTGTGAGGGCAGCCAGGTGTGGGAGGCAGGTGGGGGCTGCTGTGTGTTTTGGGGGGTAGAGGGGGGTGGGGGGTCAGGCCTGGCTGGGCCGGCGGCTGCCCTGCCCCTGGGCCCTGGGGGTCCGCCGGGTCCCCCCCTCCCAGCCGGGCCCTCGCCGGTCCGCCCGCGACCCGCACCTGGAGGCGGTGAAGATGTGCTTGCCGTTGGTGCAGGCGGCGTTGATGGGGCTGTCGTGGCCCTTGATCTCGCCGACCGGCGTGAAGTTGTCCACGTTCCAGACCTTGACGAGGCCCCCGCGGCAGGCGCTCAGCAGCATGGGCCGGCCGGGCACCCAGGCCAGGGCGCACACCCAGTCCTTGTGCGCGTTGGGGATTTGCTGCGGGGGAGGGGAAGGGAGGAGGACGGTGGGTGAGAACCTGGGGAGCCACCTGCCCCTCTGCCTCCGGCCGCCCCCCCCCCGCCGGACCCAGGGCCCCAGCCAGGCCGTGCGGGGACTTCTGGGCCCAGGGAAGGATGCTTCGAGCGTCCCGAGTTCGAACCCGAGACCCCGCCCCGGAGGAGCAGCCTTCTGTCCACCCTCGGAGAGTCAAAGAAAGCCAGGGCTCCCCGCCCTGGCTCCGTGGCTGGGCATTGAACCAGGAGGTCAGGGTTCGATTCCCGGTCAGGGCACAGGCCCGGGTGGCGGGCTCCATCTCCAGGGTGGGGGGCGTGCAGGAGGCAGCTGAGCCATGATTCTCTCTCATCATGGATGCTTCTCTCTCTCTCTTCCTTCTTCTCTGACATCAATTTAAAAAACGACAGGGATGGGCCGGAACCGGTGTGGCTCAGTGGACAGAGCATCGGCCTGCGGATGGAAGGGTCCCAGGTTCGATTCCGGTCCAGGGCAGGGACCTGGGTGGCGGGCCCATCCCCAGTGTGGGGCGTGCAGGAGGTGGCTGATCGATGTCTCTCTCTCATCCATGTTTCTGACTTTCTATCCCTCTCCCTTCCTCTCTGTGAAAAATCAATAAGATATATTAACACACACACACACACACACACACACACACACACACACGCCGAAACCGGTGTGGCTCAGTGGATAGAGCATCAGCCAGCGGACTGAAAGGTCCCAGGTTCAATGCCAGTCAAGGGCAGGGACCTGGGTGGCGGGCACATCCCCAGTGGGGGGCGTGCAGGAGGCGGCTGATGGATGTCTCTCTCTCATCCATGTTTCTAGCTCTCTGTCTCTCTTCCTTCCTCTCTGACATCAATTTAAAACATGGCAGGGATGGGGTTCCCAGGGTAGGGGAGGGGAGGCAGGTGAGGGTGTGTGTGTGTGACTCTGGCTGGGGCTGGGGGCCCCCCGCCCGCTCCTCCAAAGCACCTGGATGAGCTCCTGTTGCTCCAGGTCCCACTTCTTGATGCCGTTGTCGCGGGAGCCGCTGAAGAGCACGTCGCCGTGGATGGCCAGGCACTCGATGCCGTCGTAGTGCGGCGGCTCGAAGTTGTGGGTGGGGCCGATGGTGCCCGTCGGGCATTCCCCCAGCTCGAACATCTGTGGGGGGTGAGGGCGGGGGAGGGGTCGGCCCAGAGCTGCCCACCGGGGTACAGCAGCCTGGGGACCCCGGAGCCGGCGACCCCGAGGTCTGACCCCCACCCCCTCGCTCCCTCCCTGCGGCAGCCCAGCCCAGGGAGGCCAGAGCCGCCCCTGCAGGCGAGGGTTGTGGGGGGACCGACCCCCAGCTCAGCACGAGCTGCTATGGGGAAAGGTGTGTATCTCCATCTAACATTCTTTTATTTATTAATTTTTTAAAATATATTTTACTGATTTTTCACAGAGAGGAAGGGAGAGGGAGAGCGAGCTAGAAACATCAGTGAGAGAGAGATATCGATCAGCTGCCTCCTGCACGCCCCCCACTGGGGATGTGCCCCTGACCGGAATCGAACCTGGGACCTTTCCGTCCACAGGCCGACGCTCTATCCACCGAGCCACACCCGTTTTGGCTGTTTTTTACTTTTTTTAAAAAAAACATTTTTATTGATTGCAGAGAAGGCAGGGGAGAGGGAGATAGGAATATCCAGGTGGCCCTGGCTGGTGTGGTGCAGTGATTAGAGCGTCGGCCTGCGGACGGAAGGGTCCCAGGTTCGATTCCCACCCAGAGCACTTGCCTGTGTTGGGGGCTCCATCCCCACCAGGGGGTGTGCAAGAGGCGGCCGGTCCAGGGTTCTCTCTCATCCTGGCTGTTTCTCTCTCTCTCTCTCTCCCTTCCTCTCTGATATCAATAAAATATATTTTTAAAAATCCCAGAAGTTGCCGAAACCGGTGTGGCTCTGGACAGAGCGTCAGCCTGCGGACTAAAGGGTCCCAGGTTCGATTCCGGTCAAGGGCAGGGACCTGGGTGGCTGGCACATCCCCAGTGGGGGGCGTGCAGGAGGCGGCTGATGGATGTCTCTCTCTCATCGATGTCTCTAGCTCTCTAACCCTCTCCTTTCTCTCTGTAGAAAATCAATTAAAAAAATACATTAAAAAAAAATCCCAGAAGCTGCATTATTTTTCCCCCCCACAAGTGTCCCACGGCCGCGGCGGGAGGGGCGCACCTTGACATAGTGGTCCTTGGAGCCGGTCACCACCAGGTCGTGCTGGCTGGCCGTCTGGGCGACCGTCAGGCACATCACCGGCCCGATGTGGCCGGTCAGCTTGCCCACGGGCTGGAACCTGTGGGAGGGGCCCAGCCGGGCGGGGAGGGTCAGGGGGACCTGGGAGGAGGGGGTGGGTGGGCCCCGGGAGGCATGCATCTGGCCAGCGGCCTCTCCTCCATCCAGAGCCACCCCTGGAGACAACCCCTCCCCTACTCCACCCCCAGGATATGGGGGGCAGCACAGGGAGGACCAGCTGAGGGCGTCACCCTGAGCTGAGGCTCGTGGGCCCTCCCTCGGCCAGGCCCAGGCCTCCCCCACAGCTGTCCCCCTCCCCCCGCACCTGTTGAGCTCCCAGATGCGCACGGCGTTGCCCGAGGCGGCGTAGAGCATGGCGCCCGAGGGGCTGAGGGCGATCTGGTTGATCTGGTGCTCGCCCTGCGCGCTGGTGAGGGCGCGCGTGGAGGTGGCCTGGCAGGCGTCGCCCGAGATCACCTGACCCGAGGACCTGCCGGGGGAGGGGAGGGAAGAGAAGGAGGCGGGGTCAGAGGTGAAACGGGGGGGTCCATCCGATCTCACCTCCCTCGGAGCGGGGGGGCCCCGGAAGCCACTTCCTCCAGGAAGTCCTCCCTGATGGACAGGCAGGAGCCGCCACTTTCCCAAGCAGAGACCCAAGCAGAGCTCAGCTCCACCTCAGGGTGGGGTGGGGGGGTGGGGGACGACGGGCCCTCAGAACCAGGCTGTCCTGAGTCGGGCCACCCCCTCCGGGGCAGCCAGCACCCCCTCCTCCCTCCTCTCTCCTCCTCCCTCCCCACCCCGGATGAGGAGCACCTACGTGAGGGTGCGGATGCACTTGGCCGAGTCCCGGATGTCCCAGACCTTGATGTAGGAGGTGGACACCGAGAAGACCAGGCCCGAGTGGCTGCAGTACTTGATGGAGACCACATTGTTGGGGTGGCCCTTGAGGGCGGCGATCTCCTGGCCCGTGACCAGATTCCACATCTTGCAGGTGCGGTCTGTGGGGGACAAAGAGCGGGGAGCGGAGGGGCAGGTGTTAGCACCAGGGACAGCGGATCCCAGGTCCCAGGGGTGGTGACAACTCAGAGAGAAGAGGGCGCGGACGTCAGACCCGTCTGCTCCAGCAAGTCCCCCCGACACTGTCCGTGCCGCTGACTGACTGCTAAGAGCAGGCATTATTATTATTATTATTATTATTATTATTATTTTATTATTTTCAAGAACTACCTTTATAAAAAATAAAAAAAGAACTACCTTTATTTTCTTTTTAGAAATATACGTTTTTTAAAACTACTTTTTATGGATTTCACAGAGGAAGGGAGGGGGAGAGAGAAATAGTAGAAACATCAATGATGAGAGAGAGCCGAGACCGGTGTGGCTCAGTGGATAGAGCGTCGGCCTGCGGACTGAAGGGTCCCGGGTTCCATTCCGGTCAAGGGCACATCTCCGGTGGGAGGCGTGCAGGAGGCGGCTGATGGATGTCTCTCATTCTCATCGATGTTTCTAACTCTCTATCCCTCTCCCTTCCTCTCTGTAAAGAATCAATAAAATATATATAAAAAAAAATGATGTGCCGAGACCGGTGTGGCTCAGTGGATAGAGCGTCGGCTTTCGGAATGAAAGGTTCCAGGTTCGATTCTGGTCGGGGGGCATGGACCTTTCTTGCGGGCACATCTCCAGAGTGGGGCGTGCAGGAGGCGGCTGATGGATGTCTCTCTTTCATCGATGTTTCTAACTCTCTATCCCTCTCCCTTCCTCTCTGTGAAAAATCAATAAAATATATTTAAAAAAAAAATGATGTGCTGAGACCGGTTTGGCTCAGTGGATAGAGCGTCGGCTTTCGGACTGAAAGGTTCCAGGTTCGATTCCGGTCGGGGGCATGGACCTTTCTTGCGGGCACATCTCCACAGTGGGGCGTGCAGGAGGTGGCTGATCGATGTCTCTCTATTTTCTAACTCTCTATCCTTCTCCCTTCCCCTCTGTAAAACATCAATAAAAGATATTTTTTTAAAAAAAATGATGAGAGACAATCATGGATCGGCTGCCTCCTGCATACCCCACACTGGGGATGAAGCCTGCACCCCGGGCCTGTGTCCTTGCCTAGAATCGAACCCGGGACCCTTCAGTCTGCAGGCCGACGCTCTATCCACTGAGCCACACCAGCCAGGGCTTAAAGAAAGATTTTTACTTATTTATCTCTTATTGTTCATCCTCCCCCAAGGATATCCTTCCAGGCATGATTTATTTATTGGTTTATTTAAATATATTTATTGACCTCAGAGAGGAAGGGAGAGAGGGAGAGAGAGAGAGAAACATCCATGTTGAGAGAGGATCATGATTGCCTGCATCACCCCACTGGGGATGGAGCCCGAGACCCCGGGCATGTGCCCTTGACCAGGAATCGAACCCGGGACCCTTCAGTCCCCAGGCCGACGCTCTGTCCACCGAGCCACACTGGCCAGGGCTTCCTCAGGTTTTTTAGGACGAGTGGGAGGGACCGGGAGAGAGAGAGAGACACCGAGAGAGAGAAACATCCAGGTGAGGAGGACAGGTGGCCTCCCGCTCCCACCCAGACCGGGGCCTGGGGTCGAGCCTGTCGCCACCCAGGCCCGTGTCCTCGACCAGAACCGAACCCGGGGAGACCCTAGGGGTCCCTGGGGAACCGACGTTCCACCCAATGAGCCGCACCGGCCGGGCGCCACCCACCTTTGGAGCCGGTGAAGAGGAGCTCGTCGGTGGCGTCCAGGCAGAGGACGGGCTTGGTGTGGCCCTCGGCCATAGAGACGCACTGCAGCGGGGCCGTCCGCCCGCCCTTGGCTCCGCCCACGGGCGTGATGATCCCCCTTCAGGACAGAGGGAGAGAGAGGACACAGGGTCAGCCCAGGCACTGCCCCCTGCCTGGCTGTGTGTGGCGGGGATGGGGGTTCAGGGTGGAGCAGGGACCTGGGCCTGATCGGTGGGGGCTCCAGAGCCGCCAGCCCCGCCAGCAGCCGGAGGCGGGATGAGGGTGCCGGGCAGGGTGGGGG
The DNA here is from genome assembly GCA_011751065.1 of Lasiurus cinereus. NCBI lineage: Eukaryota > Metazoa > Chordata > Mammalia > Chiroptera > Vespertilionidae > Lasiurus > Lasiurus cinereus. Next base: position 23,890 of record JAAGEH010002034.1, read on the forward strand.
CCCTGCCTCATCCCTGTCCGGGCGCCTCCCTGCCCTCTGCCCGTTTCCGCCCACGCCGGCCTGACCGCATCCTGAGACTTTAAAGCGCCCAGGCCCACCCGTCCGGCCTGGCTCAGGGGATGAGCGTCGACCTCTGAACCAGGAGGTCAGGGTTCCATCCCCGGTCAGGGCACAGGCCCGGTTTGGGGGCTCCATCCCCAGTGTGGGGGGCCTGCAGGAGGCAGCCGGTCCCTGATTCTCTCTCCTCACGGATGTTTCTACTTCCCTCTCCTCCTCCCTTCCTCTCTGACATGGATAAACGTCGGTTTAAGCCAAGACCAGTGTGGCTCAGTGGATAGAGCATCAGCCTGCGGACTGAAAGGTCCCAGGTTCGATTCCGGTCAAGGGCATGGACCTTGGTTGTGGGCGCATCCCCAGTGGGGGGCGTGCACGAGGCAGCCAGTCAATGTTTCTAACTCTCTATCCCTCTCCCTTCCTTTCTGTAAAAAATTAATAAAATACATTTTTTAGCCAAGACCAGTTTGGCTCAGTGGCTAGAGCATCGGCCTGTGGACTGAAGGGTTCCAGGTTCGATTCTGGTCAAGGGCATGGACCTGGGTGGTGGACACATCTCCACTGTGGAGCGTGCAGGAGGCGGCTGATGGGTGTCGCTTTCTCATTGATGTTTCTGACTTTCTATCCCTCTCCCTTCCTCTCTGTGAAACATCAATAAAATATATTTTAAAAAAAAAGAAAAAGATCGGTTTAAAACCAAAACTGAATAAAACGCCAGCTGGGCAGGCGGAGGCCAGGGGCTGGGGGTTCTGCCACCCGGTGACTCCCCCAGGCTGCCTCAGGGAACCCAGGGGGGCCGGGCGCAGAGGGAGGTGCTGGGGTCACCGCCCCGAATTCCATCCCAGCATTTCCACCCCCGGGCCCTGTCCCCCACACAGAGGGACTCCTGCAGGCGTGCACCCCACCCACGGCCCCCCGGGACCAGCACGGCCAGACCTGTGAAGATCGTTAACAAAGGGCTCAATACTTTTAGGGACCCCCAGCTCAGCTCCAGCTGGGGAGGTCCGGGCCCCCACGGCCCTTCCACCAGCCCCTGCAGGCTTGGGATGGAGATTTTAAAGTCCTTTCTTTTTCCTTTTTTAAAATATATTTTCTTGATTTTTTACAGAGAGGAAGGGAGAGGGATAGAGAGTTAGAAACATGGATGAGAGAGAGACATCGATCAGCCGCCTCCTGCACGCCCCCCACTGGGGATGTGCCCACCACCCAGGTCCATGCCTTTGACCGGAATCGAACCTGGGACCTTTCAGTCCGCAGGCCAACGCTCTATCCACGGAGCAGGATGGAGATTTTATTTCTCAGCCGGAGGCCCAGTGCACAAAATTTATGCACAGCCACCGTCCAGCCAGCCAGGGACTCCCTTCCTTCGCTCCGTGCTGCCCTCTGGTGGTCAGCACCCATCATAGCGCACGATTGAGCTCCCCCTGCCAGTCCAACTCCCGAGGGGACCCTCTGCCTCTGAGGCTTCTATACAGTGGCACCTCGAGATACGAGTGCCCTAACATACGAGGTTTTTGAGATACGAGGGGTTTTTGCTTTGAAATACGAGCAACAGTTGAGATAGGAGTCATCGCGCGGATCGGCCGGCTGCACACGACCCACCCGTTTACCGCGACGCGAGCGTCTCATCGTTTCCCACGCCTCGAGGTGACGGAACGCATTAAACTCGTGTCTCGAGGTTCCACTAGATGCAGATGAGGAACCCCGGCCAGGTCATGTGGGGGTCTGAACACATGGCCCCTCACTTTTCCACCAGGATCACTGGTGCTGACCGGGGCCGCGGTGGCCGAGGGGGCACGAAATGACCCCAGTCCCTCCCACAGGCTGCTCCTGTCCCGGGGGGACTCGGGCAGCCCCACCCCGAGGGCGTGGTTCTGACAAAGGCCCAGCAGGCCCTGGGCCGGTCAAGGGCCCGCACACACACACACCTGGAGCGGCCTCCCAGGTGTCCTCACTCCCGCCTCCCCCCGCCCTGGATGAGGCCCAGCTGTGGCCGGGAAGGCCCGAGAGGCCTGTGGGCGCCAGATTCCCGGGGTAATCCCCCTCCTGAGAGGCTGGGAGCACCCTGCGGTGGGGAGGAGGAGGACGGCCGGACGGCACGCACCCAGGGTCGGCGAGCCGTTAGCTAGCGGAGGGCTGGGTGGGGTGGGGTGTGGGGGAGAGAGCTCTCAGCTCAGCGGTGTCCTGTGCTCAGGCCCTCGGGGGGCCTGGGCTGCGCTCAGAATGTGGGGTGCTGTGCGGGGGGAGCCGGGAGATGGGGGTGGGGGCAGAGCCGGGGTCTAAGTGTGCGGCGTCGACACAGACCGAGCACCCCAAAGGCCCCCCCGAGAGCCATCCACACCCGGCCCGGCCCGCCCCGGCCTACCCTTCTCCAGGCTCCATGCTGCCCGCCCCCCCCAGCCCCGGTGACGAGGGAGCAGAGAGAGGCCAGGCCGTGACGAGTGACCGCACCCCCCTTCCCGGCACGAACCCCCAGCTCCAGCCTGGGTCGGTGGCAGGAGGGGAGGCCAGGCAGCCACCAGGAGCAGAGGAGGAACGGGGTGCATGCTGGGGACCGGGGTGCAGGCGGGAGAGAGAGAGAGAGAGGGAGGGAGAGAGAGGAGCAAGCAGGGGCGGCGGGGGGAGGAGGAGGAGGAGGAGGAGGGGGACGGGCCGCTGTACCTCAGGACCTCGGACATAGAGGAGTCGCTGTCGTCGGACCTGGGGAGGAAAGTTAGCTGGATTAGGGGGCGGGGCCGCATGGGCGCAGAGCAGCGGTCAGGCCGGTTACGCTCCTGGAGGGGCGGAGAGAGGCGGGGAGGAGGCTCCGGGCGGGCGGGGAGGAGGCTCTGGGGCGGGGTAGGGGTAGGGGTAGGGGGCTGGCCTGGGGGCGGGGGCGGCCCGCAGCTGGCAGGGTAGGATGCTCCCCACCCCATTCGACGCGGGATCGCCAGCCCCACACTTTGGGGAGACGGCGGCTCCCTCCACAAGCGGGGAGGGGGCCCCCCCACACCACGGGCAACGTGGGGGCCCGACGGCTCCTCCCTCGCGGGAGGGGGCTGCCTTTTCCTAGAGGCCCCTGTTTCTGGGGAGCCTGCTGTTCCTGAAAAGCCCCCTGTTCCTGGGGAGCCCTCTGTTTCTGGGGAGCCCTCCCTGTCCCCGGGAAGACCCTGTTTTTGGGGAGCCCCTGTCTCTAGAGAGTGTGTGAAACTGCCTGGAGCTAGCTGTGTGCCTCCCATGAGCCCCAGGACCTGGACTTCTGGACAGGACTGAGGTCGGGGTGACCTGGGATGATCCTGGATGGACCGAGGTTGGGGTGACCCCAGGATGACCCTGGATGGACCGTGGTTGGGGTGACCCCGGGATGACCCTGGATGGATCGAGGTTGGTGTGACCCCTGAATGACCCTGGATGGATTGAGGTTGGGGTGACCCTGGGATGACCCCTGAATGGACCGAGGTTGGGGTGACCTCTGGACAGGACCAAGGTCGGGATGACTCTGGATGGACTGAGTCTGGATGGACCGAAGTCGGGGAGACCCCGGGATGACCCTGGGTGGACCGAGGTCAGGGAGACCCGGGATGATCCTGTACGGACCAAGGTTGGGGTGACCCCGGGATGAGTCCTGGATGAGCCCGGGGTCGGGGTGACCCCCAAGCTGGGATGGCGAGAGACCTGGAAGGCGGGTGGGAGGGGTCTGGGGCTGGGGGCACCTTGCTGGGAGGGAGCCCTGGTTGGCGGGGGCCGGGGAGGGGCCAGCAGGGCGTGTGTGTGACCAGGAGCTCCTGGAGGGCAGAGCTCCCGTTAGGGACGCGGACAGCGGGGCCCTCAGCCGGCCGTGCCCTTCCTGGCGGACGCCCTGGGCCTGCCCGAGCCTCCTCCGGCTCCTGGGAGGCGGGCAGCCACCCTCTCGGCCGAGCTGGGGCTCAGGGGAGACTCGGGGTGAAAGCAGGCGCCCGCTGAGACGGCTGTCCGCCCCCCTCACACCGGCAGGGACGCAGGCACCGTGGGGTGGGTGGCCTGGCCACGGGAAGGCGACGGGGGTGCCTCTGAGGCCGGTCTGAGCGTTGGGAAGGGGAGGGGGCTGGTGGGGCTGCAGGAAGGGGCTCCCAATTTTCAAGGCTCCAGCCACGGAGGATTCTGGGGGCCTGGGGGCCCGTGGGGGCCCGAGCATCCCCATCTGCTCCTGCTAGCTCGCTCCCGAGGCGCCAGGTTCCAGGGGGAACAGACGGGTCCCCGGTCCAGATGGACAAGAGAGAGGAGCCAGCTGTGCTAGCCCCGCCCACAGCCCCACGCCCATGCCCACTCCGGGCTCCCTGCCGCCGGCCCTTACTTGTCCAGCGCTGAGCCCTGGCTCTGGGTGCTGGTCAGGCGGGAGAAGACGTTGCGATC
>JAAGEH010002036.1:0-18190 GCA_011751065.1 Lasiurus cinereus
CCTTGACCGGAATCGAACCCGGGACCCTTCAGTCCGCAGGCCGACGCGCTATCCACTGAGCCACACCAGTTTAGGGCCTAAAATAGATTTTTATTGATTTCAGGGAGGAAGGGAGGAGAGAGAGAAAGAGAGAGAGAGAAGCATTCATGATGAGAGAGAATCACAAATGGGCTGCCTCCTGCACGTCCCCCACTGGGGATGGCAGGTGCCCTGACCGGGAATCGAACCCTAGCCTCCTGGTTCATAAGTCGATGTGCCACCCCTGAGCCACGCCGGCCAGCGGCTTCTGTCCTCTGGAATAAGGAATATGAATGGAGAGCAGAGGCCGGGGGTAGGGGGAGAGGCAGGTGGTCGGTCAGGGGGGTGAGATCCCGGGGGTGGGGTGGGGCGCAGATCCCTCGTGACGGGTGGACGAAGGCCGAGCGTGTCTCCCCTCTCAGGAGTCGGAGCACCTGCGCCTGAAGGCCTTTGAGACCTACGGGGCGCTCCTGGCCAAGGTCAAGAGGTCATTCCTGGCGTCCTCCCTGAAGCACCAGCTGCTCCACATGCTGGTCCTGCTGGTGGTGCACCTGGCGGACAGGGACCCCCGTGTGGTCCAGGTGAGTGAGCGCCAGGCGGGTCCCCCCGGGGGGCGAGGCCGCTGGGACGGGGAGGGGCGCGGGGGAAGGGGCTTCGGCCAAGGGTCCCGGGTTCGATTCTGGTCAAAGGGCACACACCTGGGTCACAGGCTCGATCCCCAGCAGAGGGCAGGCAGGAGGCAGCTGATGGCTGTTTCTCTCTCATCCATGTTTCTAACTCTCCCTCTTCCTTCCGTAAAATCAATAAGAAAAAAAAATATATATATATATATTTTAAAATATATTTTATTGATTTTTCACAGAGAGGAAGGGAGAGGGATAGAGAGCTAGAAACATTGATGAGAGAGAGAGACATCCATCAGCCGCCTCCTGCACGTCCCCCGCTGGGGATGTGCCCGCCACCAATGTACGTGCCCTTGCCCGGAATCGAACCCGGGACCCTTCCGTCCACAGGCCGATGACGCTCTATCCACAGAGCCACACCGGTTTCGGCAAAATATATATTTTTAAAAAAAGTAAAGTAGCTGCCGAAACCGGTGTGGCTCCGTGGATAGAGCGTCGGCCTGCGGACTGAGGGGTCCCGGGTTGGATTCTGGTCAAGGGCAGGGACCTGGGTGGCGGGCACATCCCCAGTGGGGGGCGTGCAGGAGGCGGCTGATCAGTGTTTCTCTCTCATCGATGTTTCTAGCTCTCTCTCCCTCTCCCTTCCTCTCTGTAAAAAATCAATAAGATATTTATAATAATGATAATTTTTAAAAAGGTAAAGTAAACCCCCCGCCCGTGCGAAAATTGCCTGGAGACCCTGGCCTCCTCCCACCCCTGGGTGCCCCTCTGCGTGCCCCTTCCACCCCTCCCAGCCCGCTCCCCGCTCCGGCTCCCTCTGCCCAGATCTGCCGGCTCGGCCTCTGCCGCTCGGCCTCCATCCTGGGCTGGTGGCGGCTCCACGCCGTGTTCGCCGACGGGGACCTGTGGACGATCCTCAGAGCCCTGGTGAGTGGGGAGGGGGGGGGTGGACTTGGGTGGGGTGGCCTCCTGGCCGGGTGGGGTCCACACTGACCGGGACCCTGTCCCCCAGCTGGAGCGGGAGGCCGGCCACGGCCGCTGGCTGCTGACGCAGAGCCTGGCGCTGCTCCGGAGCCCGCAGGCGCCCGTGCGCCAGGCCGCCGTGTGGCTCACAGGTGGGTCCCTCTGCTCCCAGGCACGCTGTCCTCTCCCGGGGTCCCCCTCCCCTCCTCCCCGTCCCCCCATGGCCTGGCCCCAGGACGCAGGGTCTGGGGAGGGGGGTCGGGGGATGGTCCAGGCTGCTCCCTCTGCTTTGGGGAGCCCCTTGCTGGGGCAGAGCCGGCCTCGTCCCGGGAGGCAGGTGCCAGGAGGCAGGTGCCAGGCTCCCAGGGTCAGGGCTGGGGGTGCTCTGTGGGGAGCTGAGGGGTCCCCTGTCCGTCCCCCCTCCCCGCCCTGCAGAGAAGCAGGGACGCTGCAGCTTCCTGGGAAAAGTCCAAAGGGGAAGCTGGCGTCCAGGTCCAGTTTGGGGAGGAGGGAGGGGGCAGGGGAGGGAGGGAGGGGCCAGGGGCAGGAGGGAGGGGCTGCCGAGGCCTCCCCCCGGCCCAGCAGGTGCAGCCAGGCCCCTCCCCGCCGTGGGGCCCTGAGGTGCAGTGCCCCCCGCAGGCCAGATCATCCAGAGCCTGGCCGTGGCCGAGGCCGGTGACATCCAGGAGGCCTGCACGGGTGAGTGGCAGAGGGGCTCCCCAAGTCACCCCCGGAGAGGAGGGTCGGGAGAGGCGCATCCCCCAGGCGCTGAGGTTCGGGGTGCTGGTCAGGGCCCTCCTGCCCCCCCTGTCCACTCACTGACCCCACTCCCATGGAGCCGGAGACCGTCCAGCGGACCCAAAGGTTGGGGGTGGGCGTGGGACCCGACCCGCTGGCCTGGGGGATCCCCCTCCCTGGGGCCGGTGGCAGGTACGGGGTGACCAGGTAACGGCCCCCCCCAGGAACCCAGGCTCCTGTTTCAAGGCCACTAGCTCCGCCCCCCACCAACCCCCCCATCCTGTTTCTGTGCCCACATCCCTGGGAGCCCCTCCCTCCTCCCAAGGCCTGAACCCCCGCCCAGCCCGGCAGCGTCTCTGTGCCAAGTGCCTGGCGTTTCTTTCCTTTTTAAAAATATATTTTATTGATTTTTTACAGAGAGGAAGGGAGAGGGATAGAGAGTCAGAAACATCGATGAGAGAGAGACATCGATCAGCCGCCTCCTGCACGCCCCCCACCGGGAATGTGCCCGTCACCAAGGCCCATGCCCTTGACTGGAATCGAACCTGGGACCCCTCAGTCTGCAGGCCGACGCTCTATCCACTGAGCCACACCGGTTTCGGCCTTTTTAAAAATATTTTTATTAATTTCAGAGGAGAAACATCCATCAGCTGCTTCCTGCACGCCCCCCACTGGGGATGTGCCCGCCACCCAGGTCCATGCCCTTGACCGGCATCGAACCTGGGACCCTTCAGTCCGCAGGCCGACGTTCTATCCACTGAGCCACACCGGTTTTGGCCTTTTTTTTTCAATAGTTTTATTGATCTCAGAGGGAAAGAGAGAATCATGGGTCGGCTGCCTCCCGCACGCTCCCCAGGGGAGGGAGCCCGCCTGCACCCGGGGATGGAGCCGCGACCTCCTGGTTCGACCCCTCAGCCACGCTGGCCGGGCACCCCCCTGCCACCTCTTTTGTTCCAGCCCTGAGGTCCATGAGGGAGGACCCCGACCCCACGGTCAGCTGCCTCGCCACGCAGACCCTGCATGTCCTGGAGGCCAGCAGGAGCCGGTCGGCCCGAACCCGGAACCTCTGGCTCTGCTGCGGGAGACGCTGAGGGACCCTCTCCGGATGGATGGACCGACGGACAGATGGGCGGGGGGAGGCTGTACCCTCCAATGGGGGCCCCTAGCGGGCGGCTCCTGAGCCCGGGGCTGGAGCCAGAGGCGTGGCCTGCACAACCTTCCCAATAAAAGGAGGAACTTCCGCCCCGGCCAGTGTGGCTCAGTGGAGAGAGCACCGGCCCACGGACGGACGGACGGACGGAAGGGTCCCGGGTTCGATTGCGGGCCGGGGCGCGGACCTCAGCGGCTGGCTGCATGCGTGGAGGAGGCAACCCATTCCTGTGTCTCTCACATGGATGTTTCTCTCTCTCTCTTTCCCCTCCTCCCACTCTCTCTAACCATCAGTGAGAAACGCCCTCAGGTGAGGAGTAGCAACTAGCAGGGCCTGCTGGGGGCCGGGCCTCCTGGTCTCCCCACTCGAGTCCGTCCGGGCCCAGCGGGTGGGTGAGCGACCCCTCCTCCTGCACCCGCTCCGCCAGGGCCAGAGATTTCGGGGACCCTCCTGTCCTGGGAGCTAGGCCCAGGGGGTCCTGGGCTGGCCAGTCTCCGCTGGTTTAGGCCGGAGAGGGGTTGTTTAAAGGGCCTGGCAAGCTGGTAATCCCACCCCCACGCCCCACCCGGGGGAAGGGCCCCAGGAACCACACCCCCACGCCGGCCACGGTCATTGCGTTTTATTACGGCGGCCTCCGAGGGCGTACACCTCCGGCCCCGGGACAGGGTGTGCAGCGGCGGCTAAAATATCGTCCAGACACTATGTACAGGCGCGGGCGGAGGTACGAGCGGTCGGTCGTACATACACCTTGTGCTGGCCACGCGCGGGCGGGCAGGGGGCAAGCTGGTGGGCAGGGGCGGCCGGAGTGCCGTCTGCTGAGGTCTTCTCTGACCTTTTGGCTCTTCTTCTGCGAGGGGCAGGTTCCACTCCTGGGCCCGGACCTCAGGGCGCCGGTGGGTCCCCAGGACTGGCCCGGGGTGGGTGGTGGGTGGTGGGGTTGGGCTCAGAGTGCTGGGAGGGGTCAGGGGTCGAGAACTTTCCTTGGTCCACAGGAGGGCGGGCAGTGCAGGATCCGGGAGGCCGGGTTCAGGGGTCAGGGAGGGCCTGTGGGGGCGCAGAGGCCCAGCTAGGAGGCCCACAGGCAGCTTCCAGTTGGGACGGCAAGAGGGGGCGGAAGGAAGGGGGGCGGAGGCCCCGGTCTGGGCCTCACCCTGGGAAGGAGCTCAGTGCGACAGACAGGGACCCAGGCAGCTGGCGGGGTGGTGCCCGCCCCCCACCCAGGCCGCACGGGAGGGAGCCCGGGACGGCCTCTGATGGAGCTGGGCACCCCCCCTCACCCACTCCCCCTTCCGCCGTCCCAGCAGCTGCCACCTGCACCCCATCAGGCCGGCCGGCGTGAGAACGTGCGGTGAGAACGTGCCGGCCTGACTGGCTGCAGCTGTTTCACGCCGTCCACGCCCCGGCCTCCGGGAGCAGCGGGCGGCAGCGGGGGGGGGGGGTGGGGCCCCCCCCGGTCCCAGCCTCTGCCCCCTCCTCCTGCTGGGGCAGCGTTCAGAGCCAACGCCAGAGAGGGCTGCCGGGGGTCGGGGGGTGGGGACGGGACTGACAGCCACAGGGAGTCACCCCCGAAAGCCAACACTGAGCGGTTAATACTACGAATGGGCCCCCGGTCAGCGGGCGGGGCCACCGCCCTCTGTGGCCCCCCCTCCTCTGCTTGCCAAGTGGCTCAGGGGCTGAGCGTCGGCCTAGGAGCCAGGAGGTCAGGGTTCGATTCCCGGTCACAGGGCACGGGCCGGGTGGCGGGCTCCATGCCCAGGAGGGGGCGTGCCGGAGGCGGCCGATCCGTGATTCTCTCTCATCACGGATGTTTCTCTCTTCCTCTCTGGAATGAACATTTAAACAGCACCCCCAGGCGTCAAGGGGTGGGGGTCCGGCCTCAGCGGGACCCTGCGTGGGCTCGGGGGGGCATGGGAAGATTTGGGGTGCGGGGTCCAGGCGGGGTGCTGGCTCCCAGGCCCCCGGCATTCCCAGGTGGCCTGGTTTCAGGTCCTTGGGGGGTGGGGTAGAGGATGAGGAGGAGGGGGGACAGAAGAGGAGGAAGACGTGGCCCCAATGAGGCTGAGCCCCACCGGGCGAGGCCTGGGCTGAGTGGGGGCTGACCCCGCTGGTGGGGTTCCTCGTCCCCCAAAGCAGAGGGACAGCCACGAGGAAGAAACTTCCAGTCCAATCCCCGCTGTCTGGTGCCCACAGCTGCCCGCCTTTGTGCTCCAATCACAACCAATCTGTGCTTCTGAGGGGAGGGGCGTGTGTGCCAGGAGGCGGTGGGGGCCTGCCCCCAACTGTGCCCCCCACTGGGGGGGGTTTGGGGGCAGAGCGGCCAGAGTCGGGGGTCGGGGGGAGCTCGGAGGGACTTCAAGTGTTGCCAGGACAGCAGAGGTAGCAGACAAGCGCCGTCCGGCCTCCAGGATGCCCCCCGGTGAAGGTCACCCCACAAAGGTCACCTGCGCGCACCCCGCCCGTGAGGGCCGCAGTCTCCTCTCTCCGAGTCTCTCTTCCTCGTGGTGCGAACATCACGCATGCACGTTTTCCTGACGGGGGAGGTGGAGGGGGGCTCTCTGTTCAGGTGGGGGGCCCGGGGTGCAGGGACGCCCCTGGAGGGCCAGGAGAGGGGTCTCCGGCGTGGACGGCAGACGGACGGTCCCACAGGTAGGCCGGGGCGTGTCTGTCGGCACCAGGAGGAGTTCACGTGCTCGTCCGGCCGGCCGGCCACTCCTCGCAGACGGGGGCCAGGCGGGGGTGTGGAGGGGTGTCGGCCTCAGCAGGTGCATCCACAGCGAACACTGTCCCCCTAGGAACTAGGGGGGGTCACGGTCCGATTCCTGGTCGGGGCGAGGACGCCGGACGGGGGGTTTAGGGGGACGGGGCGGCCTCCGAGCTGCTTCCCACTTTGCCCCACGGGGCGCTGGGTGTCATGGGACACCCCGCCTTCCGGGGACGGTGGGCCTGAGTCCCCCTGAGTGAGCAGACAGAGGCGGCTGGTGTCGGGGTGCCCAGGCGGGGGGCGGAAGGAGGAGGAAGGCACTGGAGCACCAGGCGGCCAGGAGGTGGGGTCCCCAGGGTAACGCGGGGTCAGCCGGAGCTGCAGTCCCGAGAGGGGGTGGCCCCGAGGGCCGGTGGGCCGGGTCCCGGCGGGGTTCCCCCCCCCCCAAAGCAGAAGGGACAGCCAATTGGAAGAAGCTTCAAGTCCATTTCCAGGAGGGAGAGCAACCGGTACAAATAAATAAAGAGGGGTGGCTGCCTGCCCCCCGCCCGCCCGGGGGGTCTTGGCCCCCCCTGCAGAGAGGGACCCCGAGAATCGCTGTCAGAGAGGGACCCCCCCACCCCGGGAATCGCCGGGCTGAGCTGAGAGGCAGGGCCAGCTGCCTACCCCTGTTTCCGTGGTTACCTGAGGTCTGTGGTTTGGGCTCAGAGGCAGGTTCAGTGTCCAGGGGCTGGGGTGGGGTTCGGGGTAGGGGTGTGGGGGGGCTGCCTGGCCCAGGAGAGAAACAGGAGGGCGAATGCCTTGGGGCGTCACAGCTTCAACGTCCCCCCCTCTTCTTTCTCCCCCAGAGGCGGCTGGAGGGAAGCTGAGGGGAGGATGGGGGGTGCTGTCCGGGGTCGTGTCCATCGTCCGGAGGTCGAGGCGGGAAGGAGAGCAGGGAGGGGCCAGAGCCACGGCCCACGCCCAGGCCGCCGGCCCCAGCGGCCAGGGGGGTCCCCGCTACGCCTTCCAGGCTGTGTGTGTGTGTGTGGAGGGGCGCGGGGGCCGAGACTTGGGGGTCCTCCTCCGACCTCAGCCCTTAGGGCGGGCCCCGGGGTAGCCGCCGAACGCTCCAGAACTTCACCGTCAGGTCACTGCGGAGGACAGTGGGCGTGCACGGGGCCGGTCAGCTCGGACGGGGGTCCCGGCCGGCCAGCGCCCAGGCCCAGGGATACCCCTCCCGCCCCAAATCCCCCCCAGAAGAGGCTGCAGGGCCCAGGGGCGGGCTCTGGGAGGCCCAGGGCGGAGGGGGCCGGGCAGAGGGTGGGGCCTGCTTTTCCTCCAGCCCACGGCCGGCCACTGCCTGACCCCCTGGCCCGGGGTCCATCCTGCTCACTGTGCATGCTGGGAACGGGGTGGGGGTGCAGGGGGGCTGGAGGAGGAGGAGGAGGAGGAGGAGGAGAGGGGGCTGGGGGAAGAGCCAGGAGTAGAAAACAGACTCGTACCGTGAAGAAGCAGCTCAGATGGAGGTGGAGAGAGGAGGGGAAAGAGAGAGAGGGAGGGAGGAGGGAGGGGGAGAGAGGAGAGAGGAGTGGGGTGGGGGGGTCAGGGCAGGGTGGTGGCTCGGCCCTTTATGGCCAGGACCCGACGTGGAAGGCAGGGGGTCAGTCCCGGGACGTAATTCCACAGCTTTACCCGGCAGTCACTGTCGCGGAGAGAGAGGCAGAGAGAGAGAGAGAGAGAGAGGCAGAGAGAGAGGCGGAGCAAGAAGGCGGGAGGGCAGGGGGAGAGAAGGGTCAAGTTCGGAAGGAGAAGGGAAGAGAAGAGGCCCCTGTGAGTAGCACCCCAGGGCCCAGGCCGGGGTGCGGGGGGTCCCCTGGATGGGGACGGAGCTGGGTCAGATGGAAGGGACCTGGACAGGTGTGAGGGCAGCCAGGTGTGGGAGGCAGGTGGGGGCTGCTGTGTGTTTTGGGGGGTAGAGGGGGGTGGGGGTCAGGCCTGGCTGGGCCGGCGGCTGCCCTGCCCCTGGGCCCTGGGGGTCCGCCGGGTCCCCCCCTCCCAGCCGGGCCCTCGCCGGTCCGCCCGCGACCCGCACCTGGAGGCAGTGAAGATGTGCTTGCCGTTGGTGCAGGCGGCGTTGATGGGGCTGTCGTGGCCCTTGATCTCGCCGACCGGCGTGAAGTTGTCCACGTTCCAGACCTTGACGAGGCCCCCGCGGCAGGCGCTCAGCAGCATGGGCCGGCTGGGCACCCAGGCCAGGGCGCACACCCAGTCCTTGTGCGCGTTGGGGATTTGCTGCGGGGGAGGGGAAGGGAGGAGGACGGTGGGTGAGAACCTGGGGAGCCGCCTGCCCCTCTGCCTCCGGCCGCCCCCCCCGCCGGACCCAGGGCCCCAGCCAGGCCGTGCGGGGACTTCTGGGCCCAGGGAAGGATGCTTCGAGCGTCCCGAGTTCGAACCCGAGACCCCGCCCCGGAGGAGCAGCCTTCTGTCCACCCTCGGAGGGTCAAAGAAAGCCAGGGCTCCCCGCCCTGGCTCCGTGGCTGGGCATTGAACCAGGAGGTCAGGGTTCGATTCCCGGTCAGGGCACAGGCCCGGGTGGCGGGCTCCATCTCCAGGGTGGGGGGCGTGCAGGAGGCAGCTGAGCCATGATTCTCTCTCATCATGGATGCTTCTCTCTCTCTCTTCCTTCTTCTCTGACATCAATTTAAAAAACGACAGGGATGGGCCGGAACCGGTGTGGCTCAGTGGACAGAGCATCGGCCTGCGGATGGAAGGGTCCCAGGTTCGATTCCGGTCCAGGGCAGGGACCTGGGTGGCGGGCCCATCCCCAGTGTGGGGCGTGCAGGAGGTGGCTGATCGATGTCTCTCTCTCATCCATGTTTCTGACTTTCTATCCCTCTCCCTTCCTCTCTGTGAAAAATCAATAAGATATATTAACACACACACACACACACACACACACACACACACACACGCCGAAACCGGTGTGGCTCAGTGGATAGAGCATCAGCCAGCGGACTGAAAGGTCCCAGGTTCAATGCCAGTCAAGGGCAGGGACCTGGGTGGCGGGCACATCCCCAGTGGGGGGCGTGCAGGAGGCGGCTGATGGATGTCTCTCTCTCATCCATGTTTCTAGCTCTCTGTCTCTCTTCCTTCCTCTCTGACATCAATTTAAAACATGGCAGGGATGGGGTTCCCAGGGTAGGGGAGGGGAGGCAGGTGAGGGTGTGTGTGTGTGACTCTGGCTGGGGCTGGGGGCCCCCCGCCCGCTCCTCCAAAGCACCTGGATGAGCTCCTGTTGCTCCAGGTCCCACTTCTTGATGCCGTTGTCGCGGGAGCCGCTGAAGAGCACGTCGCCGTGGATGGCCAGGCACTCGATGCCGTCGTAGTGCGGCGGCTCGAAGTTGTGGGTGGGGCCGATGGTGCCCGTCGGGCATTCCCCCAGCTCGAACATCTGTGGGGGGTGAGGGCGGGGGAGGGGTCGGCCCAGAGCTGCCCACCGGGGTACAGCAGCCTGGGGACCCCGGAGCCGGCGACCCCGAGGTCTGACCCCCACCCCCTCGCTCCCTCCCTGCGGCAGCCCAGCCCAGGGAGGCCAGAGCCGCCCCTGCAGGCGAGGGTTGTGGGGGGACCGACCCCCAGCTCAGCACGAGCTGCTATGGGGAAAGGTGTGTATCTCCATCTAACATTCTTTTATTTATTAATTTTTTAAAATATATTTTACTGATTTTTCACAGAGAGGAAGGGAGAGGGAGAGCGAGCTAGAAACATCAGTGAGAGAGAGATATCGATCAGCTGCCTCCTGCACGCCCCCCACTGGGGATGTGCCCCTGACCGGAATCGAACCTGGGACCTTTCCGTCCACAGGCCGACGCTCTATCCACCGAGCCACACCCGTTTTGGCTGTTTTTTACTTTTTTTAAAAAAAACATTTTTATTGATTGCAGAGAAGGCAGGGGAGAGGGAGATAGGAATATCCAGGTGGCCCTGGCTGGTGTGGTGCAGTGATTAGAGCGTCGGCCTGCGGACGGAAGGGTCCCAGGTTCGATTCCCACCCAGAGCACTTGCCTGTGTTGGGGGCTCCATCCCCACCAGGGGGTGTGCAAGAGGCGGCCGGTCCAGGGTTCTCTCTCATCCTGGCTGTTTCTCTCTCTCTCTCTCTCCCTTCCTCTCTGATATCAATAAAATATATTTTAAAAAATCCCAGAAGTTGCCGAAACCGGTGTGGCTCTGGACAGAGCGTCAGCCTGCGGACTAAAGGGTCCCAGGTTCGATTCCGGTCAAGGGCAGGGACCTGGGTGGCTGGCACATCCCCAGTGGGGGGCGTGCAGGAGGCGGCTGATGGATGTCTCTCTCTTATCGATGTTTCTAACTCTCTATCCCTCTCCTTTCTCTCTGTAGAAAATCAATAAAAATATATTTAAAAAAAAATCCCAGAAGCTGCATTTTTCCCCCCACGAGTGTCCCGCGGCCGCGGAGGGAGGGAGGGCGCACCTTGACGTAGTGGTCCTTGGAGCCGGTCACCACAAGGTCGTGCTGGCTGGCCGTCTGGGCGACCGTCAGGCACATCACCGGCCCGATGTGGCCGGTCAGCTTGCCCACGGGCTGGAACCTGTGGGAGGGGCCCAGCCGGGCGGGGAGGGTCAGGGGGACCTGGGAGAAGGGGGTGGGGGGGCCCCGGGAGGCATGCATCTGGCCAGCGGCCTCTCCTCCATCCAGAGCCGCCCCTGCAGACAAGCCCTCCCCCGCTGCACCCCCAGGACATGGGGGGGCAGCACAGGGAGGGCCAGCTGAGGGCGTCACCCTGAGCTGAGGCTTGTGGGCCCTCCCTCGGCCAGGCCCAGTCCTCCCCCCCAGCTGTCCCCCTCCCCCCGCACCTGCTGAGCTCCCAGATGCGAACGGCGTTGCCCGAGGCGGCGTAGAGCATGGCGCCCGAGGGGCTGAGGGCGATCTGGTTGATCTGGTGCTCGCCCTGCGCGCTGGTGAGGGCGCGCGTGGAGGTGGCCTGGCAGGCGTCGCCTGAGATCACCTGACCCGAGGACCTGCCGGGGAGGGAAGGGAAGGGAGGGAGGCGGGGTCAGAGGCGAAACGGGGGGGTCCATCTGCCCTCACCTCCCTCGGAGCGGGGGCCTGGAAGCCACTTCCTCCAGGAAGTCCTCCCTGATGGACAGGCAGGAGCCGCCACTTTCCCAGCAGAGACCCAAGCAGAGCTCAGCTCCATCTTGGGGTGGGGTGGAGGGGGTGGGGGGGACGACGGGCCCTCAGAACCAGGCTGTCCTGAGTCGGGCCCCCCCCTCCGGGGCAGCCAGCACCCCCTCCTCCCTCCCTCCTCTCTCCTCCCCCCTCCCCACCCCCATCCCCGGATGAGGAGCACCTACGTGAGGGTGCGGATGCACTTGGCCGAGTCCCGGATGTCCCAGACCTTGATGTAGGAGGTGGACACCGAGAAGACCAGGCCCGAGTGGCTGCAGTACTTGATGGAGACCACGTTGTTGGGGTGGCCCTTGAGGGCGGCGATCTCCTGGCCCGTGACCAGGTTCCACATCTTGCAGGTGCGGTCTGTGGAGGGGGCGGGGGGAGAGTGAAGAGAGGGGGTGCAGGTGTCAGCACCAGGGACAGCGGATCCCAGGCTGGGGGGCCGGGCTCCAGGTCCCAGGGGTGGTGACAACTCAGAGAGAAGAGGGCGCGGACGTCAGACCCGTCTGCTCCAGCAAGTCCCCCTGACACTGTCCTTGCCGCTGACTGACTGCTAAGAGCAGGCATTATTATTATTATTATTATTATTATTATTATTATTATTTTCAAGAACTACCTTTATAAAAAATAAAAAAAGAACTACCTTTATATTCTTTTTAGAAATATACGTTTTTTAAACTACTTTTTATGGATTTCACAGAGGAAGGGAGGGGGAGAGAGAAATAGTAGAAACATCAATGATGAGAGAGAGCCGAGACCGGTGTGGCTCAGTGGATAGAGCGTCGGCCTGCGGACTGAAGGGTCCCGGGTTCCATTCCGGTCAAGGGCACATCTCCGGTGGGAGGCGTGCAGGAGGCGGCTGATGGATGTCTCTCATTCTCATCGATGTTTCTAACTCTCTATCCCTCTCCCTTCCTCTCTGTAAAGAATCAATAAAATATATATAAAAAAAAATGATGTGCCGAGACCGGTGTGGCTCAGTGGATAGAGCGTCGGCTTTCGGAATGAAAGGTTCCAGGTTCGATTCTGGTCGGGGGGCATGGACCTTTCTTGCGGGCACATCTCCAGAGTGGGGCGTGCAGGAGGCGGCTGATGGATGTCTCTCTTTCATCGATGTTTCTAACTCTCTATCCCTCTCCCTTCCTCTCTGTGAAAAATCAATAAAATATATTTAAAAAAAAAATGATGTGCTGAGACCGGTTTGGCTCAGTGGATAGAGCGTCGGCTTTCGGACTGAAAGGTTCCAGGTTCGATTCCGGTCGGGGGCATGGACCTTTCTTGCGGGCACATCTCCACAGTGGGGCGTGCAGGAGGTGGCTGATCGATGTCTCTCTATTTTCTAACTCTCTATCCTTCTCCCTTCCCCTCTGTAAAACATCAATAAAAGATATTTTTTTAAAAAAAATGATGAGAGACAATCATGGATCGGCTGCCTCCTGCATACCCCACACTGGGGATGAAGCCTGCACCCCGGGCCTGTGTCCTTGCCTAGAATCGAACCCGGGACCCTTCAGTCTGCAGGCCGACGCTCTATCCACTGAGCCACACCAGCCAGGGCTTAAAGAAAGATTTTTACTTATTTATCTCTTATTGTTCATCCTCCCCCAAGGATATCCTTCCAGGCATGATTTATTTATTGGTTTATTTAAATATATTTATTGACCTCAGAGAGGAAGGGAGAGAGGGAGAGAGAGAGAGAAACATCCATGTTGAGAGAGGATCATGATTGCCTGCATCACCCCACTGGGGATGGAGCCCGAGACCCCGGGCATGTGCCCTTGACCAGGAATCGAACCCGGGACCCTTCAGTCCCCAGGCCGACGCTCTGTCCACCGAGCCACACTGGCCAGGGCTTCCTCAGGTTTTTTAGGACGAGTGGGAGGGACCGGGAGAGAGAGAGAGACACCGAGAGAGAGAAACATCCAGGTGAGGAGGACAGGTGGCCTCCCGCTCCCACCCAGACCGGGGCCTGGGGTCGAGCCTGTCGCCACCCAGGCCCGTGTCCTCGACCAGAACCGAACCCGGGGAGACCCTAGGGGTCCCTGGGGAACCGACGTTCCACCCAATGAGCCGCACCGGCCGGGCGCCACCCACCTTTGGAGCCGGTGAAGAGGAGCTCGTCGGTGGCGTCCAGGCAGAGGACGGGCTTGGTGTGGCCCTCGGCCATAGAGACGCACTGCAGCGGGGCCGTCCGCCCGCCCTTGGCTCCGCCCACGGGCGTGATGATCCCCCTTCAGGACAGAGGGAGAGAGAGGACACAGGGTCAGCCCAGGCACTGCCCCCTGCCTGGCTGTGTGTGGCGGGGATGGGGGTTCAGGGTGGAGCAGGGACCTGGGCCTGATCGGTGGGGGCTCCAGAGCCGCCAGCCCCGCCAGCAGCCGGAGGCGGGATGAGGGTGCCGGGCAGGGTGGGGGCCCTGCCTCATCCCTGTCCGGGCGCCTCCCTGCCCTCTGCCCGTTTCCGCCCACGCCGGCCTGACCGCATCCTGAGACTTTAAAGCGCCCAGGCCCACCCGTCCGGCCTGGCTCAGGGGATGAGCGTCGACCTCTGAACCAGGAGGTCAGGGTTCCATCCCCGGTCAGGGCACAGGCCCGGTTTGGGGGCTCCATCCCCAGTGTGGGGGGCCTGCAGGAGGCAGCCGGTCCCTGATTCTCTCTCCTCACGGATGTTTCTACTTCCCTCTCCTCCTCCCTTCCTCTCTGACATGGATAAACGTCGGTTTAAGCCAAGACCAGTGTGGCTCAGTGGATAGAGCATCAGCCTGCGGACTGAAAGGTCCCAGGTTCGATTCCGGTCAAGGGCATGGACCTTGGTTGTGGGCGCATCCCCAGTGGGGGGCGTGCACGAGGCAGCCAGTCAATGTTTCTAACTCTCTATCCCTCTCCCTTCCTTTCTGTAAAAAATTAATAAAATACATTTTTTAGCCAAGACCAGTTTGGCTCAGTGGCTAGAGCATCGGCCTGTGGACTGAAGGGTTCCAGGTTCGATTCTGGTCAAGGGCATGGACCTGGGTGGTGGACACATCTCCACTGTGGAGCGTGCAGGAGGCGGCTGATGGGTGTCGCTTTCTCATTGATGTTTCTGACTTTCTATCCCTCTCCCTTCCTCTCTGTGAAACATCAATAAAATATATTTTAAAAAAAAAGAAAAAGATCGGTTTAAAACCAAAACTGAATAAAACGCCAGCTGGGCAGGCGGAGGCCAGGGGCTGGGGGTTCTGCCACCCGGTGACTCCCCCAGGCTGCCTCAGGGAACCCAGGGGGGCCGGGCGCAGAGGGAGGTGCTGGGGTCACCGCCCCGAATTCCATCCCAGCATTTCCACCCCCGGGCCCTGTCCCCCACACAGAGGGACTCCTGCAGGCGTGCACCCCACCCACGGCCCCCCGGGACCAGCACGGCCAGACCTGTGAAGATCGTTAACAAAGGGCTCAATACTTTTAGGGACCCCCAGCTCAGCTCCAGCTGGGGAGGTCCGGGCCCCCACGGCCCTTCCACCAGCCCCTGCAGGCTTGGGATGGAGATTTTAAAGTCCTTTCTTTTTCCTTTTTTAAAATATATTTTCTTGATTTTTTACAGAGAGGAAGGGAGAGGGATAGAGAGTTAGAAACATGGATGAGAGAGAGACATCGATCAGCCGCCTCCTGCACGCCCCCCACTGGGGATGTGCCCACCACCCAGGTCCATGCCTTTGACCGGAATCGAACCTGGGACCTTTCAGTCCGCAGGCCAACGCTCTATCCACGGAGCAGGATGGAGATTTTATTTCTCAGCCGGAGGCCCAGTGCACAAAATTTATGCACAGCCACCGTCCAGCCAGCCAGGGACTCCCTTCCTTCGCTCCGTGCTGCCCTCTGGTGGTCAGCACCCATCATAGCGCACGATTGAGCTCCCCCTGCCAGTCCAACTCCCGAGGGGACCCTCTGCCTCTGAGGCTTCTATACAGTGGCACCTCGAGATACGAGTGCCCTAACATACGAGGTTTTTGAGATACGAGGGGTTTTTGCTTTGAAATACGAGCAACAGTTGAGATAGGAGTCATCGCGCGGATCGGCCGGCTGCACACGACCCACCCGTTTACCGCGACGCGAGCGTCTCATCGTTTCCCACGCCTCGAGGTGACGGAACGCATTAAACTCGTGTCTCGAGGTTCCACTAGATGCAGATGAGGAACCCCGGCCAGGTCATGTGGGGGTCTGAACACATGGCCCCTCACTTTTCCACCAGGATCACTGGTGCTGACCGGGGCCGCGGTGGCCGAGGGGGCACGAAATGACCCCAGTCCCTCCCACAGGCTGCTCCTGTCCCGGGGGGACTCGGGCAGCCCCACCCCGAGGGCGTGGTTCTGACAAAGGCCCAGCAGGCCCTGGGCCGGTCAAGGGCCCGCACACACACACACCTGGAGCGGCCTCCCAGGTGTCCTCACTCCCGCCTCCCCCCGCCCTGGATGAGGCCCAGCTGTGGCCGGGAAGGCCCGAGAGGCCTGTGGGCGCCAGATTCCCGGGGTAATCCCCCTCCTGAGAGGCTGGGAGCACCCTGCGGTGGGGAGGAGGAGGACGGCCGGACGGCACGCACCCAGGGTCGGCGAGCCGTTAGCTAGCGGAGGGCTGGGTGGGGTGGGGTGTGGGGGAGAGAGCTCTCAGCTCAGCGGTGTCCTGTGCTCAGGCCCTCGGGGGGCCTGGGCTGCGCTCAGAATGTGGGGTGCTGTGCGGGGGGAGCCGGGAGATGGGGGTGGGGGCAGAGCCGGGGTCTAAGTGTGCGGCGTCGACACAGACCGAGCACCCCAAAGGCCCCCCCGAGAGCCATCCACACCCGGCCCGGCCCGCCCCGGCCTACCCTTCTCCAGGCTCCATGCTGCCCGCCCCCCCCAGCCCCGGTGACGAGGGAGCAGAGAGAGGCCAGGCCGTGACGAGTGACCGCACCCCCCTTCCCGGCACGAACCCCCAGCTCCAGCCTGGGTTGGTGGCAGGAGGGGAGGCCAGGCAGCCACCAGGAGCAGAGAAGGAACGGGGTGCATGCTGGGGACCGGGGTGCAGGCGGGAGAGAGAGAGAGAGGGAGAGAGAGGAGCAAGCAGGGGCGGCGGGGGGAGGAGGAGGAGGAGGAGGAGGGGGACGGGCCGCTGTACCTCAGGACCTCGGACATAGAGGAGTCGCTGTCGTCGGACCTGGGGAGGAAAGTTAGCTGGATTAGGGGGCGGGGCCGCACGGGCGCAGAGCAGCGGTCAGGCCGGTTACGCTCCTGGAGGGGCGGAGAGAGGCGGGGAGGAGGCTCCGGGCGGGCGGGGAGGAGGCTCTGGGGCGGGGTAGGGGTAGGGGTAGGGGGCTGGCCTGGGGGCGGGGGCGGCCCGCAGCTGGCAGGGTAGGATGCTCCCCCTTCCCCCAATACCCCCTCCCCTGGCCGAGGAGGACGACGCGGGATGGCCGGCCCCACACTCTGGGGAGACGGCGGCTCCCTCCACAAGCGGGGAGGGGGCCCCCCTACACCACGGGCATCGTGGGGGCCCAACGGCTCCTCCCCCGCAGGAGGGGGCTGCCTTTTCCTAGAGGCCCCTGTTTCTGGGGAGCCTGCTGTTTCTGAAAAGCCCCGTTTCTGGGGAGCCCTCTGTTCCTGGGGAGCCCCCTGTCCCCAGGGAGCGTGCGGAACTGCCTGGAGCTAGCTGTGTGCCTCCCATGAGCCCCAGGACCTGGACTTCTGGACAGGACTGAGGTCGGGGTGACCCCTGGATGGACCGAGGTTGGGGTGACCCCTGAATGATCCTGGATGGACCGAGGTCGGGGTGACCCCTGGATGACTGTGTACGGACCAAGGTCGGGGTGACCCCGAGATGACTCTGGATGGACCGAGGTTGGGGTGACCTCTGGACAGGACCAAGGTCGGGATGACCCTGGATGGACTGAGTCTGGATGGACCGAGGTTTGGGTGACCCCGGGATGACCCTGGATGGACCGAGGTTGGGGTGACCCCGGGATGACCGCGTACGGACCGAGGTTGGGGTGACCCCGGGATGACCCTGGATGGACCGAGGTCGGGGTGACCCCCAAGCTGGGATGGCGAGAGACCTGGAAGGCGGGTGGGAGGGGTCTGGGGCTGGGGGCACCTGGCTGGGAGGGAGCCCTGGTTGGCGGGGGCCGGGGAGGGGCCAGCAGGGCGTGTGTGTGACCAGGAGCTCCTGGAGGGCAGAGCTCCCGTTAGGGACGCGGACAGCGGGGCCCTCAGCCGGCCGTGCCCTTCCTGGCGGACGCCCTGGGCCTGCCCGAGCCTCCTCCGGCTCCTGGGAGGCGGGCAGCCACCCTCTCGGCCGAGCTGGGGCTCAGGGGAGACCTCGGGGTGAAAGCAGGCGCCCGCTGAGACGGCTGTCCGCCCCCCTCACACCGACAGGGACGCAGGCACCGTGGGGTGGGCCGGCCTGGCCACGGGAAGGCGACGGGGGTGCCTCTGAGGCCGGTCTGAGCGTTGGGGAGGGGAGGGGGCTAGTGGGGCTGCAGGAAGGGGCTCCCAATTTTCAAAGCTCCAGCCACGGAGGATTCTGGGGGCCTGGGGGCCCGTGGGGGCCCGAGCACCCCCATCTGCTCCTGCTAGCTCGCTCCCGAGGCGCCAGGTTCCAGGGGGAACAGACGGGTCCCCGGTCCAGATGGACAAGAGAGGAGCCAGGAGTGGGGGCCGCAGGATCAGAAGGCCCAGCTGTGCTAGCCCCGCCCACAGCCCCACGCCCACGCTCACGCCCACGCCCACGGCCACTCCGGGCTCCCTGCCGCCGGCCCTTACTTGTCCAGCGCGGAGCCCTGGCTCTGGGTGCTGGTCAGGCGGGAGAAGACGTTGCGATC
>JAAGEH010002038.1:0-21721 GCA_011751065.1 Lasiurus cinereus
CAAGGTACATGCTCTTGACCGGAATCGAACCTGGGACCTCTCAGTCTGCAGACCGACTCTCTATCCACTGAGCCACACCGGTTTCGGCCCTAATCAGGCTTGTTAACAGCCTCTCGTCCAGTATCTGTCGGCCTCAGGCTGCAGAGGGCCCACCTCCCCCCGCAACACCCTCCTCCCCCTCCCCCCTAATGGGGCCCACAGGGTGGCTGTGGCCTGCATCTTGCCTTTGGTGCCCTCCGTCTGATCCTTTTTAAAAACATCTGTTTTTATTGATTCCAGCAAGGAAGGGAGAGAGAGGGAGAGAGAGAGAGAGAATCGCTGACAGGCCCCCTCCTGCAGGCCCCTCCCGGGGATCTGGCCTGCACCCTGGGCCTGCGCCCACAGGAACTGAACCGTGGCGTCCTGGTTCCTCGGTTTCCTGAAGTCCCAGCAGCCCTGCTCCCCTTCCCTCCCCCCCACCCCCACCCCAGGGTTCACGGACACCTCCTGGGCACTGCCGGCTGGGAGGCTGTGCTGGCGTGTTGAGGGGCGCCTGGAGGGTGGGCAGATGGCTGAGCCCAGAGCTGGTTCCTTGGCTCCGGATCAATCCCAGGCTCGCACCGCGGTGGCGGCGGGCTCGACCCCGAGCCCGGTCGGGGTGCGGGTGGGGGGCAACCCATCCAGGAGACTCTCTCACATCTACGTTTCTCTCTCTTTTCTCTCCCCTCCCTCCTCCCTTCCACCCTCTGGAAATCAATGGGAAAACTTCTCCCTGAGGGAGGATGGAAAACAAGAAGAGAAGGAGACGGGGCCCTCAGCCTGGAGAGGAAGCCGGGCAGTTTTGGGGTCCCTCTGACGAGCAGGGGTGCTGGCCCGGGACCCTCTGTAGGGACAGGCGTGTGACTCCCAACGCTTCCTGGGAAGTGGACCCCAAATGGAGCCCCTCTCCGGCCTGGGAGTCAGGCCCAGGCCTCCGTGGGCGGGGAACCGGGGCAGGGGCGTTTGAGACTAGAGTCGGGGTTCCTGCTGGGATTCCCAGGGTCCCCGTGAGGACCTGGGACCCCGGAGGGCCTGCAGGGGCTCCGGATGCTGGACCAGCACCTTTGGGAAGTGGGGGTCTTCAGTGGGCCCCTGCCCCGAGGCCTCTTCACGTCTGGAGAACCCCACAACACGATCCAGAACCCCGAGCAGCCAGGCGCCCCTCCCCAGAGGCCCGGCGTGCACTGTGTTCTCCAGAAATAAATCGTGTTTCTGTATTAACACGCGAGCAAGCTGCTCAGAACAATCACAGATGACGCCCGCCAGCTTGCGAGCGGAGGCCGCCGTGGGGTTTACCGCGCTGCCTGCAGGCAGACCCCGCCCTCCTGATGGATATTCACTCCCCCTCGGATCGGGGTGTGCGGGAAGGGGGGAGGGGGGAGCAATTTATCCGGCTTAAAGGCGCACACGAGTGCTCACGTGGCCTGTGGGTGGGGGCTCGTACGCCCTCCCTCCCTCTCTCTCGCTCGCGGATGACAAATGCCTCTCCCGAGGCGCCCAGACGCCGCTGCAGCTGTCAGCAGCTGGTGGGGGGCTGGGGGAGCCGGCCCTGGTTCTTCTGTTGCTGTGGCAGAGGCTGGGGGTCCTGCTGGGCTAGTCCCTAGGTGCCCGGGGGCCGAGGACACGCACAGGGCGGTGACCTGAGCCTTTCCTGGCGGTTTGGGGGGAGGAGGGGTTTGAGGGGACCCGCCTCAGGTCTCAGCGCTCAGGAGGGCGGCGTGACCTCTGCAGGGCAGTGCAGAGCCCACCAGCCCTGTCCTGTCCACGCCCCCTCGGGGTCAGGGCTCTGCAGGTGCCCAGGCGGTGGCCTGGCCTGGAGCTGTGTGGCCTGGGGAGGTCGCTGCCCTCTCTGTGCCTCTGGCGTCTCCCGGACAAGGAGGGGGATGGTGCTGTCTATGCCCTGAGGACTGGGAGAAGATCAAAAGCCAGAAGGTGTGTACGGTGCTCAGCCTGTCACCCTCTCAACCCCCCAAACATCCCCCCCACCGTGGCTCCTCCCTGCCCACCCCCGGCTGTCCCCTCAGGGTGCGCCCACCTCCCGCCAGAGTCAGCCCTTTCTGCTCAGTCACCGCCGGGCCCTGAGCCCCAACCAAGCCTGTGGCTCCGGAGGACACGGTCTGCTGCAGGCAGGGCCCGACGGAGCGGCCACCTGGCTGGCCTGTGCGTGTGTGCACGTGTGCGCGTGCATCTGCATGCACACGCCTCTCTGTGTGACCATGTGTATGTGTGGATATCCGTGCGCATGTCTCTGGGCACACGTGTAAGTATTGGTGCGCACATGTTGATGGGTGTGCCACGCACACACACATGCGCTTATGCGTGCGCATGTGTGCGTGTACCTGCAGGTACATGTCTCTGTGTGCACCTGTGTAAGTATTGGCACACACATATTGATGTGTGTCCCATGCACACACACATGTGCTTATGTGTGCACATGCGTGCACCACCCCTCCCCTGGCCTCCTGTGTGTGGCCAGGCCTGCTAGGGACGGAGTGGCCACAGTTAGTTCTCCCAGCAGCTGGCCCTGCCCCCACCCTCTCCATCCCACACCCCCTCTCCTCTGTGGCCTCTCGGGGGGTGATGGGGGGGCTGCAGGCGCTGTGGCAGTGGGAAAGGCTGGCTCCTCGCTGCTCTGGGTCCAGACCTCGGTCCTCGCCGTGGCTCCTGGAGGGGGCGGGCCGGCCGGCCGGGCCGGGAGGAGGGTCTGCTGTCTGTCGGCCGCGGCTGATGTTTATGCGGTCATTATCGCCAGCGCTGCACACTCCGCCGCGAGCGCCGAGCGTCAGAGAGCAATCTTTTTACGGTTAGCAGATTGAAACATCCATCGCCCGCGCCCATCCATCACGGCGCCGACAGCCCGCCGCCGCCATCGCCTCCGCGAGGGGAAGCGCCAGCGTAAACAAGACCTGCCCGGCGAGCCCCGGGTCCTGAGGGGGCGCTGAGGCAGGGGGAGGGGTCCCAGGCAGGCAGCCGGTGTGTGTGGGGGTCCCAGCCCAGAGAGCAACCCCTCTGAGGGTGGGCGCAGGTCCCGGGAGGCAGAGCCGTGGCCGGGCCGGAGCCCCTGGTTGGAAGGAGGCCCCCTGCCTTCATGGACTGCGCCCCACTCTGCGTGTCTGGGTCCCAGGGCAGCGGGGGAGCGCTCAGGACATTTGGGTCTTCCTGGGGAGACACCGCGCCCCGGGGCCCTGGCTCCCCGCTGCCAGGATGGGACCGAGCCCAAGAGGCCACCTTAGGCCCTTCTCCTACCCCTGCCCCCACCCCCGTCCCTCTGGGGCTCGGGGAAATGGGAGCTCCTTTAGCCCAGAACTCGCCTCCCACATCCTCCCATCATTAAAAAAAAAATACAGCCGAGACCGGTGTGGCTCAGTGGATAGAGCGTTGGCCTGTGGACTGAAAGGTCCCAGGTTCGATTCCGGTCAAGGGCATGTACCTTGGTTGAGGGCACATCCCCAGTAGGAGGCGTGCAGGAGGCGGCTGATCGATGTCTCTCTCTCATCGATGTTTCTGGCTTTCTATCCCTTTCCCTTCCTCTCTGTGAAAAATCAATAAAATATATATTTAAAAAAATTGTACTGATGTCAGAGAGGGAAGGAGAGGGAGGGAGAGGAACATCAATGAGGAGAGAGAATCACGGACCGGCTGCCTCCTGCACGCCCCCACGGGGGATGGAGCCCACAACCTGGGCCTGGGCCCTGATCGGGAATGAACCCTGACCTCCAGGTTCATAGGTCGACACTCAACCACTGAGCAGGCTGGCCAGGCCCCCACCCTCCCACTTCATTTACTCCCCAGCACCCACTGAGTGAGACAGCCCAGTCGGGTGGTTGGGGGGGGGGGCACCGAGGCCCAGTGAGCAGTGGTGCTGGTTCAAAGGGAGGTGGGACCCCAGCCCTGAGGGCCCCCGGAGGTGCTGAGGGTCCACGGGAGGAGGCGGGGTCTCTGCCCCTGGCGCCCGGGGCATGGAGCTCCTGACTGCAGAGCCGTGCTGCGCGTGCGACGACACTGTCTCAGCTGTTTTTAGATTTGCTCCCCCTCTCCCTCCTGGTTCTCCCCCCTCCCCGCCCGCTGTCAGCCCCCCAGGAGTGGGAGCCGGAGCAGGACTGGGGGAGGCTCTCTGGGCATCTTTTCCTCCTTCGGGGCTGGGCGATCTGTGCTGCTCTGTTGGGGTTCGTCAGGATTTGTGGGGGGCTGCCCGGCTCCCCCCTCAGCTTCCTCACCCAGCCGTGGCCTCAGCCCTGCCCGTGACCGTGGCTTTCGCCGGCTCCTGCGGGTCTGACACGGCGTTTTGTCATCGGCTCCGGGACTGGGTGTCCTCTCATCCCCACGGGGACGCCGCCCATGAACCCGGAGCGCCCGAGACGTCTTTCTCGGGGTGTCCCAAGCGTCCCTCGCCTCCGCCCCCATCAGGGCCGTGGGCAGAGCGTGTGGCCGGGCCTCCCCGGAGCGTGCCTGCTTGTCGAGGGTGGTGCACCCCGCAATGTCAGGCATTTTAAAAGCCTCCTCTCTCTCACCCCCTGGCCGCTTGGCCCAGCGGAGAGAGCGTCGGCCTGCGGACTGAGGGGTCCCGGGTTCGATTCCGGCCCAGGGCACAGGCTTGGGTTTTGGGCTTGATTCCCATCAGGGGTGTGCAGGAGGCAGCTGACCCATGATTCTTTCTCATCACTGATGTCTCTCTCTCCCCCTCCTTCTCCCTTCCTCTCTGACATCAATAAAAATATATTAAAAAAAGATAAAACATCCTCTCTTTCATGCCCTGGCTGGCTTGGCTCAGCGGAGAGAGCGTCGGCCTGTGGACTGAGGGGTCCCAGGTTCGATTCCGGCCAAGGGCACAGGCCTGGGTTGTGGGCTCGATCTCCAGCCGGGGACGCGCAGAGGGCAGCCAACCCATGATTCTCTCTCACCACTGATGTCTCTCTCTCTCCCTCCCTCTCCCTCTCTGACATCAATAAAAAATATATTAAAAAAAATAATACAACATCCTCTCTCTCTCTCCGGGAAAGGCCGTGTGCGCTGGCGTTTTGGGGTATGGTTTCACCGCCCGCAGCTGGTGCGTGTTAAGTGGGTCCCCTGCCGCCCGCGACCTGGGAGGGGCTCCGTCCTGGGCGCATTGCTGCCCGGGGAGCCGCCTGTGCGCCTCTGGGCCCACAGCACCTGGCATGGAGCCTGGCACGCAGGGCAGGGGGGACCCCTCAGGGCAAATACCATGTTTACGTGGCGAGCACGTCGGCGCACACTCGCGAATTGAGCAGGTCCATGTTTGCATGTCGAATGCGTCCTATGCACCGAGGTGGTGGGCCAGCCCCTCCCCCTGCCCGGTGGGGCGGTGGGCACCTGGGAGCCGGTGCCCGGGGTGCCAGGGGCCGTGACCTCTGCCCCAGGCCCCGAGGGGCTGGTGCCCAGCCCGAAGCCCGGTTTCTCCGGCGGCTCTGCCTGTCCCGGCGCCAAACACCCGCGGCTGCCTTTTTGGCCACAAAACGGTCGGAACCGCAGGGAGGCCCGAGGGTGCGGAGCCGGGACCGAGCCGGTGGCTCCCCGACTTGGAGAACGTCCCCCCTGCCCCGGCCCCGCCCGCACAGTCCCTGCGCCAGGGCCTCACCCCTGGGGGGGCTGCTGGGTCTCCCTCCTCCTCCCTCCTCCTCCCTCCTCCCTCTTCCCTCCTCCCTCCTCCCTCCTTCCCCTCCCTCCTCTGCTTCCCCGGCTCCAAAAAGGCAAGAAGCAGGCCAGGTGCGGTTCCCATGGCGACCGTCTCCTCGCGTCGATGCTGGGAAGCGGGTTCTCAGCCTCCTCTCTCCCTGGCAGTCTCCCCGCGCCCCAGCCGCTCCGGAGGAGGAGGAGGAGGTGGCGCTGTTCCCTGCCTGTGGCCGTGCCCGTGGCCGTGCCCGTGGCCGAGTTATTGCCGCCGGTGCCCGCTGCCTCCGGATGGGGCCGCCTCTTCCAACCACGACCTGTGCGAGGACCCAGCTCCCCCCTCCGCCTGCGGCCACACCCGCCTCGCCGCTGCCATGGGGTGCCGTGGGTACCCGGGCGCCTCCCCCTGGCGGGCGGGCAGTGGGGCTTGTCCAGGCCCCGGGGTGTGTCCGGGACCACGGTGCCCGCCTCCTCCTGCCCCTGACCTCCGTGCAGCCGGCTGCGCCTCTCTCCTGGCCCGTCTCCTGACCCCTGACCCCCCTGAGGGCACCCAGCAGCCGGAGAGACAAAATCGCACTTGATTTTTCTCCCCTCTCTCCCCACCTCCTGGGAGAATCTGGGGCTCAGGTCCCCGCTCTGTGAAATGGGTCCCTCAGGGCCCTCCCCCCAACCTCCTTGGCCCCAAGGAGAGGGGCGTGGGGCTCCCCGGGCGCAGTGAGGCTGTCACCCCCACTCGTGGCTGGGTCAGCGGCCGTGTGAGGAGTGACCTGGGCCGGACAGCCCCTGCCGGCTCCATGGGGACCTCGGACAAACCCCAGACGCCTCGAGAGCGAGAGCTCCCTGCTCCCAGCGGCTCTTTTTTTTTTTTTTAAATATATTTTATTGATTTTTTTTTTTAACAGAGAGGAAGGGAAAGGGATAGAGAGCCAGAAACATAGATGAGAGAGAGACATCTATCAGCTGCCTCCTGCATGCCTCCCACTGGGGATGTGCCCGCCACCAAGATACGTGCCCTTGACCGGAATTGAACCCGGGACCCTTCAGTCCACAGGCCGACGCTCCGTCCACTGAGCCACACCGGTCTCGGCCCAGCGGCTCTTTAAATATTCACGCCGGCGGGCGAGCCGGAGGGCCGGGCTGGCGCTGACCGCGGGGCATCGGCTGGAAGAGAACGGACCCGAGAGGACGCCGAGGAGGCTTTTAAGGCAGCAAGACGCCGCCAGCAGCCGGAGGCCCGGCCTGGGCTTCCTCCCGGGAAGGTGCTGGCTCCCGCCCCGGCCGGCGTGGCTCCGTGGACAGAGCGCCGACCTGCGCACTGCAAGGTCCCGGGTTCGATTCCGGATGGCGGGCTTGATCCCCAGTGGTGGTGGTGGGGGGGCAGGAGGCAGCCAATCCAGGCTTCCCTCTCATCGTGGATGATTCTCCTCGCAGCCCAGGCGGCTCTCGGTGCAGGGCTGGCTCCGAGGACGGCAGGGCTGGCTCTGGGGATGGCAGGGAGGGCAGAGACGGCAGGGCTGGCGTGGGCAGCGGCCGGAGACGGTGTGCTATTCAGGGAGGCGCGTGGCCACCTGCCGGGTGTGAGCTCACAGGCGGTGGGGCCCTGCCAACCCCAAAATACTCCTCCACCTGCTTCCCGCGGCGGGCGGATCGGGAGAGCCATCTGCTCCTGGGAGGGGCGGCTGTGCGTGGGAGCGGGCGTGACGTGCGGGCGGCGGGGAGGGGCTCTGGGCCTCGTCCAGAGCCTCGGTGTCCCCTGGGGGCCGGAGCTGGCGGCAGCTGCGTCTCCACGGTGGGGTTCCGCCCGAGCCTGGCTCTCGGCCGGCGCCAGGGGTGTGATGCCCAGGCTGGCACCGGCGTCCCCGCTCAGAAAGGTGTGCTGTCCAGGCTCCCCACGAACCACGGGACCAGGTCCCCCGGGCACCCGCCTGTTTATGTGGGGGTCCCGGGGGGCGGGATCTAGTTTCTGCCCCTCCCCCACCATGCCCAGGGCCATTATTACTGCCCCCCCCCCGCCCCCCAGTCCCCCCGCCTCCCGGCCTCCCTCGCCTCCCTGCCTCCCAGCCCCCCAGGTCTTGGCAACAGCGCACGGAAAGGCCCAGCCCAGGCCGGCAAGGGCTCAAGGACACTGGCTGCGCCTGGCGTGGCTCGTGGCTGAGCGTCGACCTCGGGACCAGGAGGCCACAGTTCATTCCCGGTCAGGGCACAGGCCCAGTCATCACCTCCCCCCCACCCCTGCCCAGCTGTGCGGCTCTGCGGCAGCTGGCAGGCAGGCCAGGGCGCTGGATGGGCCCTCCTCTGGGGAGGGCGGGCGTTCCCAGAAAGTGTCCCCCCTCCCAATCTCTCCCCGCGTTCTCACCTTCTAACGGACGGGCTATTTCTGACCGCCTGCCCACACCTCTGTGCCTCCCCCTTCCTCACCCGAACCCGGCAAAGACGCTGCAGAGGAGGAGGCGGGAGGGCTCCCTAGCACCCGGGGCACGGGGTGGGGGGGGCTGGGAGGCCCATGGGAAGGAGGAGCAGGCTGTGGGGCTCATGGAAAGGGGCCTGGGGGACCCTCTGGGACGGGGGGCCCTGTGGGGAGGGCTCGGTTGACGGATGGGGACCGACGTCTCAGCGGGAAGGGCCGTCCTCCAGGGTGCAGGTCCCGACAGGGAGGGGCGTGGCCTCCAGTTCTGGACTCTGACAGGGGAGCGGAGGGGGCGCTGAGTCCCTGAGACACGGCTCCCCGAATGAGGAGGGCCAGGACCTGCCCCCCACACCTTCCCCAGAGCCCACACCTTCCCCGGGGCTCGGACCCGGCTCCGCTGGGACAGTGTCGGGAACACAGGGCAGAGCCTTCCCTCCGGGCCAGGCCACGTGCCTCTTCCTGCGCTTTTCCTCCCGGCAGAGGTGTGGCACGTGTGTGGGTGCGTGCAGGGTGTGTGTGTGTGTGTGTGTGTGTGTGTGTGTGTGTGTGCTGTGTGTGTGCGGGGTGTGTGGGTGTGTGTATGTGCTATGCTGTGTGTGCACAGGGTGTGTGTGTATGTGTGTGTGTGTGTGTGTGTGTGTGTGTGTGTGTGTATGCGCGTGCTCTGTGTAGGCTGCTGACCTCTCTCTGGTGGCAGAGACCAGGGGGAGAGGGGAGGGGTGCCCCACGTGTCGGTGACAGAGCTGTCTCCTGGCTCCCTCCCGCACTCCTGGGGGCTGGCCCTCCCTGAGGCCCAGGTTCTGCCCTGGGCAGTGCTTGGTGGGGGCGCAGGGGCGGCCTGGGCCTCTCGGGCAGGGGTCCCTCAGCGGCTGGGCCGGAGCCCCAGGTGGCTCATCCCCTGCCCTCCCCCAGGAGCCGATGAGAAAGAAGCCTCAGAATCGTGGTTGTTTTCTTCTGTTCTAACACCCCACGTCACGGCGAGGAGGTGCAGAGAACCTGGGGAGACGGGAGAGGATTCCCGCGCCCCCAGCCGCCCGGGCTGTGCGGAAGCCGACACATGTGCCGGGTGGGGGAGGGGGCGTCTGCGTGCAGGATGGTGACCGCTGACTCACGGCGAGAGCAGTGGACATCTGTCTTCGTCGTCCCGTTCTTGATGACCCAGCGCTCATGTTGAGAACCAGGCTGCGCCCGGCGGCCGGGCTCAGTGGGTGAGCATCGGACCAGGAACCGGGAGGTCAGGGTTTGATTCCCGGTCGGGGCACAGGCCGGGGTTTCGGGCTCCATCCCCCGTGCGGGGCGAGCAGGAGGCAGCCGATCCGTTATTCTCTCTCATCACTGCTGTTTCTGTCTCTCCCTCCCCCTTCCTCTCTGAGATCAATAAAAACGTATTAAAAAATAAACACTGTCTGTGGTGGCTCCTAGGAAGCATGAGGCAGGGCCAGCATTGGCACCCCCACCCTGCAGCCCAGGTCTCCCCCCGACACCTCTCCCACTGCCCCTGCCCACCGCCCACTGCTCCCTGCTCTCTGCCCACTGCCCACTGCCACTGCTCACTGCCCCTGCCCACCGCCCTTTGCTCCCTGCTCTCTGCCCACCGCCCTCTGCCCACTGCCCTCTGCCCACTGCCCACTGCCACTGCCCACTGCCCCTGCCCACTGCCCTTTGCTCCCTGCTCTCTGCCCACCGCCCTCTGCACTGCCCTCTGCCCACTGCCCCTGCCCCTGCCCACTGAGCACTGCCCTCTGCCCACTGCCCCTGCCTATTGCCCACTGCCACACTGGGGCAGGAATCCTGGAACCTGGCCGGCCCTCCCTGGGTTGTCGGTCCCCCCACATGTGTTGGGGGGGGTGTCACATTGCCGGCGGCTCCCGGGTTCCTGCCAACCACAGAGCAATCAGCACCGTGGGATCCGGGAGCTCAGCCTCGAGGCTCCCCCGCCCGCCCTGCCCGCGACCTCGGAGAGCGAGCCCAGCCTGGGCCAGCGGCCGCTCCCGCCTCCCGCCTCCCGCTGCCCGCAGTGACGGGGCCAGATGGCCGGCGGCCGTCCAAGGCCGGGGAGCCTCCCTCGCAGGAAGGAGGACCGTGGAGGGAGGGACGGGGGGACGCGTCACTCAGCCCGTGACCCTGCGTGGCCCGCAGCCCCGGCCTGGCCAGGTGTGCGCCAGGTGTGCGCCAGGTGCGAGCAGAGGCGCCTCGGCCGAGGGGCGCTCCCCCCCCCCCGCTCCCTTCCGGGGTCGCAGAGTCACGGCCGCTGCTGGGAGAGTCGCAGATGCGAACCCCGACACACGCGGCCGGCGGCCACTGGGCTCCCACAAACACCCTCTCCTTTCACCCCACCCCACGGGCGCAGCTGATGGAGGCAGGGAGAGCGGAGGCTGGGAGAGGTGGGAACCTTCCCCCCCCGCCCCCCACCGTCCCCCCGCCGTCCCCCGCCAGGCCCGTGGGTCGTGGGTCACGGCAGGACCCCAGGACCCGCCCAGCGGGCTCTGCCAGCCTCGGGCAGCGGGACGGGTGCGGGTCGGGCGGCTCTGGAAGGGCTGACAGGACCCCGAGCCTCTGCTGCCCCCCACTCCTGTCGGGACTCGGGTCCACCCTGCTCCTCAGGCTAATGTCTCCCGGGAGGGTCCCCCAGGCGAGGGCAGAGGCACAGGGCAGCCCCTGGCTGAAGAGGTGCGTGGGCCACACCTCCTGTCAGTCACCGAGCAGAGGGCGGAGCCGGGAGAGCATCCTGTCCAGGCTCTGATGGGCGACCCTGGGACAGGCCGCTGGACCCGCCTGCTTTCTCAGGACCCACTGCGCTGGTGACGCCCGGCCCCTGTCCTGTGCCCCGGTGACCCCAGTCGTTCCCTGAGCCCCAAACCTGTCCCCAGGATGGAGGTGGCTCTGAGGGACACAGCAGGGGGAAGGGGTGTCTGTCCTGGCGTGGGGGGGAGTTCTGGCCCACCTGGAGACCGGGGCAGGCAGGTGCGTCACCAGCAGGTGGCAATGCCTGACCCGTGCCCAGCCGCGGGCACTCCCTGAGGCAGCTGGCACAGGCCCAGTGACACCCGGTTCAGTCCTGAGACCGCGGGGTGTCCTGAGGACTCGAGGGGGCCCCAGCCCAAGCCTTGGGGCCAGGCATGTGTGCACATACATGTGGGGGCATGACGGTCTGCTGGAGGCTCCCTTAGGCGCTGAGGTCCTCTCCCTGCACCAGCGACCAGGCTGGTGGCCAGAGGCGGACCTGTGCCTGTCAGCTCTTAAAGGTACAGGTGGACCCAGATGTCCAACAGCAATATCTATCAAGACTTTAGGAATTGTTTTCTCTTAAACATTCTTTGTCCCTTTTGGACTGGGAGCAAAGATCTGAAAGAAATCAGAAGTCTCGTTGAGGAGCATAATTCTTCCTCTTGGGCTAATAACAACGGATATAAATCTTTATTAGGCCATTATATGAGGCCAGATGAAGGAACTCCACTGGCAGTTCAGGCCTGTGGGCTCTCTCCTGGAGATGCTACCAACTATTAAATTACTCCGCGAAGCTAGAGACATGTTGGAAAGTCCAGATTTTAGAACAGTTTTGAATACCTGCTTAAACCAAGGTTTTAGTAGATGACAACATGGCTGACCATATGGAACAGGACCTGCAGCGTGGGAACACTCCAAGAATAGTCTTTCCCGTGTCAGCCTGCCTTTAGCTAAGATAATTCCGATAGTGAATGGACAGATCCATTCGGTTTGCAGTGAAACACCTAGTCATTTTGTTCAGGATCTGTGGATGATGGAGCAAGGGAAAGACTTTGCAGCTAATGTCTACGAAGCTTTTAGTGCCTCTCAGCAACTGGAGAAAGGATTTTTTTGTTCTTTTAAAAGCCTACAGTGGCCGAAACCGGTGTGGCTCAGTGGATAGAACGTCGGCCTGCGGACTGAAAGGTCCCAGGTTCGATTCCGGTCAAGGCATGTATTCTGGTGGTGGGCACATCCCCAGTGGGGGGCGTGCAGGAGGCAGCTGATCAATGTTTCTCTCTCATCGACGTTTCTAGCTCTCTATCCCTCTCCCTTCCTCTCTGTAAAAAATCAATAAAATATACAGTGGCACCTGGAGATACTAATATACGATATTTTTGAGATACGAGCCGTCGAGCGAGCGATTTTTGCTTTGAAATACGAGCAACATTTGAGATAGGAGTCATCGCGCGGATCGGCCGGCTGCACGCGACCTACCAGTTTACCGTGACTCGAGCGTCTCACAGTTTCCCACGCCTCAAGGTTACGGAACGAATTAAACTCGTATCTCGGGGTACCACTGTATTTGCAAACACAGTCACTGACCTTCTGAGGAATCAAGACCTTGCAAGATCTTGCACGTAGGCATCAACATTTTTCCAGCCAAGCTGTTTAGTTCTGTCTAAAGTCTGCATTCACCTCTCTGTTTATTAAACTGAAGGGTGAGAGAGCAGAGAGCTACGTCTAGAGTCTGCATTCAGCTCTCTGTTTATTAAACTGCAGGGTGAGAGAGCAGAGAGCTATGTCCGGAGCCTGCATCCAGGTCTCTAGGACCCCCGTATGCCCAGGGCAGCTCCCCACAAGGACACAGGTCCAGCCACGGCCGCCAGTGGAGGGGTGCTGAGGCTGACAGCCCGCTCTCAAGCAGGTGCCTGTGGCTAAGGGAGAAGTGACCCCAGGGCCTCCCTCTGCACCCCAGGAGCACCAGGAGGCCCTCCCTGCTCCATGGCCTCCTCGTCCACAGGGCCCGCCCAGCCGAGCCCAGAGCCACGAAGCACTTCCTGTCGTCCGTCTCCCTGGGCCTGAGCCCCCCACTCGGGCTGGCAGCAGTCCTGGTGGGAGTGGGGCCCCCAGGTGTGGGAGGCGGCTCCAGGCCCTGCTGCCTGGCCCTCTGCACCTCTCCTGGGGCCGGGGCTCCATCCCGGCAGCTGCCGTGGCCACCTCGCCTGGCAACCTCTCCCGGCAACAAGGCTGCTGCCCCCGGGGGGAGGGGAGGGACATGGGCACTGGGCTCAGGTGCCAGGCGCCTGAGGAGCCAGCGCCCGCAGGTCATTGGTGGCTGCAGTTCCGCTCTTCCTCCCGGTGATGGCTCCTCATCTCTGGCCTCGGGTGCAGGGGTCTGGGCGTCTGAAGGACAGGAGTCTGGGAATGAACCCCTGCACCCCCACACCCCCCAGTGCGCAGCCAGGACTCTCTCCTTCCTCACCCAGACCCTGGGAGCACCATGTCTGGGCTCTGCCGGGTGCAGGAGGGGGCCAGCCGGGGGCAGAGCTGGTGTTATGCCCAGAGTTTGGGGTCCCCAATAAATCTACCCCTAAGGAGCCTTTTCCGATGCAAAAGCAAAGAGTCTTTATTTGAACCCGGGT
Source organism: Lasiurus cinereus (assembly GCA_011751065.1). Classification (NCBI taxonomy): domain Eukaryota; kingdom Metazoa; phylum Chordata; class Mammalia; order Chiroptera; family Vespertilionidae; genus Lasiurus; species Lasiurus cinereus. The sequence goes on from JAAGEH010002038.1 coordinate 13,405, forward strand.
TTGGCTCCCAGCCTCTTTCTGGCGCAGCAGGGAGACGAGAGAGAGAGCCGGGCGGGGAACAGTGAGGTCTATGGGGTAGGATATTGGGAGGGCTTAGGGAGGTGACGAGGATTATAGAGACTGGTCACTTGAATTGGGGTCTTTCTGTGGTTCAGCATCATGAGGACCCTCACTGTGTTCCTGGAGCTTCATTGGTCCATTCGGGCGGTGGTCATCGGGGAAGCTAGGACATGGCTGGCACCCCTGTGGCCCCTTCCAGAAAAAGGGAGGGGGTGTAGGCAGGGGGCCCAGCCCTAGAGGAAAAGATGGAGGGGAGTTCGTTTCCTTTCACTGGCACCTCGAGGCTCTGCTCTCCTCTGCTGCATGAGCAGGAAGAAGGGGTTCCCACAGCCTGGCAGGCACCCCCAGCGATGCGGGCTTTACCCAGCCCGGCCTGGGGGGTCAGGAGCCTCCACATGCCCAGCGGGCATTGCTAGCACGGGGCCCGGGCATGTGCAGACCCTTCAGCCACGGGCCTGGGGTCCTCCTCCCTCCTCCGTCCCCCTCCCTCCGCCCCTGCACCTGTGTCGATGGGGAGAGGGTAGAGATGAGGCAGAGGGTAGAGGGGAGCGGAGGGGCGGGCTTCATGGCCTGATCCCTGCTACCTGTTTGAGCAGGTGCGGGTCCCCTGGATTTGGGCTCCTTGGGGGCCAGAGGGTGGGGTCTCGGCTGTGCCCAGCCAGGCCGGGTTGTCCGGAGGGCGTCTGTGTGAGGGCTGTGTGTCAGAGAGTCGCACACAGTCACCCCGGCTCCTCTCAGACCGGCTCCCACCATCCTGCCTGCCTCCCCACCGGCCTCTCCCCGGATTCACCGCTTCCTGGGTGCCGGCACCCGGCCCCGTGTTCCCTGCCCCCATCACGCCTGCGCAGCCCCCGGCTGGCCGGTCTGTGAGCCACACGGACGGACACCGAGCTTGCTCCGGTTTAACCAGCGCCGAGCAGGTCCCGGGTCCGAAGGGCCCTCAGGCACCGCGTCCAGGGCCTGCCTCCCGGCGCCCACGGGTGCAGGGCTCCAGTGGGGGGTGCGGACCCACAGGGGACACCTGACGTGTCTCCGTCCTGCTCTCCCTGGGGCTGGGGGGGGGGGGCAGGGGGACCCGGGATCCGTGCTCGGTGCCGGGGGCTCAGCCGAGCTCGCAGGTTTTCGTTGACGTCGGCCTCTGCCTCACCGCGCCTCCTCCCAGGGGCACCGTCATTAGCCGGTGTTTTCCACTCCGAAAGGTGACTCAGCACTTCCGCCGGGTCTCCATCTGCCCGCACCCCTTCGGGTCTGTCAGCCGGTCCTGGGGGAGGTGGGTGGGGGGAGACAGGTGGGGAGGGATTTCAGAAGCCGGGCCGCCCGCTGGGACCTCCGGGGGTGGGTGTGGGTGTGGGTGGGGGTTGGACAGACAGTCCTCCCTCCCGCTAGCTGGCTGCCCCACCCGGGCCTGAGCTCTGAGGTCAGGATGCCCTCCGGATCCACCCAGAATGTTCCTTTCCCCCCTGCAGGGGCGGGGCCACCCCAGGAGCTGCTGGGAGTTGCACACCAAGGTCACCATGGTGACACTCAGATCCGGCACCGCCTGGGGCGCCTGGGGGCTCTGCTGGGCTCTGTGGGGTGTCAGGCAGCCACCCCTGGGTCCTTGCTGGGGCGTCACCCGAGAGCAACCAGGGTAGGGGGAGGCCGGGAGGGTGCCCCTCCCTTCTCCCCGTCTCCCCGTCTCTCCGTCTCTCCATCTGCCCTTCCCCTTCTCCACTCCCTGCCTCCCTGAGCCAGGCCTGTGCTGGGCAGGGGGTGGGGGAGCTGAGGATCTGATGACGGGGTACCTGGAGGCCAGGCGAGGGGCCTGAGGGGAGCTGGGCCCCCCTCCCGCCCTCCCCCCCTCAGCCCCCAGCAGCAGTGAGCCAAGGCCGCCAGGCGGAGGGTGTGCCCAGGTGTGAGTGCCCAAGAGGAGACCCAGCAGCCAGAGCCGACCCCTGCCCGCCCCCCAGCCCCCTTTCTCTGCAGTCACAGCCAGCACCCGCCTGCAGGGAGTGGGCAGGGCTCTGGTAGGAGGGCGGGCCCAGCCTCAGGCAGGCCTCTGGTGGGGGAAGGCAGGGGATGGGAACCTGGGGAACCCTCAGGATTTAGCACAGCCTCCGGGAGGGGGGTCACGCTGGCCCTCCTGTCCTGTTAGCCCCGTGACTGCACGGAGAGGGACACTGGGGGGCAGTCCAGGCGCCTCCTGGGCCCTCCCTCCAGTGTCTCGGCAGCCGCATCTTCTCCTCCGACCTCTGACCTCCGACCTCTGCTCCGGCCTCACATCTTCTCTCTGACCCTGCCTCCTGCCTCCTCTTCCTGGGTGCCCCTGGGGTAGCATCGGGCCCACCCGGCTCCTGGGTCCCTCCCATCTCAGAACCCTCAACGCGGTCCCGTCCACCACGTCCCTGAGGCCGTGTCCGGTCATGTGGCCCCGGCTCCGGGGGGTGGGACGGGGTGTCTTTGGGGGGCTGTGATTCCGCCTTTCGAGTCACAGGCTCCTCTGCCTGCCTGTGACCCCATGTGACCTCGTCACCCCAGCCTCTGCTCTGCCTGGGAACAGCACCCCTAGGCCTGGTGTCACCCCGTCCCTCCAGCTCCCCTGCCCGGTTGCTGGGACGGCTGGTCCCCATTAAGGCCCGAGGTGCAGGTGCCTCAGAAGAGCTGGAGTGTTTGCGTTTCTGGATGCAAACATGACAAGACACAGTCCGGGCCACAGAGTAAACAGCACCCCCACACGCTGCTCCCCCTTCCCTCCCTCCCCCCGCTTCTCCCGCCTCATCGGGACAGGTGACACGGCCCGTGCTCCGAACCAGCGCCAGCCAGGTGGTGACAGGGGGTCTGGGGGCCCATCCGGGGTCCTGGCTTCTCCTACCGGCGTTGGGGCCAGGAGCTGCCCAGCGGGGTCTCCTGCCAGCGCCCCTTTACCAGCTCTGCCTCGCCCTGCCCTCGGTCTCCTGGGAAAGTGTGGTCGCTTTGTCCGGAGACAGAGGCCGTCTGTCCACTCCTGGCTCAGGCTGCAGCCCGGGCCCGGTGTGAGCCCCTCCCCCATGGGGTCCCCCGCAGGGAGGGGTGTTGTGCCCGGTTTGGGGAGGCCAGTGCCGGGCCCGCTGCCGCCCGGAGGATGACCTGCCTGCATCGCTGAGGCTCGGCGTCTCGGGCCTCATCCTCCACCTGGACCTGGCCCTTCAGGTCCTCGGCCTCCCAGGCTGCCCCCTCCCCACCCCCACCCACTCCCCCCGCTGTGCAGGGCTTTGCTGTGCTGCTGGATCGGGATCGTATCCCCCCCACCCCACCCCCTGCCTCCCGCGCCCTCTGTCATCGGGACCGGCCGTTAACAGCTGCCGCCGTGGCGCTTCCAGAAGGAGCCGGAGCGTCCTTGTCAGGCCGGCGCCTGATTTATAAACTGGCGGCGGCTCACGGGGCCGTGTGCCGCCCTCCCGGGCGCGCCATCCATTTTCCCCGGGAGCGGCGACAAGGGCGCACTCCACCGCAGCCGCCGCGGCTCCAATCAATAGGGCCGCCGCCATCCTCTGCCGTCCTCTGCCGTCCTCTGCGGGGACAGGCGGCGGCGCGGGAGCGGCTGGGCAGAGGCTTCCTGGGCGCGGGAGCGGCTCGGGCCCGGGCTGAGGCGAGGGCGCCCTTCCAGCTGCACGGAGCCCCGGGCCCCGGGACGAGGGCCGTGTCTGGGGAGGAGGCCGCCACCCCCCCGACCTGGTGGGGTTTCCCCAGGCCGGAGCTTGGAGGACCAGGGGCTGGAGGGACAGCCCCCCCTTCACATGGGGGCGATCTGCTGACACCCCAGGAAGCCCACCACCTGGGGCTGCTCCTGACCCTGCCAGGCCCCGCCCTGCGCCTGCCCCCGGCCCCCCCCACTCAGTGGCTCCTCCCTGTGCATCGGAGGGCGGCCACGGATGAGGCCACGGACGGAGGCCACGGACGGAGCCGGACCCCGTGGCACTGGGCCTGGCGGCCTTGCTCCCGGCGGCCTCCTGGCCCTCCCCGCCTGCAGTGCCCCCCTGTCCTCACCCCGTGCCACACCCCATGGCGACTCCGTGGGCGCACCCCACTCCGACTCTGCTCAGAAGCCCGGGACCCCCCAGCCTGCTGCAGGGAGCTAGGACCCCGAGCCAGCAGCACAGCAAAGCCGTGCACAGTGGGGCCCTGACCGTGGGGAGAGTGGCCGTTGCCCCACCAGGCCCCAGTGACCGGACCCCAGGCCAGCAGCACAGAGGGCCTTACGTCCCCGAGCAAACGGTTCCGGTGCCCGGAGCGGGCGGTGCGGGTGCGTGGCGGGCCTTGCCCGGCTCAGCCAGCCAGCCCAGGAGGGGCACTGGGCATGCCCCAGCACCCAGCCATGCCCGCCTCTTGCTTCTCCTGCCTGGAGCCTGGCGAGGTTTTCCGGGCACCGTGGCCAGGCCACCTGGACAAGGAAGTCTTCGCCCACTTCCCCAGGGCCGGCCCAGGGGCCTGCTGCTCTGACCGCCCCGCAGGGAACATTCCAGAACCCTGAGGCCTTTGCCGCGCTCGCTTGGTACCCAACGGTGTTCATAGCTGTACAGCCCTCTGCTTGTAGGTTCCCACAGGGGTGCCCATCTCTGGGCAAAGTGAGCCTTCATGGCAAAGGTAACCCCGCAGTATCTTTGGGGACAACCCCCAGCGTGCCCCAGACCCCAAGCCGGTGGCACCCCTTGGCGATAGTATTGTTTCATTTATTTTTATTTTATTTTATTTTTAAATATATATTTTATTGATTTTTTACAGAGCAGAAGGGAGAGGGATAGAGAGTTAGAAACATCGATGAGAGAGTAACATCGATCAGCTGCCTCCTGCAAGCCCCCCACTAGGGATGTGCCCGCCACCAAGGTACATGCCCTTGACCGGAATCGAACCTGGGACCCTTCAGTCTGCAGGCCGGCACTCTATCCACTGAGCAACACCGGTTACGGCGATTTTTATTTTTTAAAATATATTTTTATTGATGTCAGAGAGGAAGGGAGAGAGAGAGAGAGAGAGAGAGAGAGAGAGAGAGAGAGAAACATCAACGATGAGAGAAAACCATCAATTAGCTGCCTCCTGCACGCCCTCCACTGGGGATGGAGCCCGCAACCCGGGCCTGTGCCCTGACGGGGAATCGAACCCTGACCTCCTGGTTCACAGGTCGACGCTCAACCGCTTTGCCACGCAGTCCTGGGGGCCGGGGATACTTTTACAGACGTGGGGACTGCGTGACCCCGAGGGGCCTCCGTCCTGCTCGGTGAGGGATTCGCCGGGAGGCCCGTGGTGAGATCCGGCTGGGCCCAGAGGTGGCGGTGCCGGCTGACCCAGGGGCTGGGGCACAGTCTGGGGCCGGGGGGCTGGTGGGTGTTCGTGAGGAGGCACGACTTGACCAGGGCGGCCCCCTGGGCACCCCCGATGCATGAGGCCCGGGGCCCCCATGTGAGGGAGGCACAGGCGGCGTCCGCTGGGGTCCCTGACAACCACGCGGAGCAGCGAGCCGGGCCTGCGTGCCGGGAAGCAATTTATGAGCATCGTCCTCCCGACAGCGGCTGCGCTAATGAAACAATGTTGTCATAACTCACCGCTAATTTGTTTTGAGACGAACCCGACGCGCGTCGCTCGCTCGCTCGCTCGCCCGCTCCGGCGGGACCCGCTGTCGCGTCTCCATCTCCTCGCCGCCGCCTCCATCCTTCACCCCGCATTTGGGCGGCTCTGAGTAATTCACACCGAACGGCGCCCGGGCCTGCGACCCGGTTTCCTGGAGGAGCCGCCGTGCTGGGGGGCTGGGGACTGGGGGGCAGGGGGCCGGGAGAGCAGCCCGCTGGCTTCCTTCCTATCGGGGGTGGGGGGGGCAGGGGCGTCCATGGAGCGATTTCAAACCGAGTGAAGGCAAAGAGGGGGTGTGACAGGCCTCACCGCACTTCCCCCACCCCTCAAGAGCTCAGGGGGTGCAGGGTCCTCTCCTTTCTGTGCGGTGACCCCGCTCTTTAGCTGTGTGTGTGTGTGTGTGTTTTAAATGTATTTTATTGATTTTTCACAGACAGGAAGGGAGAGGAATAGAGAGCTAGAAACAATGATGAGAGAGAGACGTTGATCAGCCGCCTCCTGCAAACCCCCCACGGGGGATGTGCCCGCAAGCAAGGTACGTGCCCTTGACAGGAATCGAACCTGGGACCTTTCAGTCCACAGGCCGACACTCTATCCACTGAGCCACACCGGTTCTGGCTGCGTGTGCATGTTTTTAATTTGATTCTTGGAGAGAAAGGGAGAGGAAGAGAGAGGGAGAGAGAGGGAGGGAGAGAGAGACATGGGTGAGAAGGAACTTCACCACCGGCTGCCTCCTGCGCACCCCAGGCTGGGGATCCAGTCCACCCCGGACCCGAGCCGCCCCGGGCATAGAGCTGCGACCTCCGGGTTCACGGGTCGGCGCTCGGCCGCGGAGCCACGCTGGCCCGGCTCCGCTCCCAGTTTGGAGAAGCGTGAAGTGTAAGACAAGCCGAGATTCGCCGAGAATCCCAGCACGACGCCCCGGGGACCTGAGACCCCAACCCGGCATGGTCTCCCGGGCGAGACCCGTGCGCGTCCAGGGGGCGAAGGGGCTCTGCTGGCTCCCAGGGCTCGTCCGGGCGGGCACCGGGAGGTCCCCCGGGTCCCGGTCCGTTGGTGGGGGAAGTGACGGGCATTTGGAAGGGCCAGCTCCCCTCCTGGCCGCCCTGGGACCAGCGGCACGTACTCCGGAGGGCCACTGAGCACCTACTGTGTGCAGGTTCCAGGGTGCACAGAGGCCAGCTTCTCCTGCGTGCGGGCGGCCTTCTGCAGGGGCGGACAGACAGACACGGCCGGTGGGTGGACTCCAGGTGAACACGCTGGCAGCACGACAGCCGGCACGAGGTGTGAGGCTTCTCTGGGTGATGTGGGTGGCGGCACCCGTGGCCTCCGCACACGTAGTTTTGAAAGGAGTTAGGACAGAGCAGGGCAGACAGGGTACAGGAGGGGCCCTGAGCGGGCTGGGAAGACGGGACGGGGACGGGGTGCTGGGGAACAGGGTGCTTTTCCTGCAGAGCAGACCCATGTGTCGCCAGCAGGCCGGGCCCCGCCAGAGAGCAGCCACGGTGGGGGTGGCGCGCTGACCCTGTGGTCCCACCCATGGCCCCCGCTGCCGGAGTGTGTGGAGGTCAGGCGCGTGTGGCTGAGGGGGACGGGAACGCACGGGACTCTGTGAACAGCTACCTGCCCGCACGGTGCCTCGTGGCATGGCTGGAAAGAAAGACACGGCTGGTGGGCGCTGGCTCTCCGTCCGAGAGGCTCTGTCAGAGAGGACAGCGTCCCCCCAGACCCAGCTGCATTCTCTTGTCTGTCTTTGTCCATCACCACCCCCTCAGGGCCCCCGAACCTGGCTGAGTGGGCTCCTGGGGCCGCGTAGGCCCTGGCCCTGCCAGCTCCCCACACTCCACGGAGGGGACGCCCAGCAGTGGACGCCCAGGGGGCCCTCAGGAGCTGGGCGCACCGAGTGCGTTTGCAGAACCGCTAGGGACCAGCCGGAGGGCGCACGGCCTCCGGTGGCGGGCGGACTCGGCCCTCCGTCCTCCTCATGGGCTGCCAGGGCCGGTGCAGCGGGACAGACCGCGGGGCCACACAGGGGACAGGCAGCCGCAGCCGCTGGAGGAGGAGGAGGAGGCGCTGCAGGGGAGGGGCCGGGCAGTGGGCACCACGGGGCTGCGCTCTGTCACTGGCCCAGAAAGGGCTTTCGGGGCAGGGACAGGGGCGAGCTCGCGTCGATGGCCTGGCCGTGGAGGCTGCGGAGAGGGCCCTCCAGGAACCCCGGGCTCCGTCAGCGACAGGAAGCAGCCCTGTGCACAGCAACATGGCTTGGCGGCCACCAATGCGGAAATCCTGTTTCTGTTCCCAGCCTCAGCTGCTGGGGGGGTGGGGGGGGGGGGTCCCTCTAGCCTGGCTGCGAGGAAGACAGGCAGCAGGAGGGAGGGAGGGGGAGGTGTGGGGCTGACCGACCTGCCGTTCGAGCAGCTGGCCAGATGGCCACTCAGCAGGCCTCTCTGGGCCTGTCCTCACCTGCGGGAAAGTGGGGGGCAGCTGGCAGGGCTCAGAGAGGCGGAGGGCTCCATGCAGAAGGGGCACTGGAGAGGGCACAGCCTCTCTGCCCGGCTGGCACCCCTGGAGTCAGCTCCTGGGAAGCCTGGCAGCCACTGCCCAAGACTGGGGGCACTCCCAGCACCGCCGATGCCCAGTGCCCCTCCCGCAGGCCCGGGCAGGGAGGAAGCCG
>JAAGEH010002039.1:0-21762 GCA_011751065.1 Lasiurus cinereus
CAAGGTACATGCTCTTGACCGGAATCGAACCTGGGACCTCTCAGTCTGCAGACCGACTCTCTATCCACTGAGCCACACCGGTTTCGGCCCTAATCAGGCTTGTTAACAGCCTCTCGTCCAGTATCTGTCGGCCTCAGGCTGCAGAGGGCCCACCTCCCCCCGCAACACCCTCCTCCCCCTCCCCCCTAATGGGGCCCACAGGGTGGCTGTGGCCTGCATCTTGCCTTTGGTGCCCTCCGTCTGATCCTTTTTAAAAACATCTGTTTTTATTGATTCCAGCAAGGAAGGGAGAGAGAGGGAGAGAGAGAGAGAGAATCGCTGACAGGCCCCCTCCTGCAGGCCCCTCCCGGGGATCTGGCCTGCACCCTGGGCCTGCGCCCACAGGAACGGAACCGTGGCGTCCTGGTTCCTCGGTTTCCTGAAGTCCCAGCAGCCCTGCTCCCCTTCCCTCCCCCCCACCCCCACCCCAGGGTTCACGGCCACCTCCTGGGCACTGCGGGCTGGGAGGCTGTGCTGGCGTGTTGAGGGGCGCCTGGAGGGTGGGCAGATGGCTGAGCCCAGAGCTGGTTCCTTGGCTCCGGATCAATCCCAGGCTCGCACCGCGGTGGCGGCGGGCTCGACCCCGAGCCCGGTCGGGGTGCGGGTGGGGGGTAACCCATCCAGGAGTCTCTCTCACATCTACGTTTCTCTCTCTTTTCTCTCCCCTCCCCCCTCCCTTCCACCCTCTGGAAATCAATGGGGAAACCTCTCCCTGAGGGAGGATGGCAAACAAGAAGAGAAGGAGAATGGGCCCTCAGCCTGGAGAGGAAGCCGGGCAGTTTTGGGGTCCCTCTGACGAGCAGGGGTGCTGGCCCGGGACCCTCTGTAGGGACAGGCGTGTGACTCCCAACGCTTCCTGGGAAGTGGACCCCAAATGGAGCCCCTCTCCGGCCTGGGAGTCAGGCCCAGGCCTCCGTGGGCGGGGAACCGGGGCGGGGGCGTTTGAGACTAGAGTCGGGGTTCCTGCTGGGATTCCCAGGGTCCCCGTGAGGACCTGGGACCCCGGAGGGCCTGCAGGGGCTCCGGATGCTGGACCAGCACCTTTGGGAAGTGGGGGTCTTCAGTGGGCCCCTGCCCCGGGGTCTCTTCACGTCCAGAGAACCCCACAACACGATCCAGAACCCCGAGCAGCCAGGCGCCCCTCCCCAGAGGCCCGGCGTGCGCTGTGTTCTCCAGAAATAAATCGTGTTTCTGTATTAACACGCGAGCAAGCTGCTCAGAACAATCACAGATGACGCCCGCCAGCTTGCGAGCGGAGGCCGCTGTGGGGTTTACTGCGCTGCCTGCAGGCAGACCCCGCCCTCCTGATGGATATTCACTCCCCCTCGGATCGGGGTGTGCGTGTGGGGGAGGGGGGAGGGGGGAGCAATTTATCCGGCTTAAAGGCGCACACGCGTGCTCACGTGGCCTGTGGGTGGGGGCTCGTACGCCCTCCCTCCCTCTCGCTCGCTCAAGGATGACAAATGCCTCTCCCGAGGCGCCCAGACGCCGCTGCAGCTGTCAGCAGCTGGTGGGGGGCTGGGGGAGCCGGCCCTGGTTCTTCTGTCGCTGTGGCAGAGGCTGGGGGTCCCGCTGGGCTAGTCCCTAGGTGCCCGGGGGCCGAGGACACGCACAGGGCGGTGACCTGAGCCTTTCCTGGCGGTTTGGGGGGAGGAGGGGTTTGAGGGGACCCGCCTCAGGTCTCAGCGCTCAGGAGGGCGGCGTGACCTCTGCAGGGCAGTGCAGAGCCCACCAGCCCTGTCCTGTCCACGCCCCCTCGGGGTCAGGGCTCTGCAGGTGCCCAGGCGGTGGCCTGGCCTGGAGCTGTGTGGCCTGGGGAGGTCGCTGCCCTCTCTGTGCCTCTGGCGTCTCCCGGACAAGGAGGGGGATGGTGCTGTCTATACCCCGAGGGCTGTGGGAAGATCAAAAGCCAGAAGGTGTGTACGGTGCTCAGCCTGTCACCCTCGAGACCCCCCAAGCCCCACCCCTGTGGCTCCTCCCTGCCCACCCCCCGGCTGTCCCCTCAGGGTGCGCCCCACCTCCCGCCAGAGTCAGCCCTTCCTGCCCAGTCACCGCTGGGCCCTGAGCCCCAACCAAGCCTGTGGCTCTGGAGGACACGGTCTGCTGCAGGCAGGGCCCGACGGAGCGGCCACCTGGCTGGCCTGTGCGTGTGTGCACGTGTGCGCGCACATCTGCATGCACACGCCTCTCTGTGCGAACATGTGTGTGTGTGGATATCCGTGCGCATGTCTCTGGGCACACGTGTAAGTATTGGTGCGCACATGTTGATGGGTGTGCCACGCACACACACATGCGCTTATGTGTGCGCATGTGTGCGTGCACCTGCAGGTACATGTCTCTGTGTGCACCTGTGTAAGTATTGGCGCACACATATTGATGTGTGTCCCATGCACACACACATGTGTTTATGTGTGCACATGCGTGCACCACCCCTCCCCTGGCCTCCTGTGTGTGGCCAGGCCTGTGAGGGACGGAGTGGCCACAGTTAGTTCTCCCAGCAGCTGGCCCTGCCCCCACCCTCTCCATCCCACACCCCCTCTCCTCTGCAGCCTCTTGGGGGGTGATGGGGGGGCTGCAGGTGCTGTGCAGTGGGAAAGGCTGGCTCCTCGCTGCTCTGGGTCCAGACCTCTGTCCTTGCCGTGGCTCCCGGAGGGGACGGGCCGGCTGGCCGGGCCGGGCCGGGCCGGGAGGAGGGTCTGCTGTCTGTCGGCCGCGGCTGATGTTTATGCGGTCATTATCGCCAGCGCTGCACACTCCGCCGCGAGCGCCGAGCGTCAGAGAGCAATCTTTTTACGGTTAGCAGATTGAAAAATCCATCGCCCGCGCCCATCCATCACGGCGCCGACAGCCCGCCGCCGCCATCGCCTCCGCGAGGGGAAGCGCCAGCGTAAACAAGACCTGCCCGGCGAGCCCCGGGTCCTGAGGGGGCGCTGAGGCGGGGGGAGGGGTTCCAGGCAGGCAGCCGGTGTGTGTGGGGGTCCCAGCCCAGAAAGCAACCCCTCTGAGGGTGGGCGCAGGTCCTGGGGGGCAGAGCCGTGGCCAGGCCAGACCCTATGGTTGAAAGGAGGCCCCCCTCCCCACAGACTACGCCCCACTCCATGTGTCCGGGTCCCAGGTAGCGGGGGAGCGCTCAGGACACTTGGGCCTTCCCGGGGAGACACCGTGGCCCAAGGCCCTGGCTCCCCGCTGCCAGGACGGGGACCCAAGCCTGAGAGGTCACCCTAGGCCCTTCCCCTGCCCCCACCCCCGTCCCCCTGGGGCTCAGGGAAATGGGAGCTCCCTTTAGCCCAGAACTCGCCTTCCCCACATCCTCCCGTCACTAAAAAATAATAATACAGCCGAGACCGGTGTGGCTCAGTGGACAGAGCGTTGGCCTGCGGACTGAAAGGTCCCAGGTTCGATTCCGGTTGGGGGCATGTACCTTGCTTGTGGGCACATCTCCAGTGTGGGGTGTGCAGGAGGCGGCTGATCGATGTCTCTCTCTCATCGATGTTTCTGACTTTCTGTCTCTCTCCCTTCCTTTCTGTGAAAAATCAATAAAATATATTAAAAAAATACATTTGTATTGATTGATGTCAGAGAAGGAGGGAGAGGGAGGGAGAGAGAAACATCAATGAGGAGAGTGGGTCATGGACTGGTGGCCTCCTGCACGCCCCCCATGGGGGATGGAGCCCATAACCAGGGCCTGTGCCCTGACCGGGAATGAACCCTGACCTCCTGGTTCAGAGGTCGACACTCAACCGCCTGGCTGGGCCACCATTCCCTCCCTTCACTTACTCCCCAGCACCCACTCACTGAGTGAGACAGCTCAGTCGGGGGTGGGGGTGCACCGAGGCCCAGTGAGCGGTGGTGCTGGTTCAAAGGGAGGTGGGACCCCAGCCCTGAGGGCCCCCGGAGGTGCTGAGGGTCCTGGGAGGAGGCGGGGTCTCTGCCCCTGGCGCCCGGGGCACGGAGCTCCTGACGGCAGAGCCGTGCTGTGCGTGCGACGACACTGTCTCAGCTGTTTTTAGATTTGCTCCCCCTCTCCCTCCTGGTTCTCCCCCCTCCCCACCCGCTGTCAGCCCCCCAGGAGCGGGAGCCAGAGCAGGACCGGGGGAGGCTCTCTGGGCATCTTTTCCTCCTTCAGGGCTGGGTGATCTGTGCTGCTCTGTTGGGGTTCGTGGGGGGCTGCCCGGCTCCCCCCTCAGCTTCCTCACCCAGCCGTGGCCTCAGCCCTGCCCGTGACCGTGGCTTTCGCAGGCTCCTGCGGGTCTGACACGGCGTTTTGTCATCGGCTCCGGGACTGGGTGTCCTTTCAACCCCACGGGGACGCCGCCCGTGAACCCGGCGCCCGAGACGTCTTTCTCGGGGTGTCCCAAGCGTCCCTCGCCTCCGCCCCCACCCTGGGTCTGCCTCGAGTCGCCAGCATCAGGGCCGTGGGCAGAGCGTGTGGCCGGGCCTCCCCGGAGCATGCCTGCTTGTCGAGGGGGGTGCACCCCGCGAAGTCGCCTGTTTTTAAAGCCTCCTCTCTCTCACGCCTGCGGACTGAGGGGTCCCGGGTTCGATTCTGGCCCAGGGCACAGGCCTGGGTTGCTGGCTCGATCCCCAGCAGGGGGCGTGCAGGAGGCAGCTGACCCATGATTCTTTCTCATCATTGATGTCTCTCTCTCCCCTTCCTTCTCCCTTTCTCTCTGACATCAATAAAAATATATTAAAAAAAGATAAAACATCCTCTCTTTCATGCCCTGGCTGGCTTGGCTCAGCGGAGAGAGCATCGGCCTGGGGACTGAGGGGTCCCGGGTTCAATTCCGGCCCAGGGCACAGGCCTGGATTGTGGGCTCGATCTCCAGCCTGGGGCACGCAGGAGGCAGCCGACCCATGAGTCTCTTTCACCACTGATCCCTCTCTCTCTCTCTCTCTCTCTCTCCTTCTCCCTTCTTCTCTGAAATCAATAAAAATATATTAAAAAAATAATACAACATCCTCTCTCTCTCTCCGGGAAAGGCCGTGTGCGCTGGCGTTTTGGGGTGTGGTTTCACCGCCCGCAGCTGGTGCATGTTAAGCGGGTCCCCTGCCGCCCGCGACCTGGGAGGGGCTCCGTCCTGGGGGCGTCGCTGCCCGGGGAGCCGCCTGTGCGCCTCTGGGCCCCCAGCACCTGGCACGGAGCCCCGCGGGCGGGGCAGGGGGGATCCCTCAGGGCAAATACCGTGTTTACGTGGCGAGCACGTCGGCGCACACTCGCGAATTGAGCAGGTCCATGTTTGCATGTCGAATGCGTCCTATGCACCGAGGTGGTGGGCCAGCCCCTCCCTCTGCCCGGTGGGGCGGTGGGCACCTGGGAGCTGGTGCCCGGGGTGCTAGGGGCCGTGACCTCTGCCCCAGGCCCCGAGGGGCTGGTGCCCAGCCCGGAGCCCGGTTTCTCCCGCGGCTCTGCCTGTCCCTGCGCCAAACACCCGCGGCTGCCTTTTTGGCCACAAAACGGTCGGAACCGCAGGGAGGCCCGAGGGTGCGGAGCCGGGACCGAGCCGGTGGCTCCCCGACTTGGAGAACGTCCCCCCTGCCCCGGCCCCGCCCGCACAGTTCCTGGGCCAGGGCCTCACGCCTGGGGGGGCTGCTGGGTCTCCCTCCTCCTCTCTCCTCCCTCTTTCCCCTCCTCCCTCCTCCCTCCTCCCTCCTTCCCCTCCCTCCTCTGCTTCCCCGGCTCCAAAAAGGCAAGAAGCAGGCCAGGTGCGGTTCCCATGGCGACCGTCTCCTCGCGTCGACGCTGGGAAGCGGGTTCTCAGCCTCCTCTCTCCTTGGCAGTCTCCCCGCGCCCCAGCCGCTCCGGAGGAGGAGGAGGAGGTGGCGCTGTTCCCTGCCTGTGGCCGTGCCCGTGGCCGTGCCCGTGGCCGAGTTATTGCCGCCGGTGCCCGCTGCCTCCGGATGGGGCCGCCTCTCCCAACCACAACCTGTGCGAGGACCCAGCTCCCCCCTCCGCCCCGGCCACACCCGCCTCGCCGCCGTCAGGTGCCGGGGGTACCCGGGCGCCTCCCCCTGGCGGGCGGGCAGTGGGGCTTGTCCGGGCCCCGGGGTGCGTCCAGGGCCACGGTGCCCGCCTCCCCCCGCCCCTGACCTCTGTGCAGCCGGCCCCGCCTCACTCCTGGCCCGTCTCCTGACCCCTGACCCCCCTGAGGGCACCCAGCAGCCGGAGAGACAAAATCACACTTGATTTTTCTCCCCTCTCTCCCCACCTCCTGGGAGAATCTGGGGCTCAGGTCCCCGCTCTGTGAAATGAGTCCCTCAGGCTCCCCCCCCCCCGCACCTCCTTGGCCCCAAGGAGAGGGGCGTGGGGCTCCCCGGGCCCAGCGAGGCCGTCACCCCCACTCATGGCTGGGTCGGTGGCCGTGTGAGGAGTGACCTGGGCCGGACAGCCCCTGCCGGCTCCACGGGGACCTCGGACAAACCCCAGACGCCCCGAGAGCTCCCTGCTCCCAGCGGCTCTTTTTTTTTTTTTTAAATATATTTTATTGATTTTTTTTTTTTAACAGAGAGGAAGGGAAAGGGATAGAGAGCCAGAAACATCAATGAGAGAGAGAAACATCCATCAGCCGCCTCCTGCACGCCCCCCACTGGGGATGTGCCTGCCACCAAGATACGTGCCCTTGACCAGAATGGAACCCGGGACCCTTCAGTCCGCAGGCCGATGCTCCGTCCACTGAGCCACACCAGTCTCGGCCCAGCGGCTCTTTAAATATTCACGCCGGCGGGCGAGCCGGAGGGCCGGGCTGGCGCTGACCGCGGGGCAACGGCTGGAAGAGAACGGACCCGAGAGGACGCCGAGGAGGCTTTTAAGGCAGCAACACGCCACCAGCAGCCGGAGGCCCGGCCTGGGCTCCCTCCCGGGAAGATGCTGGCTCCCGCCCTGGCCGGCGTGGCTCCATGGACAGAGCGCCGGCCTGCACACTGAAAGGTTCCGGGTTCGATTCCGGATGGCGGGCTTGATCCCCAGTGGTGGGAGGGGGGGCGGGGCAGGAGGCAGCCGATCCAGGCTTCCCTCTCATCGTGGATGACTCTCCTCGCAGCCCAGGCGGCTCTCGGTGCAGGGCTGGCTCCGGGGACGGCAGGGCTGGCTCTGGGGATGGCAGGGAGGGCAGAGACGGCAGGGCTGGCGTGGGCAGCGGCCGGAGACTGTGTGCTATTCAGGGAGGCGCGTGGCCACCTGCCGGGTGTGAGCTCACAGGCGGTGGGGCCCTGCCAACCCCAAAATACTCCTCCACCTGCTTCCCGCGGCGGGCGGATCGGGAGAGCCATCTGCTCCTGGGAGGGGCGGCTGTGCGTGGGAGCGGGTGTGACGTGCGGGCGGCGGGGAGGGGCTCTGGGCCTCGTCCAGAGCCTCGGTGTCCCCTGGGGGCCGGAGCTGGCGGCAGCTGCGTCTCCACGGTGGGGTTCCGCCCGAGCCTGGCTCTCGGCCGGCACCAGGGGTGCGATGCCCAGGCTGGCACCCGCGTCCCCGCTCAGAAAGGTGTGCTGTCCAGGCTCCCCACGAACCACGGGACCAGGTCCCCCGGGCACCCGCCTGTTTATGTGGGGTTCCCGGGGGGCGGGATCTAGTTTCTGCCCCTCCCCCGCCATGCCCGGGGCCATTATTACTGCCCCCCCCGCCCCCCAGTCCCCCCGCCTCCCGGCCTCCCTCGCCTCCCTGCCTCCCAGCCCCCCAGGTCTTGGCAACAGCGCACGGAAAGGCCCAGCCCAGGCCGGCAAGGGCTCAAGGACACTGGCTGCGCCTGGCGTGGCTCGTGGCTGAGCGTCGACCTCGGGACCAGGAGGCCACAGTTCATTCCCGGTCAGGGCACAGGCCCAGTCATCACCTCCCCCCCACCCCTGCCCAGCTGTGCGGCTCTGCGGCAGCTGGCAGGCAGGCCAGGGCGCTGGATGGGCCCTCCTCTGGGGAGGGCGGGCGTTCCCAGAAAGTGTCCCCCCTCCCAATCTCTCCCCGCGTTCTCACCTTCTAACGGACGGGCTATTTCTGACCGCCTGCCCACACCTCTGTGCCTCCCCCTTCCTCACCCGAACCCGGCAAAGACGCTGCAGAGGAGGAGGCGGGAGGGCTCCCTAGCACCCGGGGCACGGGGTGGGGGGGGCTGGGAGGCCCATGGGAAGGAGGAGCAGGCTGTGGGGCTCATGGAAAGGGGCCTGGGGGACCCTCTGGGACGGGGGGCCCTGTGGGGAGGGCTCGGTTGACGGATGGGGACCGACGTCTCAGCGGGAAGGGCCGTCCTCCAGGGTGCAGGTCCCGACAGGGAGGGGCGTGGCCTCCAGTTCTGGACTCTGACAGGGGAGCGGAGGGGGCGCTGAGTCCCTGAGACACGGCTCCCCGAATGAGGAGGGCCAGGACCTGCCCCCCACACCTTCCCCAGAGCCCACACCTTCCCCGGGGCTCGGACCCGGCTCCGCTGGGACAGTGTCGGGAACACAGGGCAGAGCCTTCCCTCCGGGCCAGGCCACGTGCCTCTTCCTGCGCTTTTCCTCCCGGCAGAGGTGTGGCACGTGTGTGGGTGCGTGCAGGGTGTGTGTGTGTGTGTGTGTGTGTGTGTGTGTGTGTGTGCTGTGTGTGTGCGGGGTGTGTGGGTGTGTGTATGTGCTATGCTGTGTGTGCACAGGGTGTGTGTGTATGTGTGTGTGTGTGTGTGTGTGTGTGTGTGTGTGTGTATGCGCGTGCTCTGTGTAGGCTGCTGACCTCTCTCTGGTGGCAGAGACCAGGGGGAGAGGGGAGGGGTGCCCCACGTGTCGGTGACAGAGCTGTCTCCTGGCTCCCTCCCGCACTCCTGGGGGCTGGCCCTCCCTGAGGCCCAGGTTCTGCCCTGGGCAGTGCTTGGTGGGGGCGCAGGGGCGGCCTGGGCCTCTCGGGCAGGGGTCCCTCAGCGGCTGGGCCGGAGCCCCAGGTGGCTCATCCCCTGCCCTCCCCCAGGAGCCGATGAGAAAGAAGCCTCAGAATCGTGGTTGTTTTCTTCTGTTCTAACACCCCACGTCACGGCGAGGAGGTGCAGAGAACCTGGGGAGACGGGAGAGGATTCCCGCGCCCCCAGCCGCCCGGGCTGTGCGGAAGCCGACACATGTGCCGGGTGGGGGAGGGGGCGTCTGCGTGCAGGATGGTGACCGCTGACTCACGGCGAGAGCAGTGGACATCTGTCTTCGTCGTCCCGTTCTTGATGACCCAGCGCTCATGTTGAGAACCAGGCTGCGCCCGGCGGCCGGGCTCAGTGGGTGAGCATCGGACCAGGAACCGGGAGGTCAGGGTTTGATTCCCGGTCGGGGCACAGGCCGGGGTTTCGGGCTCCATCCCCCGTGCGGGGCGAGCAGGAGGCAGCCGATCCGTTATTCTCTCTCATCACTGCTGTTTCTGTCTCTCCCTCCCCCTTCCTCTCTGAGATCAATAAAAACGTATTAAAAAATAAACACTGTCTGTGGTGGCTCCTAGGAAGCATGAGGCAGGGCCAGCATTGGCACCCCCACCCTGCAGCCCAGGTCTCCCCCCGACACCTCTCCCACTGCCCCTGCCCACCGCCCACTGCTCCCTGCTCTCTGCCCACTGCCCACTGCCACTGCTCACTGCCCCTGCCCACCGCCCTTTGCTCCCTGCTCTCTGCCCACCGCCCTCTGCCCACTGCCCTCTGCCCACTGCCCACTGCCACTGCCCACTGCCCCTGCCCACTGCCCTTTGCTCCCTGCTCTCTGCCCACCGCCCTCTGCACTGCCCTCTGCCCACTGCCCCTGCCCCTGCCCACTGAGCACTGCCCTCTGCCCACTGCCCCTGCCTATTGCCCACTGCCACACTGGGGCAGGAATCCTGGAACCTGGCCGGCCCTCCCTGGGTTGTCGGTCCCCCCACATGTGTTGGGGGGGGTGTCACATTGCCGGCGGCTCCCGGGTTCCTGCCAACCACAGAGCAATCAGCACCGTGGGATCCGGGAGCTCAGCCTCGAGGCTCCCCCGCCCGCCCTGCCCGCGACCTCGGAGAGCGAGCCCAGCCTGGGCCAGCGGCCGCTCCCGCCTCCCGCCTCCCGCTGCCCGCAGTGACGGGGCCAGATGGCCGGCGGCCGTCCAAGGCCGGGGAGCCTCCCTCGCAGGAAGGAGGACCGTGGAGGGAGGGACGGGGGGACGCGTCACTCAGCCCGTGACCCTGCGTGGCCCGCAGCCCCGGCCTGGCCAGGTGTGCGCCAGGTGTGCGCCAGGTGCGAGCAGAGGCGCCTCGGCCGAGGGGCGCTCCCCCCCCCCCGCTCCCTTCCGGGGTCGCAGAGTCACGGCCGCTGCTGGGAGAGTCGCAGATGCGAACCCCGACACACGCGGCCGGCGGCCACTGGGCTCCCACAAACACCCTCTCCTTTCACCCCACCCCACGGGCGCAGCTGATGGAGGCAGGGAGAGCGGAGGCTGGGAGAGGTGGGAACCTTCCCCCCCCGCCCCCCACCGTCCCCCCGCCGTCCCCCGCCAGGCCCGTGGGTCGTGGGTCACGGCAGGACCCCAGGACCCGCCCAGCGGGCTCTGCCAGCCTCGGGCAGCGGGACGGGTGCGGGTCGGGCGGCTCTGGAAGGGCTGACAGGACCCCGAGCCTCTGCTGCCCCCCACTCCTGTCGGGACTCGGGTCCACCCTGCTCCTCAGGCTAATGTCTCCCGGGAGGGTCCCCCAGGCGAGGGCAGAGGCACAGGGCAGCCCCTGGCTGAAGAGGTGCGTGGGCCACACCTCCTGTCAGTCACCGAGCAGAGGGCGGAGCCGGGAGAGCATCCTGTCCAGGCTCTGATGGGCGACCCTGGGACAGGCCGCTGGACCCGCCTGCTTTCTCAGGACCCACTGCGCTGGTGACGCCCGGCCCCTGTCCTGTGCCCCGGTGACCCCAGTCGTTCCCTGAGCCCCAAACCTGTCCCCAGGATGGAGGTGGCTCTGAGGGACACAGCAGGGGGAAGGGGTGTCTGTCCTGGCGTGGGGGGGAGTTCTGGCCCACCTGGAGACCGGGGCAGGCAGGTGCGTCACCAGCAGGTGGCAATGCCTGACCCGTGCCCAGCCGCGGGCACTCCCTGAGGCAGCTGGCACAGGCCCAGTGACACCCGGTTCAGTCCTGAGACCGCGGGGTGTCCTGAGGACTCGAGGGGGCCCCAGCCCAAGCCTTGGGGCCAGGCATGTGTGCACATACATGTGGGGGCATGACGGTCTGCTGGAGGCTCCCTTAGGCGCTGAGGTCCTCTCCCTGCACCAGCGACCAGGCTGGTGGCCAGAGGCGGACCTGTGCCTGTCAGCTCTTAAAGGTACAGGTGGACCCAGATGTCCAACAGCAATATCTATCAAGACTTTAGGAATTGTTTTCTCTTAAACATTCTTTGTCCCTTTTGGACTGGGAGCAAAGATCTGAAAGAAATCAGAAGTCTCGTTGAGGAGCATAATTCTTCCTCTTGGGCTAATAACAACGGATATAAATCTTTATTAGGCCATTATATGAGGCCAGATGAAGGAACTCCACTGGCAGTTCAGGCCTGTGGGCTCTCTCCTGGAGATGCTACCAACTATTAAATTACTCCGCGAAGCTAGAGACATGTCGGAAAGTCCAGATTCTAGTACAGTTTTGAATATCTGCTTAAACCAAGGTTTTAGTAGACGACAATATGGCTGAGTTCTTCTGACCATATGGAACAGGACCTCAGCGTGGGAACACTCCAAGAATAGTCTTTCCCATGTCAGCCTGCCTTTAGCTAAGATAATTCCGATAGTGAATGGACAGATCCATTCGGTTTGCAGTGAAACACCTAGTCATTTTGTTCAGGATCTGTGAATGATGGAGCAAGGGAAAGACTTTGCAGCTAATGTCTACGAAGCTTTTAGTGCCTCTCAGCAACTGGAGAAATGATTTTTTTGTTCTTTTAAAAGCCTACAGTGGCCGAAACCGGTGTGGCTCAGTGGATAGAACGTCGGCCTGCGGACTGAAAGGTCCCAGGTTCGATTCCGGTCAAGGCATGTATTCTGGTGGTGGGCACATCCCCAGTGGGGGGCGTGCAGGAGGCAGCTGATCAATGTTTCTCTCTCATCGACGTTTCTAGCTCTCTATCCCTCTCCCTTCCTCTCTGTAAAAAATCAATAAAATATACAGTGGCACCTCGAGATACTAATATACGATATTTTTGAGATATGAGCCGTCGAGCGAGCGATTTTTGCTTTGAAATACGAGCAACATCTGAGATAGGAGTCATCGCGCGGATTGGCCGGCTGCACGCGACCTACCAGTTTACCGTGACTCGAGCGTCTCACAGTTTCCCACGCCTCAAGGTTACGGAACGAATTAAACTCGTATCTCGGGGTACCACTGTATTTGCAAACACAGTCACTGACCTTCTGAGGAATCAAGACCTTGCAAGATTTTGCACGTAGGCATCAACATTTTTCTAGCCAAGCTGTTTAGTTCTGTCTAAAGTCTGCATTCACATCTCTGTTTATTAAACTGAAGGGTGAGAGAGCAGAGAGCTACGTCTAGAGTCTGCATTCAGCTCTCTGTTTATTAAACTGCAGGGTGAGAGAGCAGAGAGCTATGTCCGGAGCCTGCCCAGGACAGCTCCCCAAAAGGACACAGGTCCAGCCACGGCCGCCAGTGGAGGGGTGCTGAGGCTGACAGCCCGCTCCCAAGCAGGTGCCTGTGGCTAAGGGAGAAGTGACCCCAGGGCCTCCCTCTGCACCCCAGGAGCACCAGGAGGCCCTCCCTGCTCCATGGCCTCCTCGTCCACAGGGCCCGCCCAGCCGAGCCCAGAGCCACGAAGCACTTCCTGTCGTCCGTCTCCCTGGGCCTGAGCCCCCCACTCGGGCTGGCAGCAGTCCTGGTGGGAGTGGGGCCCCCAGGTGTGGGAGGCGGCTCCAGGCCCTGCTGCCTGGCCCTCTGCACCTCTCCTGGGGCCGGGGCTCCATCCCGGCAGCTGCCGTGGCCACCTCGCCTGGCAACCTCTCCCGGCAACAAGGCTGCTGCCCCCGGGGGGAGGGGAGGGACATGGGCACTGGGCTCAGGTGCCAGGCGCCTGAGGAGCCAGCGCCCGCAGGTCATTGGTGGCTGCAGTTCCGCTCTTCCTCCCGGTGATGGCTCCTCATCTCTGGCCTCGGGTGCAGGGGTCTGGGCGTCTGAAGGACAGGAGTCTGGGAATGAACCCCTGCACCCCCACACCCCCCAGTGCGCAGCCAGGACTCTCTCCTTCCTCACCCAGACCCTGGGAGCACCATGTCTGGGCTCTGCCGGGTGCAGGAGGGGGCCAGCCGGGGGCAGAGCTGGTGTTATGCCCAGAGTTTGGGGTCCCCAATAAATCTACCCCTAAGGAGCCTTTTCCGATGCAAAAGCAAAGAGTCTTTATTTGAACCCGGGTTTGGCTCCCAGCCTCTTTCTGGCGCAGCAGGGAGACGAGAGAGAGAGCCGGGCGGGGAACAGTGAGGTCTATGGGGTAGGATATTGGGAGGGCTTAGGGAGGTGACGAGGATTATAGAGACTGGTCACTTGAATTGGGGTCTTTCTGTGGTTCAGCATCATGAGGACCCTCACTGTGTTCCTGGAGCTTCATTGGTCCATTCGGGCGGTGGTCATCGGGGAAGCTAGGACATGGCTGGCACCCCTGTGGCCCCTTCCAGAAAAAGGGAGGGGGTGTAGGCAGGGGGCCCAGCCCTAGAGGAAAAGATGGAGGGGAGTTCGTTTCCTTTCACTGGCACCTCGAGGCTCTGCTCTCCTCTGCTGCATGAGCAGGAAGAAGGGGTTCCCACAGCCTGGCAGGCACCCCCAGCGATGCGGGCTTTACCCAGCCCGGCCTGGGGGGTCAGGAGCCTCCACATGCCCAGCGGGCATTGCTAGCACGGGGCCCGGGCATGTGCAGACCCTTCAGCCACGGGCCTGGGGTCCTCCTCCCTCCTCCGTCCCCCTCCCTCCGCCCCTGCACCTGTGTCGATGGGGAGAGGGTAGAGATGAGGCAGAGGGTAGAGGGGAGCGGAGGGGCGGGCTTCATGGCCTGATCCCTGCTACCTGTTTGAGCAGGTGCGGGTCCCCTGGATTTGGGCTCCTTGGGGGCCAGAGGGTGGGGTCTCGGCTGTGCCCAGCCAGGCCGGGTTGTCCGGAGGGCGTCTGTGTGAGGGCTGTGTGTCAGAGAGTCGCACACAGTCACCCCGGCTCCTCTCAGACCGGCTCCCACCATCCTGCCTGCCTCCCCACCGGCCTCTCCCCGGATTCACCGCTTCCTGGGTGCCGGCACCCGGCCCCGTGTTCCCTGCCCCCATCACGCCTGCGCAGCCCCCGGCTGGCCGGTCTGTGAGCCACACGGACGGACACCGAGCTTGCTCCGGTTTAACCAGCGCCGAGCAGGTCCCGGGTCCGAAGGGCCCTCAGGCACCGCGTCCAGGGCCTGCCTCCCGGCGCCCACGGGTGCAGGGCTCCAGTGGGGGGTGCGGACCCACAGGGGACACCTGACGTGTCTCCGTCCTGCTCTCCCTGGGGCTGGGGGGGGGGGGCAGGGGGACCCGGGATCCGTGCTCGGTGCCGGGGGCTCAGCCGAGCTCGCAGGTTTTCGTTGACGTCGGCCTCTGCCTCACCGCGCCTCCTCCCAGGGGCACCGTCATTAGCCGGTGTTTTCCACTCCGAAAGGTGACTCAGCACTTCCGCCGGGTCTCCATCTGCCCGCACCCCTTCGGGTCTGTCAGCCGGTCCTGGGGGAGGTGGGTGGGGGGAGACAGGTGGGGAGGGATTTCAGAAGCCGGGCCGCCCGCTGGGACCTCCGGGGGTGGGTGTGGGTGTGGGTGGGGGTTGGACAGACAGTCCTCCCTCCCGCTAGCTGGCTGCCCCACCCGGGCCTGAGCTCTGAGGTCAGGATGCCCTCCGGATCCACCCAGAATGTTCCTTTCCCCCCTGCAGGGGCGGGGCCACCCCAGGAGCTGCTGGGAGTTGCACACCAAGGTCACCATGGTGACACTCAGATCCGGCACCGCCTGGGGCGCCTGGGGGCTCTGCTGGGCTCTGTGGGGTGTCAGGCAGCCACCCCTGGGTCCTTGCTGGGGCGTCACCCGAGAGCAACCAGGGTAGGGGGAGGCCGGGAGGGTGCCCCTCCCTTCTCCCCGTCTCCCCGTCTCTCCGTCTCTCCATCTGCCCTTCCCCTTCTCCACTCCCTGCCTCCCTGAGCCAGGCCTGTGCTGGGCAGGGGGTGGGGGAGCTGAGGATCTGATGACGGGGTACCTGGAGGCCAGGCGAGGGGCCTGAGGGGAGCTGGGCCCCCCTCCCGCCCTCCCCCCCTCAGCCCCCAGCAGCAGTGAGCCAAGGCCGCCAGGCGGAGGGTGTGCCCAGGTGTGAGTGCCCAAGAGGAGACCCAGCAGCCAGAGCCGACCCCTGCCCGCCCCCCAGCCCCCTTTCTCTGCAGTCACAGCCAGCACCCGCCTGCAGGGAGTGGGCAGGGCTCTGGTAGGAGGGCGGGCCCAGCCTCAGGCAGGCCTCTGGTGGGGGAAGGCAGGGGATGGGAACCTGGGGAACCCTCAGGATTTAGCACAGCCTCCGGGAGGGGGGTCACGCTGGCCCTCCTGTCCTGTTAGCCCCGTGACTGCACGGAGAGGGACACTGGGGGGCAGTCCAGGCGCCTCCTGGGCCCTCCCTCCAGTGTCTCGGCAGCCGCATCTTCTCCTCCGACCTCTGACCTCCGACCTCTGCTCCGGCCTCACATCTTCTCTCTGACCCTGCCTCCTGCCTCCTCTTCCTGGGTGCCCCTGGGGTAGCATCGGGCCCACCCGGCTCCTGGGTCCCTCCCATCTCAGAACCCTCAACGCGGTCCCGTCCACCACGTCCCTGAGGCCGTGTCCGGTCATGTGGCCCCGGCTCCGGGGGGTGGGACGGGGTGTCTTTGGGGGGCTGTGATTCCGCCTTTCGAGTCACAGGCTCCTCTGCCTGCCTGTGACCCCATGTGACCTCGTCACCCCAGCCTCTGCTCTGCCTGGGAACAGCACCCCTAGGCCTGGTGTCACCCCGTCCCTCCAGCTCCCCTGCCCGGTTGCTGGGACGGCTGGTCCCCATTAAGGCCCGAGGTGCAGGTGCCTCAGAAGAGCTGGAGTGTTTGCGTTTCTGGATGCAAACATGACAAGACACAGTCCGGGCCACAGAGTAAACAGCACCCCCACACGCTGCTCCCCCTTCCCTCCCTCCCCCCGCTTCTCCCGCCTCATCGGGACAGGTGACACGGCCCGTGCTCCGAACCAGCGCCAGCCAGGTGGTGACAGGGGGTCTGGGGGCCCATCCGGGGTCCTGGCTTCTCCTACCGGCGTTGGGGCCAGGAGCTGCCCAGCGGGGTCTCCTGCCAGCGCCCCTTTACCAGCTCTGCCTCGCCCTGCCCTCGGTCTCCTGGGAAAGTGTGGTCGCTTTGTCCGGAGACAGAGGCCGTCTGTCCACTCCTGGCTCAGGCTGCAGCCCGGGCCCGGTGTGAGCCCCTCCCCCATGGGGTCCCCCGCAGGGAGGGGTGTTGTGCCCGGTTTGGGGAGGCCAGTGCCGGGCCCGCTGCCGCCCGGAGGATGACCTGCCTGCATCGCTGAGGCTCGGCGTCTCGGGCCTCATCCTCCACCTGGACCTGGCCCTTCAGGTCCTCGGCCTCCCAGGCTGCCCCCTCCCCACCCCCACCCACTCCCCCCGCTGTGCAGGGCTTTGCTGTGCTGCTGGATCGGGATCGTATCCCCCCCACCCCACCCCCTGCCTCCCGCGCCCTCTGTCATCGGGACCGGCCGTTAACAGCTGCCGCCGTGGCGCTTCCAGAAGGAGCCGGAGCGTCCTTGTCAGGCCGGCGCCTGATTTATAAACTGGCGGCGGCTCACGGGGCCGTGTGCCGCCCTCCCGGGCGCGCCATCCATTTTCCCCGGGAGCGGCGACAAGGGCGCACTCCACCGCAGCCGCCGCGGCTCCAATCAATAGGGCCGCCGCCATCCTCTGCCGTCCTCTGCCGTCCTCTGCGGGGACAGGCGGCGGCGCGGGAGCGGCTGGGCAGAGGCTTCCTGGGCGCGGGAGCGGCTCGGGCCCGGGCTGAGGCGAGGGCGCCCTTCCAGCTGCACGGAGCCCCGGGCCCCGGGACGAGGGCCGTGTCTGGGGAGGAGGCCGCCACCCCCCCGACCTGGTGGGGTTTCCCCAGGCCGGAGCTTGGAGGACCAGGGGCTGGAGGGACAGCCCCCCCTTCACATGGGGGCGATCTGCTGACACCCCAGGAAGCCCACCACCTGGGGCTGCTCCTGACCCTGCCAGGCCCCGCCCTGCGCCTGCCCCCGGCCCCCCCCACTCAGTGGCTCCTCCCTGTGCATCGGAGGGCGGCCACGGATGAGGCCACGGACGGAGGCCACGGACGGAGCCGGACCCCGTGGCACTGGGCCTGGCGGCCTTGCTCCCGGCGGCCTCCTGGCCCTCCCCGCCTGCAGTGCCCCCCTGTCCTCACCCCGTGCCACACCCCACGGCGACTCCGTGGGCGCACCCCCCTCCGACTCTGCTCAGAAGCCCGGGACCCCCCAGCCTGCTGCAGGGAGCTAGGACCCCGAGCCAGCAGCACAGCAAAGCCGTGCACAGCGGGGCCCTGACCGTGGGGAGAGTGGCCGCTGCCCCACGCAGGCCCCAGTGACCGGACCCCAGGCCGGCAGCACAGAAGGACCTTAGGTCCCCGAGCAAACAGTTCCAGTGCTCGGAGCAGGAGGTGCGGGTGCGTGTCGGGCCTTGCCCGGCTCTGCCAGCCGGCCCAGGAGGGGCACTGGGCATGCCCCAGCACCCAGCCATGCCCGCCTCTTGCTTCTCCTGCCTGGAGCCTGGCGAGGTTTTCCAGGCACCGTGGCCAGGCCACCTGGACAAGGAAGTCTTCGCCCACTTCCCCAGGGCCGGCCCAGGGGCCTGCTG
This sequence comes from Lasiurus cinereus, assembly GCA_011751065.1. Lineage (NCBI taxonomy): Eukaryota > Metazoa > Chordata > Mammalia > Chiroptera > Vespertilionidae > Lasiurus > Lasiurus cinereus. The sequence continues at coordinate 17,901 of JAAGEH010002039.1, forward strand.
CTCTGACCGCCCCGCAGGGAACATTCCAGAACCCTGAGGCCTTTGCCGCGCTCGCTTGGTACCCAACGGTGTTCATAGCTGTACAGCCCTCTGCTTGTAGGTTCCCACAGGGGTGCCCATCTCTGGGCAAAGTGAGCCTTCATGGCAAAGGTAACCCCGCAGTATCTTTGGGGACAACCCCCAGCGTGCCCCAGACCCCAAGCCGGCGGCACCCCTTGGCGATAGTATTGTTTCATTTATTTTTATTTTATTTTATTTTTAAATATATATTTTATTGATTTTTTACAGAGCAGAAGGGAGAGGGATAGAGAGTTAGAAACATCGATGAGAGAGTAACATCGATCAGCTGCCTCCTGCACGCCCCCCACTAGGGATGTGCCCGCCACCAAGGTACATGCCCTTGACCGGAATCGAACCTGGGACCCTTCAGTCTGCAGGCCGGCACTCTATCCACTGAGCAACACCGGTTACGGCGATTTTTATTTTTTAAAATATATTTTTATTGATGTCAGAGAGGAAGGGAGAGAGAGAGAGAGAGAGAGAGAGAGAGAGAGAGAGAGAAACATCAACGATGAGAGAAAACCATCAATTAGCTGCCTCCTGCACGCCCTCCACTGGGGATGGAGCCCGCAACCCGGGCCTGTGCCCCGACCGGGAATCGAACCCTGACCTCCTGGTTCACAGGTGGACGCTCAACCGCTTAGCCACGCAGTCCTGGGGGCCGGGGATACTTTTACAGACGTGGGGACTGCGTGACCCCGAGGGGCCTCCGTCCTGCTCGGTGAGGGATTCGCCGGGAGGCCCGTGGTGAGATCTGGCCGGGCCCAGAGGTGGCGGTGCCGGCTGACCCAGGGGCTGGGGCACAGTCTGGGGCCGGGGGGCTGGTGGGTGTTCGTGAGGAGGCACGACTTGACCAGGGCGGCCCCCTGGGCACCCCCGATGCATGAGGCCCGGGGCCCCCGTGTGAGGGAGGCACAGGCGGCGTCCGCTGGGGTCCCTGACAACCACGCGGAGCAGCGAGCCGGGCCTGCGTGCCGGGAAGCAATTTATGAGCATCGTCCTCCCGACAGCGGCTGCGCTAATGAAACAATGTTGTCATAACTCACCGCTAATTTGTTTTGAGACGAACCCGACGCGCGTCCCTCGCTCGCTCGCCCGCTCCGGCGGGACCCGCTGTCGCGTCTCCATCTCCTCGCTGCCGCCTCCATCCTTCACCCCGCATTTGGGCGGCTCTGAGTAATTCACACAGAAAGAACGGCGCCACCAGGGCCTGTGACCTGGTTCTCAGGAGGAGCCGCCGTGCTGGGGGGCCGGGGGGCAGGAGAGCAACTCACTGGCTTCCTCCCCATCGGGGGTGGGATGGGGTAGGGTGTCCGTGGAGCGATTTCAAAAGGAGTGAAAGCAAAGAGGGGGTGTGACAGGCCTCACTGCACTCCCCCCATCCCTCAAGAGCTCATGGGGTCCGGGGTCCTCTCCTTTCTGTGCGGTGACCCCACTCTTTAGCTGCGTGTGTGTGTGTGTGTGTGTTTTAAATGTATTTTATTGATTTTTTACAGAGAGAAAGGGAGAGGGATAGAGAGTCAGAAACATCGATGAGAGAGAGACATCGATCAGCCGCCTCCTGCACGCCCCCCACTGGGGATGTGCCCACCACCAAGGTCCATGCCCTTGACCGGAATGGAACCTGGGATCCTTCAGTCCGCAGGCCGACGCTCTATCCACTGAGCCACACCGGTTCTGGCTGCGTGTGCGTGTTTTTAATTTGATTCTTGGAGAGAAAGAGAGAGGGAGAGAGAGGGAGGGAGAGAGAGACATGGGCAAGAAGAAACTTCACCACCGGCTGCCTCCTGCGCGTCCCAGGCTGGGGATCCAGTCCACCCGGGGACCCGTGCCGCCCCGGGCATAGAGCTGCGACCTCCGGGTTCACGGGTCGGCGCTCGGCCGCGGAGCCACGCCGGCCCGGCTCCGCTCCCAGTTTGGAGAAGCGTGAAGTGTATGACAAGCCGAGATTCGCCGAGAATCGCAGCGCGACGCCCCGGGGACCCGAGACCCCAACCCGGGCGAGACCCGTGTGCGTCCAGGGGGCGAAGGGCCTCTGCTGGCTCCCAGGGCTCGGCCGGGAGGGCACCGGGAGGTCCCCCAGGTCCCGGTCCGTTGGTGGGGGAAGTGACAGGCATTTGGAAGGTCCAGCTCCCCTCCCGGCCGCCCTGGGACCAGCGGCACGTACTCCGGAGGGTCACTGAGCACCTACTGTGTGCAGGCTCCCGGGAGCACAGAGGCCAGCTTCTCCTGCGGGTGGCCTTCTGCAGGGCCGGACAGACAGACACGGCCGCTGGGTGGACTCTAGGTGAACACGCTGGCAGCGCGACAGCCGGCACGAGGCGTGAGGCTTCTCTGGGTGACGTGGGTGGTGGCACCCGTGGGCATAGTTTTGAAAGGAGTTGGAGGCAGAGCAGGGCAGACAGGGTACGGGAGGAGGAGGAGGGGCCCTGAGCGGGCTGGGAAGACGGGACGGGGGCTGGGTGCTGGGGAACAGGGTGCTTTTCTCGCAGAGCAGACCCACGTGTCGCCAGCAGGCTGGACCCCGCCAGAGAGCAGCCACAGCGGGCGTGGTGCACTGAGCCCGTGGTCCCACCCGTGGCCCCGCTGCCGGAGTGTGTGGGCGTGGTGGGGGTCAGGTGGGACGGGAACCCACGGGACTCTGTGAACATCTACCCGCCTGCACGGTGCCTCGTGGCGTCGGCGGTAAAAGACAGACAGGCTGGTGGGCGCTGGCTCTCCGTCCGAGAGGCTCCGTCAGAGAGGACAGCGTCCCCCCAGACCCAGCTGCGTTCTCTCGTCTGTCTTCCTGTCCGTCACCGCCCCCTCAGGGCCCCCGAACCTGGCTGAGCGGGATCCCGGGGCCACGTAGGCCCTGGGCCTGCCGGCTCCCCACACTCCACGGAGGGGACGCCCAGCAGTGGACGCCCAGGGGCCCTCAGGAGCTGGGCGCACCGTGTGCGTTTGCAGAACAGCTAGGGACCAGCCGGAGGGCGCACGGCCCCCTGTGGGGGACACTGGGCCAGGCCAGGCCACAGCCGAGAGGCAGAAGCTGTAACGGGGCCTCCCCCCACCCCTGCCCGGGCCACGCAGCTCCGGTGTCGGGCGGACTCTGCCCTCCGTCCTCCTCACGGGCTGCCAGAGCCGGTGCAGCGGGACAGACCGCGGGGCCACGCAGGGGACAGGCAGCCGCAGCCGCTGGAGGAGGAGGAGGAGGCGGCGCTGCAGGGGAGGGGCTGGGCGGTGGGCACCACAGGGCTGCGCTCTGTCACTGGCCCAGAAAGGGCTTTCGGGGCAGGGACAGGGGCGAGCTCGCGTCGATGGCCTGGCCGTGGAGGCTGCGGAGAGGGCCCTCCAGGAACCCCGGGCTCCGTCAGCGACAGGAAGCAGCCCTGTGCACAGCAACATGGCTTGGCGGCCACCAATGCGGAAATCCTGTTTCTGTTCCCAGCCTCAGCTGCTGGGGGGGTGGGGGGGGGGGGTCCCTCTAGCCTGGCTGCGAGGAAGACAGGCAGCAGGAGGGAGGGAGGGGGAGGTGTGGGGCTGACCGACCTGCCGTTCGAGCAGCTGGCCAGATGGCCACTCAGCAGGCCTCTCTGGGCCTGTCCTCACCTGCGGGAAAGTGGGGGGCAGCTGGCAGGGCTCAGAGAGGCGGAGGGCTCCATGCAGAAGGGGCACTGAAGAGGGCACAGCCTCTCTGCCCGGCTGGCACCCCTGGAGTCAGCTCCTGGGAAGCCTGGCAGCCACTGCCCAAGACTGGGGGCACTCCCAGCACTGCCGATGCCCAGTGCCCCTCCCGCAGGCCCGGGCAGGGAGGAAGCCG
>JAAGEH010002040.1:0-12050 GCA_011751065.1 Lasiurus cinereus
TAGAAACATCGATGAGAGAGAGACATCCATCAGCCGCCTCCTGCACGTCCCCCACTGGGGATGTGTCCGCAACCAGGATACATGCCCCCGACCGGAATCGAACCCGGGACCCTTCAGTCCACAGGCCGAAGCTCTATCCACGGAGCCACACCGGTTTTGGCTTTAAATATATTTTATTGATGTTTTACAGAGAGGAAGGGAGAGGGAGAGAGAGTTAGAAACATCGATGAGAGAGAGACATCGATCAGCCGCCTCCTGCACACCCCCCACTGGGGATGTGCCCGCCACCCAGGTCCCTGCCCTTGACCAGAATCGAACCCGGGACCCCCCAGTCCACAGGCCGACTCTCTATCCACTGAGCCACACCAGTCTCGGCCAACAGCAGCCTCTTATCAGCAGCAGCAGCAGCCCCGGGTCCTGAGGAATGTTCAGGCCTCGGACTATTCCGGGGCGGATGAGAGGGCGTGGCTTGGGCCAGGATGAGGGTCCCGGCTGCTGGGGTCCCTGAGGGCCTCTGTGCCTGCGGATGTTGCTTCATCACCGACCGGGAGGCCAGCTGTGGCCAGTCCTGCCCCCTTCCCCCACCGCCTCCCGACCCCCCTGCCCTCCTGCCTGTGGCGGGTGGCTGTGTGTCAGGCAGTGGAGGACAGTCAGGAATTCAGGGGGGAGGCCGTGAGGAGGTGTGGACGATGGGAAGCAGTCGGACCGGTCAGGCTGCGTGGCCCTGCCAGCCGGCCGACGATGCTCCGGGGTCGAAGGTCAGCCTCTGAGCCAGAAGGTCCCCTCCCCCCTGGGAGGTCCGATTCCCGGTCAGGGCACAGGCTCCATCTCCCGCGTGGGGCGAGCAGGAGGCAGCTGAGCCACGATTCGCTCTCACGGTGGATGTTTCTCTCCCTCTCTTTCCTCTCTGAAGTCAATAAAAAATATGTTGAAAAAGAAAAGTCAAGCCGAAACTTGTGTGGCTCAGTGGATAGAGCGTTGGCCTGCGGACGAAAGGGTCCCGGGTTCGATTCCGGTCAAGGGCAGGACCTTGGTGGCGGGCACCTCCCCAGTGGGGGCCGTGCAGGAGGCGGCTGATGGATGTCTCTCTCTCATCGATGTTTCTCACTCTCTATCCCTCTCCCTTCCTCTCTGTAAAAAATCAATAAAATACATTTTTTAAAAAAAAGAAAGAAAAGAAAAATCAAGCGGCAGAGCAGGGCCGGAGGGGTGTTTTGTTTTTGTTTTTGTTTTTAATATATTTTACTGATTTTTCACAGAGAGGAAGGGAGAGAGAGAGAAAGTCAGAAACATCGATGAGAGAGAGACATCTATCAGCCGCCTCCTGCACGTCCCCCACTGGGGATGTGCCCGCCACCCAGGTACATACATGGCCTTGACCGGAATCGAACCTGGGACCTTTCAGTCGCAGGCCGACGCTCTATCCACTGAGCCACACCGGTCTCGGCTGGAGGGGCGTGTTATGAAGCTAACAGCCCATGTGGGGAGTGGGCGCAGGCCCCTGGGGTCCCTGGGATGGGAGCTCAGGAGGTGTCCTCCACCGGGGTGGGGTGGGGCGGGGCTGGTGCCCGATGCCCAGCACGGACGGACGCGGGCACTCAGCTGCCCGTTTGGAACGGAGCAGGGAAGCATCCAGCTCGCGTTCGAGAATTGGGAGGAACCCCCAGAGTCTCCGGAATTTTCCTTCTAAGGCGGAGGGCGGCCGAGGGGCCTTGGAGCCGAGGGGCCTGGCTGACCGGCGGGAAGGGCCGTAGCTCCCGGTGGGCCAGGCCCCAGGCTGTCCCAAGAGCCCCACTGGCCATCGCGGCCCTTGGCTCTGGGTTGGAGTTGGCTCGGCGCCTATGTTCCCTCTCTGGGCCTGGGGCGGATAGGCAGCCGGGATGAAGCAATAGACGGACCCAGGGAGGGGAGCTTGGCCTTAGACCCGGGAGCAGGGACGGAGGTGGGGGCCTGCTCCGTGCTCCGGTGGCCGCACACAGTAGGTGTGGCGCACACAGTAGGTGCCTGGTACCTGTGGTCAGCTGGCAGGAAGGCTCAGCCACACACACTAGGTGCCTAGAACCTATGGTCAGCTGGCAGGAAGGCTCAGCCGCACACAGTAGGTGCCTAGTACCTGTGGTCAGCTGGCAGGAAGGCTCAGCCGCACACAGTAGGTGCCTAGTACCTGCGATCAGCCTGCAGGAAGGCTCAGCCGCACACAGTAGGTGCCTAGTATCTGCGATCAGCCTGCAGGAAGGCTCAGCCACACACAGTAGGTGCCTAGTACCTGAGATCAGCCTGCAGGAAGGCTCAGCCGCACACAGTAGGTGCCTAGTACCTGTGGTCAGCTGGCTGGAAGGCTCGGCCTCACACAGTAGGTGTGTTGCACACAGTAGGTGCCTAGTACCTGTGATCAGCCTGCAGGAAGGCTCAGCCACACACAGTAGGTGCCTGGTACCTGTGGTCAGCTGGCAGGAAGGCTCAGCCGCACGCAGTAGGTGTGTTGCACACAATAGGTGCCTGGTACCTGTAGTCAGCCTGCAGGAAGGCTCAGCCGCACGCAGTAGGTGCCTAGTACCTGTGGACAGCCTACAGGAAGGCTCAGCCGCACACAGTAGGTGTGTCGCACACAATAGGCGCCTGGTACCTGCGATCAGCCTGCAGGAAGGCTCCGCTCCTCGGCAGAGTCCCCCCCATTTCCCCCTCTTCGCTTCCTCGGCCCTTGTCCTGGGACGTCCATTCGGTTCCAGGACGTTCCTTCAGGACCGGGGTTCAGCGTGCCCCACGGGGACTGCCCCTTACAGAAAGCCCTGGAGCAGCCCTGCCTGTCCCCCTGCCTGTCCCCCTCCCTCTACCCCTCCCCGCCCCTCACCCCCCCCCTCCTCTCTCCTCCTTCCCAGGAGGTTTAAAGCTGGGCTCCTGGCAACCAGAGGGTCTGTGTGTCTGTGTGTCTGTGTATGTGTGTGCGTGTCTCTGGCCTTTCCAGGGCCAGCACGTCCCTCGGAGCCCCGCGTTCTGAGACTCCAGACTAAATAAGGCCCCTCTGGTCCTGTCCTGAGATCCCCCCCGCCCTCATTCCAGCGCCCGGCTCGGCTCTCGCGGCCCAAATACGGAGCCGCCGGCCGCCACCGCCCTGGGGCTTGGCTCCGGATGGACGCTCCGGCCTCCGACATTCCCTTGTAGGGCGGGAAGTCGGGCCTCGCTTCCCGTAAGACCCGGCTGCAGGCGCAATTCCAGGCCTTGGCAGCGGCCAGTGGAAAGCAGAGGAGGGGGGATCTCTTCCCAGGGGTCCCTCCGAGCCAGAGGGGACCCCGGGCCTGCAGGTGGTGCTCAGGGGGGGCTCCCTGCCGGGCGGACTGAGCCCCGACTTCTCGATCCTCCTGACAACGGCCTTCCATCCGGCTCAGCTCTGCCTGTTCCCCCAGAGCCCTGTCCCCCTGTGCGGCCCGCCTCCCCCACGCACCTGCTCCGGGCCTACCCGTCCCCCTCCCCCTCCTCCACCCCCCCCTGCCCCCATCAGCCCCCCAAGTGCTCCCCCTCCTCCAGGTCTCTTCTTGGCCCTGCACCCTTTCCTTTTTTAAAAAAATATATTTTTTATTGATTTTTTTACAGAAAGGAAGGGAGAGGGAGAGAGAGTCAGAAACATCGAGGAGAGAGAGACATGGATCAGCTGCTTCCCACACGCCCCCTACGGGGGATGTGCCCGCCACCCAGGTCCCTGCCCTTGACCGGAATCGAACCCGGGACCCTTCAGTCCGCAGGCCGACGCTCTGTCCACGGAGCCACACCGGTTTCGGCAAGGTTTCTTCTTGGCCCTGCACCCTTTCCCGCCCCAACACAGAGCCCAGCTGGCATGGTTCTGGGTTCCATTTCCAGGTCAGGGCACAGGCCTGGGTGGCAGGCTCCATCCCATTAGGGGGCGGGCAGGAGGCTGCCGGTCCACGATTCTCTCTCCTCCTGGACGTTTCTCTCTCTCTCCCTCTCCCTTCCTCTCCGAAATCAATACAAATACACTTTAAAAAAGGGAAATGTGCTGAAACCAGTGTGGTTCAGAGGATAGAGCGTCGGCCTGCGGACTGGGGGGTCCCAGGTTCGATTCCGGTCAGGGGCATGGACCTTGGTGGCAGGCGCATCCCCAGTGGGGGGCGTGCAGGAGGCGGCTGATCGATGTCTCTCTCTCGTCGATGTTTCTAACTCTCTGTCCCTCTCCTTTCCTCTCTGTGAAAAATAAATTTAAAAAAAAATTTAAAGAGGGAAATGTGTTTTAAAAATAATAACCAATTGCCAAAACCGGTTTGGCTCAGTGGATAGAGCGTCGGCCTGTGGACTGAAGAGTCCCAGGTTCGATTCCGGTCGGGCACATCTCCACAGTGGGGGGCGTGCAGGAGGCGGCTGAAGGATGTCTCTCGCTCATCGATGTTTCTAACTTTCTGTCCCTCTCCCTTCCTCTCTGCAAAAACTCAATAAAATACATTTTTTAAAAAAATACTAAACTTCCCCTTGGGGTGAATTGCTTCCCCTGCACCCCCTCCTACCTCCTAAGCAGACAGGGATGGTCACTCCCGGACCCCCCACAGCCGGGAGCAAGAAAGTCCGGCCCCTCTCTTCCTTCCTGTCTTTCCTCTCCTGTCCAACCCCTGATGATGATCTCTTTCTCGTGGGCAGAGTGAGTGAAGGTTCCCCCCTCCCCACCTTCCGGGGGGTCCGCCTGGCCTGCTGCCTCCTGCAAACCTTCTGTCCGTCTGTCTGTCCCCCCCCCCGCCTCGCCCCCCGCCCCCCGCAGTGGTCTGCAAGAAGAACCTGGACAGCACCACGGTGGCCGTGCACGGCGAGGAGATCTATTGCCGCTCCTGCTACGGCAAGAAGTACGGCCCCAAGGGCTACGGCTACGGCCAGGGCGCCGGCACGCTCAGCACCGACAAGGGCGAGTCGCTGGGCATCCGGCATGAGGAGTGAGTACTGGGGCCCCCCAACTCCCTGACCCCTGCCCCCCACTCCACCCCCCGCCCCCCGCCAGACAGCCTCAGCCTCTGCGCGTTCCTGATCGACGGCTCAGGAGGCCTATTTCCAGGGTCTTCCTGGGGTCCCCCCAGTAAGTGCCCCCCACTAAGTGCCAGGTCTATCAGAGGAGCTGGGGTACCAAGGGAGGCAGCCAGGCCTGGTGCCTCCCTAGGTGGCCGGTTAGAGCTGGGAGGGAGGGTCCCAACCCCGGGATGACTTGATCCCATAACCCCCCCCTCCCCTTTTTTTAAAAATATATTTTATTGCCAAGACCGGTGTGGCTCAGTGGATAGAGCGTCGGCCTGCGAACTGAAAGGTCCCAGGTTCGATTCCAGCCAAGGGCATGGACCTGGGTGGCGGGCACATCCCCAGTGGGGGGCGTGCAGGAGGCGGCTGATGGATGTTTCTCTCTTATCGATGTTTCTAGCTCTCTGTCCCTCTCCCTTCCTCTCTGTAAAAAAAGAAAAGAAAAGAAAAAAATGTAAAAAATAATAAAAATAAAATATATTTTATTGATTCTGTACAGAGAGGAAGGGAGAGGGATAGAGTCAGAAACATCAATGAGAGAGAGAAACATCGATCAGCTCCGGTTTTGGCTTTTTATATGTGTGTATTTTTATTGATGTCAGAGAGGAAGGGAGGTGGGGTGGGGAGAGAGAGAGAGAGAGACATTGACGTAAGAGAGAATCATGGACCAGCTGCCACCTTCATATCCTCTACTGGGCCTCGAGCCCGCAACCCGGGCCTGTGCCCTTACCGGGAATCAAACCCTGACCTCCTGGTTCCTAGGTCGACGCTCGACCCCTGAGCCACACTGGCCGGGCCCCTGCTCATCGATAAGAAAACACAGACCGCCGAAACCGGTGTGGCTCAGTGGATAGAGCATTGGCCTGTGGACTGAAGGGTCCCAGGTTCGATTCCGGTCAAGGGCATGGACCTGGGTGGCAGGCACATCCCCAGTGGGGGGCGTGCAGGAGGCGGCTGATCGATGTCTCTCTCTCATCGATGTTTCTCTCTATCCCTCTCATTCCTCTCTGTAAAAAATCAATAAAATATATTTAAAAAAGAAAAAGAAAACAGACCAGCCAGGGAGGGTCTGAGCCGGGCTGGCCTCTGCCCTCTGTCCCTTGGGGATGCCGTGAGGTGTCTAGCACTCGGTCACCCAGCACCCAGTGGCCCCTGACCCCTGACCCAGTGGCCGGCAGTTACCCCAGCCGGCTCCAGGGCCCCGGGGTGTGGAGGACGGTGGCCGGAAATGGCCGGCGGGAGGCATGAGCTGCCACGTGCCCGCCGAGGCCAGGACCCAGCGAGAATGATTGATGGGGCGGCACATTTTTGCTCTGGAAACAGTCTGACAGCGGACAGACGGCAGGAACGGGGACGAGGCGGGAGGCCATTCCAGCAGCTTCTGGGGGCCAGAGGGTGCTTCCCGGGACACGGCACAGCATCAGGGTCAGGGGAGGAGGGGTGGTCTGGGTGTCCCCATTCAGGGACATGAGAGACCACCCAAGAGCTCCCCCCGGCCCTGGCCTGGTCACCGCCGGCTCAGAGCGCTGCCCTGAGTGAGGTGGGTGAGGCGGGGCTGTGCCCAGGCCGTGCAGACCCACCCACCCACCCTCACTCGCTTGCCCCTCCTCCCACAGGGCCCCAGGCCACAGGCCCACCACCAACCCCAACGCCTCCAAGTTCGCCCAGAAGATCGGGGGCTCCGAGCGCTGTCCCCGCTGCAGCCAGGCCGTCTACGCCGCCGAGAAGGTGATCGGTGCCGGGAAGGTAAGGGAGGGGCCGCCGGGTCCCCGGAGAGGGTGGGGCGGGGGCCAGGCCCATCATGCACCTTCCTGACCCGGGGGTCCCCGGATTTGGCACATCTGGCTGTCGCTTTTCTTTTCTTTCTTAAAAATATATTTTATTGATTTTTGCAAGAGGAAGGGAGAGGGATAGAGAGTGAGAAACATCGATGAGAGAGAGACATCCATCAGCCGCCTCCTGCACGCCCCCCACTGGGGATGTGCCCGTAACTAAGATACATGCCCCCGACTGGAATGGAACTTGGGACCCTTCAGTCCGCAGGCCGACGCTCTATCCACTGAGCCACACCGGTTTCGGCTTTCCTTTTCTTTTTAAAAAATATATGTTTATGGATCTCAGAGAGGAAGGGAGAAGGAGGGAGAGAGAGAGAGAGAGACATCCGCGATGACAGAGAGAATTACGGACTGGCTGCCTCCTGCAGGCCCCCCCCCCCCACGGGGGATGGAGCCCACCACCCTGGGCCTGTGCCCTGACCGGGAACCGCACCCTGACCTCCTGGGTCACAGGCGGACGCTCCATCCCTGAGCCACGCCGGTCACCCGGGCTCTGTGTTGAAGCAGGAAAGGTTACAGAGCTCCCGCCCTGATCTGGGCAGAGAAAGGAACCTGGAGGCGTGGGAGCATTTGGGGGTGCCACGGGGGGCAGGGGCAGGGGTGCAGGGCGGAGAAGCCCTGAGCGGGAGAGGTGTGGTTTCCCGAGAGTCCTCCTCCAGCCTGAGAGCTCCGGGCAGGGCTCCTCCTGGGATGCGGCTGGGGTCCGGGCCCCCCTCCTTTGCCTCTGTCGCTGGGAGGAGGAGGAGGAGGAGGAGGAGGCGGCCAGGAAATCCGAGGGGGGCCAGTTGGGGCCAGGACCCAGGACCGGGCTGTGCGGAGGGAGGCCCTTTGCCCTTAAAAGGCCGGATTCTGTGGGCCCTGGTGCCGCCCGCCTGCCTCTTGCAGGACCGTCTGCCCCTCCCCCTCCCCCCTCCTCCCAGCCTGCGTAGCTGTTGCTGCTGGAGCTGGCCTCTGAGGGACCTTCCTGCCCCAGCGGCTCCCCTGGGCCCTGGGCCGGGGGGAGGGGGAGGGAGAAGCTGCCGGAAGAGGGGGAGGGGAGGAAGGGACGGCCTTTGGGCGAACGAGGCACCTCGCTCTAAAGCTCAGAGGCCCAGAGACCGGGCTGCCCCAGGAGAGACCCCCAGAGCAGCGGTTCTCAACCTGTGGGTCGTGACCTGTTTTCGGAGGGTCTTAGGCCCTACAGCGGTGACCCACAGGTGGAGAACCACTGGCAGGGTCGCCTGAGACCCTCAGAAAACACAGATATTCACACTGCGATGCACCACCACACGAGGAGCTGTGTTAAAGGGTCGCGGCCTTAGAAAGGTGGGGAACCGCCGAGACCGGTGTGGCTCAGTGGACAGAGCATCGGCCTGCGGACTGAAGGGTCCCGGGTTCGATTCCGGTCGGGGGCATGGACCTTGCTTGCGGGCACATCTCCACTGTGGGGGGCGTGCAGGAGGTGGCTGATCGATGTCTCTCTCTCTCATCGATGTTTCTGACTTTCTATCTCTCTCCCTTCCTCTCTATAAAAAAATCAATAAAATATATTAAAAAGAAAGAAAGAAAGAAAGAAAGAAAGAAAGGTTGAGAACCACTGCTCCAGAGAGACAGAGGGACAAAGGTTTTGCCAGCCAGACAGCCCCCCCCTGCTCCCCATACCCAGTGCTCCCCTTCATTCTGCCAGGTGGACAGAGAGGCCCCGAGTGGAGGAGGAGGTAGCTGAGGCTGGGCAGCTGGACAGGGCAGGGCCTTGGGCCAGCCTGTGCCCACCTCGCTGACCCCACGGGTCTGGAGGAGGAGGCTCGACCCCTCCCCCCGTCCCCCGCACCTGTCTCCGGAGTGGGGGAGGGGTCCAGAGAGGCAGGCTCCAGGGTCCCGGCCTGCAAGAGACCCTGCTCCCCTGGGCGGCGGCCCCACCCCCGGCCTCCCCTGCGGGGTCCAGCTGGTGCCCCTGACCGTCCCCCACGTGAGGTCCCCAGCCTGCACCTCCACTGTCCTCCCCGCAGCCCTGGCCGAGCAGATTCCCGCCTCATTACACGTCCGGGGTTGGGGCCGGGACCGGGAACCAGGGCTGGGGCTGCCCTCGTCCCCGGGGGGGACAACGGTATTCACGGTGGCTCCCTTCCCCCGCACCCCGCAGTCCTGGCATAAGTCCTGCTTCCGTTGCGCCAAGTGCGGCAAAGGCCTGGAGTCCACCACCCTGGCCGACAAGGACGGCGAGATTTACTGCAAAGGTGGGCGTGGCATTGCATACGGGGGGCAGAGGGGACTGGGGGGGCTGGACGGCGATGCCCCGGCCCCATGTAAACCCACCCCTGGCCTTGGGGTCAGAGAGATCAGGTCCTGAGCCTCCCGGAGCCGCTGCAGCTCCTTCCAGAGGGGGCGACCCAGAGCGAGGCCCGGCCAGAACCGCCTGGCACCTGGGTGGGGTGGGCAGAGTGGGTGGCTGGCCCGGGTCCAGGGCCGTCCGCTCTGTGGAGGGCGATGGACAGGGTGGGGCCCTGGGACCCTCCCGGTGGTGGGGTTCTGGGGGCGGCTGCAGAAGTGGGGGTACGGGGACATCACGCACGCCTCCCCCCCCCGCCCGCAGGATGCTACGCCAAGAACTTCGGGCCCAAGGGCTTCGGCTTCGGCCAGGGGGCGGGGGCCTTGGTCCACTCCGAGTGACCGCCTCCCCTCCCCCCACCGCGTGCCCTCTCCACCGCCCCCGCCCGCCCCCAGGCCGCCCCACCTCCGCCCTGCCCACGCCCTCCACCCCAGAGCTGGGTGTCTGGTCCTCTCGATTGGTTTGGGGGTTCCGCCCGAGGTCCCCCCTCCTGCAGGAGCCTCCCAGGAATTAGTCTCCCATCCCCACCTGCCCGCCTGCAGGCCTCCATCCTCAGCCTCCCTTAGCTGAGCGTCCACCATCATGTGAGCCCCATCTGGGGGCCCCGAGGGGAGGCTGAGGGTTCCCAAACCCCAGAGCTTCCTCTCTGCGAGAAAGAGGGTGTCCCTCAGAACAGGCCTGGGCGTTCCCCGCCTCCTCCCCCCCCCCCCCACAGCTCAGGAGTCACTGGAGCAGGGGAGGGGACAGAGAGGCCCGAGACAGGGTCCTGGCCTACAGGAGACACCTGCTCGCCTACGCTGTGACCTTTGAGGCTGTGACCTTTGAGGCCGTGACCTTTGAGACGGTAGGGAATGGGTGTCCTTCCTTCCCCATGGGGTGGGAGCACAGCCAGGTCTGAGAAACCCCCGAGTCTGCCTCTGGTCTGACCGCCCCAGCTCCCGGTTTGATGGGGGTCCCCATGAAGCACCCCCATACCCCCCCCGGTTTATCAGAAGCAACAGCGGGCCCCCCCCTGTTCCACATCCCCCCCCCAGCCCAGCGCCCAGCCGCCACGCCCCTCAGCCCTCAGACACAGAGCCACACAGCCCCAGTCCTCCTCTGAACACCCCTCTCCTCTGCACCCGCAGCTCAGGACCCTCCTGGCTGCTCTCCCCCACTTCTACCCCCCGCCCCCCGCGACCTTCTTTGGCCCCATCACCCCTCCCTTCCAGGCCCCCAGGTCAGAGCAGCAGGACGATGGGGAGAGGGTGGTCTCCACGCTCCCGGGGACAGAGAGAGGACCAGCCGGCTGTGCTGGGCCTGGGGGGTGGGGGGGCTGGGGGCCTGGGCTGTGTGTCCAGCTGACCCCTCACTCGGCCAATAAACGCCATCGGAATGAGCTCCCGTGTGAGGTTCCGTGTCGCCGCTGCTGAGGGTCAGGGGGGAGCCGGCTGCAGACTCTGTGACCTGGAGGAAGAGGGGGAGGGGGATGTCTGGGAATGGAGGGGTTTGCTCTTTTTTTTTTTTTAAATATATTTTATTGATTTTTTGCAGAGAGGAAGGGAGAGGGATAGAGAGTTAGGAACATGGATGAGAGAGAGACATCCATCAGCCGCCTCCTGCACGCCACCCTCCCTACTGGGGATGTGCCCGAAAGCCAGGTCCCTGCCCTTGACCGGAATCGAACCCGGGACCTTTCCGTCCGCAGGCCGACGCTCTATCCACTGAGCCACACCGGTTTTGGCGAGGGGTTTGCTCTTGCGCTACAGCAGGAAGCGGTTCTCCTCGAACCCCACATCTGGGCACGGCGCTGTGTGGAATTTCAGAAAATATATATACTTTATTGATTTTTTTTTTTTAACGGAGCAGAAGGGAGAGGGGGAGAGAGTTAGAAACATCGATGATGAGAAACATCGGCTGAACCCCGTCCACAGGGTGTCGCCGTGGCGGGCTGCAGGGAGGAAGAAGGCGGGGCCCCCACGGTGCTGGGCGTGGGCCAGGCCCGCCCTCCGTCCCGTCCCGTCCCGTCCTGTCCCGGGCGGGGACAGCTCTCGATTTCACAGGGAAGTTCCCACGGCCCAGTTCCCCTCTCACCCGGGGACTTTCCAACCCGGGAGACGTTTGGGGCGCCTGGCGGAGCCCCTCAACTTCAAAAGTCCCTGCCCAGCCTGAGTGGCTGAGCATCAACCCAGGAACCAGGAGCGATCACCGTTTGATTCCCGGTCAGGGCACAGGCCTGGGTTCGATTCTGGTCAAAGGTTTCGGGCCCAATCCCCAGCAGGGGGCATGCAAGAGGCGGCCAGTCAATGGTTCTCTCTCATCATGGATGTTTCTCTCTCTCTCCCTGCCTTCCTTTTTGAAAAATATATTTTAAAACAAAAAATAAAATAATAAAATAAGGAGGTCCCTGGGTCCAGTCCAGGCTGTGGACCACGGAGTCTCCAGAAGGGTTTGTGCTGGGAGGGGAGGAGGGATGGGTGGAAGGATGGATGGATGGATGGATGGATGGATGGCTCCCCCCACACACACACCTGGATCCTCTCTTGCTCTTGGGGAGACAGACCCACAGGAGAGGCCCGAAGGGGGGTTTGGGGCCCAAAATTGGGGACAGGCTGCCCTCTGCTGGCGGCTGGGACAGGTCTCTGCACCCCAATAGTAAGCCAATCCTCCAGCCTCTCTTGCCTCCCTGAGCGGCCCCATTGTGGAGTGGCGGGAGGGCAGGGGGTGTCTGGACGCACCCCCCCCTTTTGGAGTGAACCCCGAACCCTGAAGCCCCTGAGCGCAGGGTAGTGGGAAGAGGGGGAGGAGGAGGGATGGGGAGGAGGGACGGCCCCAGGAGGCGTGGTACCTTGCAGGGAGCAGGGCCCGCGGCCAGGTGGCGCTGTGGCCTCGCAGCAGGAGGCCGGCACCCAGTCCCCCCC
>JAAGEH010002041.1:0-11850 GCA_011751065.1 Lasiurus cinereus
TAGAAACATCGATGAGAGAGAGACATCCATCAGCCGCCTCCTGCACGCCCCACACTGGGGATGTGCCCGCCACCCAGGTCCCTGCCCTTGACCTGAATCGAACCCGGGACCCCCCAGTCCACAGGCCGACGCTCTATCCACTGAGCCACCCCGGTCTCGGCCAACAGCAGCCTCTTATCAGCAGCAGCAGCAGCTATGGTCCCTGAGGAATGTTCAGGCCTCGGACTATTTCAGGGCGGATGAGAGGGCGTGGCTTGGGCCAGGATGAGGGTCCCGGCTGCTGGGGTCCCTGAGGGCCTCTGTGCCTGCGGATGTTGCTTCATCACCGACCGGGAGGCCAGCTGTGGCCAGTCCTGCCCCTTCCCTGCCTCCCAGCCCCCCTGCCGTCCTGCCTGTTGGGAGAGAGGGGGTGGCTGTGTGTCAGGCAGTGGAGGACAGTCAGGAATTCAGGGGGGAGGCCGTGAGGAGGTGTGGACGATGGGAAGCAGTCGGACCGGTTAGGCTGCGTGGCCCGGCCAGCCGGCCGGCGATGCTCTGGGGTTGAAGGTCAGCCTCTGAGCCAGAAGGCCCCCTCCCCCCTGGGAGGTCCGATTCCCGGTCAGGGCACAGGCTCCATCTCCCGCGTGGGGCGAGCAGCAGGCAGCTGAGCCACGATTCGCTCTCATGGTGGATGTTTCTCTCCCTCTCTTTCCTCGCTGAAGTCAATAAAAAATATATTGAGCCAAAACCGGTGTGGCTCCATGGATAGAGCATCGGCCTGCGGACTGAAAGGTCCCGGGTTCGATTCCGGTCAGGGGCAGGGACCTTGGTGGTGGGCACATCCCCATTAGGAAGCATGCAGGAGGCAGCTGATCAATGTCTCTCTCTCATCGATGTTTCTAACTCTCTATCCCTCTCCCTTCCTCTCTGTGAAAAATCAATAAAATATATTTTTTTTAAAAAAAAGAAAGAAAAGAAAAATCAAGCGGCAGAGCAGGGCCGGAGGGGTGTTTTGTTTTTGTTTTTGTTTTTAATATATTTTACTGATTTTTCACAGAGAGGAAGGGAGAGAGAGAGAAAGTCAGAAACATCGATGAGAGAGAGACATCTATCAGCCGCCTCCTGCACGTCCCCCACTGGGGATGTGCCCGCCACCCAGGTACATACATGGCCTTGACCGGAATCGAACCTGGGACCTTTCAGTCGCAGGCCGACGCTCTATCCACTGAGCCACACCGGTCTCGGCTGGAGGGGCGTGTTATGAAGCTAACAGCCCATGTGGGGAGTGGGCGCAGGCCCCTGGGGTCCCTGGGATGGGAGCTCAGGAGGTGTCCTCCACCGGGGTGGGGTGGGGCGGGGCTGGTGCCCGATGCCCAGCACGGACGGACGCGGGCACTCAGCTGCCCGTTTGGAACGGAGCAGGGAAGCATCCAGCTCGCGTTCGAGAATTGGGAGGAACCCCCAGAGTCTCCGGAATTTTCCTTCTAAGGCGGAGGGCGGCCGAGGGGCCTTGGAGCCGAGGGGCCTGGCTGACCGGCGGGAAGGGCCGTAGCTCCCGGTGGGCCAGGCCCCAGGCTGTCCCAAGAGCCCCACTGGCCATCGCGGCCCTTGGCTCTGGGTTGGAGTTGGCTCGGCGCCTATGTTCCCTCTCTGGGCCTGGGGCGGATAGGCAGCCGGGATGAAGCAATAGACGGACCCAGGGAGGGGAGCTTGGCCTTAGACCCGGGAGCAGGGACGGAGGTGGGGGCCTGCTCCGTGCTCCGGTGGCCGCACACAGTAGGTGTGGCGCACACAGTAGGTGCCTGGTACCTGTGGTCAGCTGGCAGGAAGGCTCAGCCACACACACTAGGTGCCTAGAACCTATGGTCAGCTGGCAGGAAGGCTCAGCCGCACACAGTAGGTGCCTAGTACCTGTGGTCAGCTGGCAGGAAGGCTCAGCCGCACACAGTAGGTGCCTAGTACCTGCGATCAGCCTGCAGGAAGGCTCAGCCGCACACAGTAGGTGCCTAGTATCTGCGATCAGCCTGCAGGAAGGCTCAGCCACACACAGTAGGTGCCTAGTACCTGAGATCAGCCTGCAGGAAGGCTCAGCCGCACACAGTAGGTGCCTAGTACCTGTGGTCAGCTGGCTGGAAGGCTCGGCCTCACACAGTAGGTGTGTTGCACACAGTAGGTGCCTAGTACCTGTGATCAGCCTGCAGGAAGGCTCAGCCACACACAGTAGGTGCCTGGTACCTGTGGTCAGCTGGCAGGAAGGCTCAGCCGCACGCAGTAGGTGTGTTGCACACAATAGGTGCCTGGTACCTGTAGTCAGCCTGCAGGAAGGCTCAGCCGCACGCAGTAGGTGCCTAGTACCTGTGGACAGCCTACAGGAAGGCTCAGCCGCACACAGTAGGTGTGTCGCACACAATAGGCGCCTGGTACCTGCGATCAGCCTGCAGGAAGGCTCCGCTCCTCGGCAGAGTCCCCCCCATTTCCCCCTCTTCGCTTCCTCGGCCCTTGTCCTGGGACGTCCATTCGGTTCCAGGACGTTCCTTCAGGACCGGGGTTCAGCGTGCCCCACGGGGACTGCCCCTTACAGAAAGCCCTGGAGCAGCCCTGCCTGT
This sequence comes from Lasiurus cinereus, assembly GCA_011751065.1. Classification (NCBI taxonomy): domain Eukaryota; kingdom Metazoa; phylum Chordata; class Mammalia; order Chiroptera; family Vespertilionidae; genus Lasiurus; species Lasiurus cinereus. Next base: position 2,586 of record JAAGEH010002041.1, read on the forward strand.
CCCCCTGCCTGTCCCCCTCCCTCTACCCCTCCCCGCCCCTCACCCCCCCCCTCCTCTCTCCTCCTTCCCAGGAGGTTTAAAGCTGGGCTCCTGGCAACCCGAGGGGGCGGTGTGTGTGTGTGTGTGTGTGTGTGTGTGTGTGTGTGTGTGTGTGTCTGGCCTTTCCAGGGCCAGCACGTCCCTCGGAGCCCCAGGTTCCGAGACTCCAGACTAAATAAGGCCCCTCTGGTCCTGTCCTGAGATCCCCCCCCCGCCCTCATTCCAGCTCCCGGCTCGGCTCTCGCGGCCCAAATACGGAGCCGCCGGCCGCCACCGCCCTGGGGCTTGGCTCCGGATGGACGCAGGCAGGGCCCCGGCCTCCGACATTCCCTTGTAGGGCGGGAATTGGGCCTCGCTTCCCGTAAGACCCGGCTGCAGGCGCAATTCCAGGCCTGGGCGGCCGGCGGCCAGCGGAGCGCAGAGGAGGGGGATCTCTTCCCAGCGGTCTCTCCGAGCCAGAGGGGACCCCGGGCCTGCAGGTGGTTTTCAGGGGGGGCTCCCTGCCATGCAGACTGAGCCCCGACTTCTCGATCCTCCTGACAACGGCCCTCCATCCGGCTCAGCTCTGCCTGTTCCCCCAGAGGTCTGTCCCCCTGGGCGGCCCGCCTCTCCCACGCACCTGCTCTGGGCCTGCCCTTCCCCCTCCCCCTCCTTCACCCCCCCACCCCCATCAGCACCCTCAAGTGCTCCCCCTCCTCCAGGTCTCTTCTTGGCCCTGCACCCTTTCCTTTTTTAAAAAAATATATTTTTTATTGATTTTTTTACAGAAAGGAAGGGAGAGGGAGAGAGAGTCAGAAACATCGAGGAGAGAGAGACATGGATCAGCTGCTTCCCACACGCCCCCTACGGGGGATGTGCCCGCCACCCAGGTCCCTGCCCTTGACCGGAATCGAACCCGGGACCCTTCAGTCCGCAGGCCGACGCTCTGTCCACGGAGCCACACCGGTTTCGGCAAGGTTTCTTCTTGGCCCTGCACCCTTTCCCGCCCCAACACAGAGCCCAGCTGGCATGGTTCTGGGTTCCATTTCCAGGTCAGGGCACAGGCCTGGGTGGCAGGCTCCATCCCATTAGGGGGCGGGCAGGAGGCTGCCGGTCCACGATTCTCTCTCCTCCTGGACGTTTCTCTCTCTCTCCCTCTCCCTTCCTCTCCGAAATCAATACAAATACACTTTAAAAAAGGGAAATGTGCTGAAACCAGTGTGGTTCAGAGGATAGAGCGTCGGCCTGCGGACTGGGGGGTCCCAGGTTCGATTCCGGTCAGGGGCATGGACCTTGGTGGCAGGCGCATCCCCAGTGGGGGGCGTGCAGGAGGCGGCTGATCGATGTCTCTCTCTCGTCGATGTTTCTAACTCTCTGTCCCTCTCCTTTCCTCTCTGTGAAAAATAAATTTAAAAAAAAATTTAAAGAGGGAAATGTGTTTTAAAAATAATAACCAATTGCCAAAACCGGTTTGGCTCAGTGGATAGAGCGTCGGCCTGTGGACTGAAGAGTCCCAGGTTCGATTCCGGTCGGGCACATCTCCACAGTGGGGGGCGTGCAGGAGGCGGCTGAAGGATGTCTCTCGCTCATCGATGTTTCTAACTTTCTGTCCCTCTCCCTTCCTCTCTGCAAAAACTCAATAAAATACATTTTTTAAAAAAATACTAAACTTCCCCTTGGGGTGAATTGCTTCCCCTGCACCCCCTCCTACCTCCTAAGCAGACAGGGATGGTCACTCCCGGACCCCCCACAGCCGGGAGCAAGAAAGTCCGGCCCCTCTCTTCCTTCCTGTCTTTCCTCTCCTGTCCAACCCCTGATGATGATCTCTTTCTCGTGGGCAGAGTGAGTGAAGGTTCCCCCCTCCCCACCTTCCGGGGGGTCCGCCTGGCCTGCTGCCTCCTGCAAACCTTCTGTCCGTCTGTCTGTCCCCCCCCCCGCCTCGCCCCCCGCCCCCCGCAGTGGTCTGCAAGAAGAACCTGGACAGCACCACGGTGGCCGTGCACGGCGAGGAGATCTATTGCCGCTCCTGCTACGGCAAGAAGTACGGCCCCAAGGGCTACGGCTACGGCCAGGGCGCCGGCACGCTCAGCACCGACAAGGGCGAGTCGCTGGGCATCCGGCATGAGGAGTGAGTACTGGGGCCCCCCAACTCCCTGACCCCTGCCCCCCACTCCACCCCCCGCCCCCCGCCAGACAGCCTCAGCCTCTGCGCGTTCCTGATCGACGGCTCAGGAGGCCTATTTCCAGGGTCTTCCTGGGGTCCCCCCAGTAAGTGCCCCCCACTAAGTGCCAGGTCTATCAGAGGAGCTGGGGTACCAAGGGAGGCAGCCAGGCCTGGTGCCTCCCTAGGTGGCCGGTTAGAGCTGGGAGGGAGGGTCCCAACCCCGGGATGACTTGATCCCATAACCCCCCCCTCCCCTTTTTTTAAAAATATATTTTATTGCCAAGACCGGTGTGGCTCAGTGGATAGAGCGTCGGCCTGCGAACTGAAAGGTCCCAGGTTCGATTCCAGCCAAGGGCATGGACCTGGGTGGCGGGCACATCCCCAGTGGGGGGCGTGCAGGAGGCGGCTGATGGATGTTTCTCTCTTATCGATGTTTCTAGCTCTCTGTCCCTCTCCCTTCCTCTCTGTAAAAAAAGAAAAGAAAAGAAAAAAATGTAAAAAATAATAAAAATAAAATATATTTTATTGATTCTGTACAGAGAGGAAGGGAGAGGGATAGAGTCAGAAACATCAATGAGAGAGAGAAACATCGATCAGCTCCGGTTTTGGCTTTTTATATGTGTGTATTTTTATTGATGTCAGAGAGGAAGGGAGGTGGGGTGGGGAGAGAGAGAGAGAGAGACATTGACGTAAGAGAGAATCATGGACCAGCTGCCACCTTCATATCCTCTACTGGGCCTCGAGCCCGCAACCCGGGCCTGTGCCCTTACCGGGAATCAAACCCTGACCTCCTGGTTCCTAGGTCGACGCTCGACCCCTGAGCCACACTGGCCGGGCCCCTGCTCATCGATAAGAAAACACAGACCGCCGAAACCGGTGTGGCTCAGTGGATAGAGCATTGGCCTGTGGACTGAAGGGTCCCAGGTTCGATTCCGGTCAAGGGCATGGACCTGGGTGGCAGGCACATCCCCAGTGGGGGGCGTGCAGGAGGCGGCTGATCGATGTCTCTCTCTCATCGATGTTTCTCTCTATCCCTCTCATTCCTCTCTGTAAAAAATCAATAAAATATATTTAAAAAAGAAAAAGAAAACAGACCAGCCAGGGAGGGTCTGAGCCGGGCTGGCCTCTGCCCTCTGTCCCTTGGGGATGCCGTGAGGTGTCTAGCACTCGGTCACCCAGCACCCAGTGGCCCCTGACCCCTGACCCAGTGGCCGGCAGTTACCCCAGCCGGCTCCAGGGCCCCGGGGTGTGGAGGACGGTGGCCGGAAATGGCCGGCGGGAGGCATGAGCTGCCACGTGCCCGCCGAGGCCAGGACCCAGCGAGAATGATTGATGGGGCGGCACATTTTTGCTCTGGAAACAGTCTGACAGCGGACAGACGGCAGGAACGGGGACGAGGCGGGAGGCCATTCCAGCAGCTTCTGGGGGCCAGAGGGTGCTTCCCGGGACACGGCACAGCATCAGGGTCAGGGGAGGAGGGGTGGTCTGGGTGTCCCCATTCAGGGACATGAGAGACCACCCAAGAGCTCCCCCCGGCCCTGGCCTGGTCACCGCCGGCTCAGAGCGCTGCCCTGAGTGAGGTGGGTGAGGCGGGGCTGTGCCCAGGCCGTGCAGACCCACCCACCCACCCTCACTCGCTTGCCCCTCCTCCCACAGGGCCCCAGGCCACAGGCCCACCACCAACCCCAACGCCTCCAAGTTCGCCCAGAAGATCGGGGGCTCCGAGCGCTGTCCCCGCTGCAGCCAGGCCGTCTACGCCGCCGAGAAGGTGATCGGTGCCGGGAAGGTAAGGGAGGGGCCGCCGGGTCCCCGGAGAGGGTGGGGCGGGGGCCAGGCCCATCATGCACCTTCCTGACCCGGGGGTCCCCGGATTTGGCACATCTGGCTGTCGCTTTTCTTTTCTTTCTTAAAAATATATTTTATTGATTTTTGCAAGAGGAAGGGAGAGGGATAGAGAGTGAGAAACATCGATGAGAGAGAGACATCCATCAGCCGCCTCCTGCACGCCCCCCACTGGGGATGTGCCCGTAACTAAGATACATGCCCCCGACTGGAATGGAACTTGGGACCCTTCAGTCCGCAGGCCGACGCTCTATCCACTGAGCCACACCGGTTTCGGCTTTCCTTTTCTTTTTAAAAAATATATGTTTATGGATCTCAGAGAGGAAGGGAGAAGGAGGGAGAGAGAGAGAGAGAGACATCCGCGATGACAGAGAGAATTACGGACTGGCTGCCTCCTGCAGGCCCCCCCCCCCCACGGGGGATGGAGCCCACCACCCTGGGCCTGTGCCCTGACCGGGAACCGCACCCTGACCTCCTGGGTCACAGGCGGACGCTCCATCCCTGAGCCACGCCGGTCACCCGGGCTCTGTGTTGAAGCAGGAAAGGTTACAGAGCTCCCGCCCTGATCTGGGCAGAGAAAGGAACCTGGAGGCGTGGGAGCATTTGGGGGTGCCACGGGGGGCAGGGGCAGGGGTGCAGGGCGGAGAAGCCCTGAGCGGGAGAGGTGTGGTTTCCCGAGAGTCCTCCTCCAGCCTGAGAGCTCCGGGCAGGGCTCCTCCTGGGATGCGGCTGGGGTCCGGGCCCCCCTCCTTTGCCTCTGTCGCTGGGAGGAGGAGGAGGAGGAGGAGGAGGCGGCCAGGAAATCCGAGGGGGGCCAGTTGGGGCCAGGACCCAGGACCGGGCTGTGCGGAGGGAGGCCCTTTGCCCTTAAAAGGCCGGATTCTGTGGGCCCTGGTGCCGCCCGCCTGCCTCTTGCAGGACCGTCTGCCCCTCCCCCTCCCCCCTCCTCCCAGCCTGCGTAGCTGTTGCTGCTGGAGCTGGCCTCTGAGGGACCTTCCTGCCCCAGCGGCTCCCCTGGGCCCTGGGCCGGGGGGAGGGGGAGGGAGAAGCTGCCGGAAGAGGGGGAGGGGAGGAAGGGACGGCCTTTGGGCGAACGAGGCACCTCGCTCTAAAGCTCAGAGGCCCAGAGACCGGGCTGCCCCAGGAGAGACCCCCAGAGCAGCGGTTCTCAACCTGTGGGTCGTGACCTGTTTTCGGAGGGTCTTAGGCCCTACAGCGGTGACCCACAGGTGGAGAACCACTGGCAGGGTCGCCTGAGACCCTCAGAAAACACAGATATTCACACTGCGATGCACCACCACACGAGGAGCTGTGTTAAAGGGTCGCGGCCTTAGAAAGGTGGGGAACCGCCGAGACCGGTGTGGCTCAGTGGACAGAGCATCGGCCTGCGGACTGAAGGGTCCCGGGTTCGATTCCGGTCGGGGGCATGGACCTTGCTTGCGGGCACATCTCCACTGTGGGGGGCGTGCAGGAGGTGGCTGATCGATGTCTCTCTCTCTCATCGATGTTTCTGACTTTCTATCTCTCTCCCTTCCTCTCTATAAAAAAATCAATAAAATATATTAAAAAGAAAGAAAGAAAGAAAGAAAGAAAGAAAGGTTGAGAACCACTGCTCCAGAGAGACAGAGGGACAAAGGTTTTGCCAGCCAGACAGCCCCCCCCTGCTCCCCATACCCAGTGCTCCCCTTCATTCTGCCAGGTGGACAGAGAGGCCCCGAGTGGAGGAGGAGGTAGCTGAGGCTGGGCAGCTGGACAGGGCAGGGCCTTGGGCCAGCCTGTGCCCACCTCGCTGACCCCACGGGTCTGGAGGAGGAGGCTCGACCCCTCCCCCCGTCCCCCGCACCTGTCTCCGGAGTGGGGGAGGGGTCCAGAGAGGCAGGCTCCAGGGTCCCGGCCTGCAAGAGACCCTGCTCCCCTGGGCGGCGGCCCCACCCCCGGCCTCCCCTGCGGGGTCCAGCTGGTGCCCCTGACCGTCCCCCACGTGAGGTCCCCAGCCTGCACCTCCACTGTCCTCCCCGCAGCCCTGGCCGAGCAGATTCCCGCCTCATTACACGTCCGGGGTTGGGGCCGGGACCGGGAACCAGGGCTGGGGCTGCCCTCGTCCCCGGGGGGGACAACGGTATTCACGGTGGCTCCCTTCCCCCGCACCCCGCAGTCCTGGCATAAGTCCTGCTTCCGTTGCGCCAAGTGCGGCAAAGGCCTGGAGTCCACCACCCTGGCCGACAAGGACGGCGAGATTTACTGCAAAGGTGGGCGTGGCATTGCATACGGGGGGCAGAGGGGACTGGGGGGGCTGGACGGCGATGCCCCGGCCCCATGTAAACCCACCCCTGGCCTTGGGGTCAGAGAGATCAGGTCCTGAGCCTCCCGGAGCCGCTGCAGCTCCTTCCAGAGGGGGCGACCCAGAGCGAGGCCCGGCCAGAACCGCCTGGCACCTGGGTGGGGTGGGCAGAGTGGGTGGCTGGCCCGGGTCCAGGGCCGTCCGCTCTGTGGAGGGCGATGGACAGGGTGGGGCCCTGGGACCCTCCCGGTGGTGGGGTTCTGGGGGCGGCTGCAGAAGTGGGGGTACGGGGACATCACGCACGCCTCCCCCCCCCGCCCGCAGGATGCTACGCCAAGAACTTCGGGCCCAAGGGCTTCGGCTTCGGCCAGGGGGCGGGGGCCTTGGTCCACTCCGAGTGACCGCCTCCCCTCCCCCCACCGCGTGCCCTCTCCACCGCCCCCGCCCGCCCCCAGGCCGCCCCACCTCCGCCCTGCCCACGCCCTCCACCCCAGAGCTGGGTGTCTGGTCCTCTCGATTGGTTTGGGGGTTCCGCCCGAGGTCCCCCCTCCTGCAGGAGCCTCCCAGGAATTAGTCTCCCATCCCCACCTGCCCGCCTGCAGGCCTCCATCCTCAGCCTCCCTTAGCTGAGCGTCCACCATCATGTGAGCCCCATCTGGGGGCCCCGAGGGGAGGCTGAGGGTTCCCAAACCCCAGAGCTTCCTCTCTGCGAGAAAGAGGGTGTCCCTCAGAACAGGCCTGGGCGTTCCCCGCCTCCTCCCCCCCCCCCCCACAGCTCAGGAGTCACTGGAGCAGGGGAGGGGACAGAGAGGCCCGAGACAGGGTCCTGGCCTACAGGAGACACCTGCTCGCCTACGCTGTGACCTTTGAGGCTGTGACCTTTGAGGCCGTGACCTTTGAGACGGTAGGGAATGGGTGTCCTTCCTTCCCCATGGGGTGGGAGCACAGCCAGGTCTGAGAAACCCCCGAGTCTGCCTCTGGTCTGACCGCCCCAGCTCCCGGTTTGATGGGGGTCCCCATGAAGCACCCCCATACCCCCCCCGGTTTATCAGAAGCAACAGCGGGCCCCCCCCTGTTCCACATCCCCCCCCCAGCCCAGCGCCCAGCCGCCACGCCCCTCAGCCCTCAGACACAGAGCCACACAGCCCCAGTCCTCCTCTGAACACCCCTCTCCTCTGCACCCGCAGCTCAGGACCCTCCTGGCTGCTCTCCCCCACTTCTACCCCCCGCCCCCCGCGACCTTCTTTGGCCCCATCACCCCTCCCTTCCAGGCCCCCAGGTCAGAGCAGCAGGACGATGGGGAGAGGGTGGTCTCCACGCTCCCGGGGACAGAGAGAGGACCAGCCGGCTGTGCTGGGCCTGGGGGGTGGGGGGGCTGGGGGCCTGGGCTGTGTGTCCAGCTGACCCCTCACTCGGCCAATAAACGCCATCGGAATGAGCTCCCGTGTGAGGTTCCGTGTCGCCGCTGCTGAGGGTCAGGGGGGAGCCGGCTGCAGACTCTGTGACCTGGAGGAAGAGGGGGAGGGGGATGTCTGGGAATGGAGGGGTTTGCTCTTTTTTTTTTTTTAAATATATTTTATTGATTTTTTGCAGAGAGGAAGGGAGAGGGATAGAGAGTTAGGAACATGGATGAGAGAGAGACATCCATCAGCCGCCTCCTGCACGCCACCCTCCCTACTGGGGATGTGCCCGAAAGCCAGGTCCCTGCCCTTGACCGGAATCGAACCCGGGACCTTTCCGTCCGCAGGCCGACGCTCTATCCACTGAGCCACACCGGTTTTGGCGAGGGGTTTGCTCTTGCGCTACGGCAGGAAGCGGTCCTCCTCGAACCCCACATCTGGGCCTGGCGCTGTGTGGAATTTCAGAACATATATATACTTTATTGATTTTTTTTTTTTTTTTTTATGGAGCGGAAGGGAGAGGGAGAGACAGTTAGAAACATCGATGATGAGAAACATCGGCTGAACCCCGTCGGCAGGGTGTCGCCGTGGCGGGCTGCGGGGAGGAAGAAGGCGGGGCCCCCACGGTGCTGGGCGTGGGCCAGGCCCGCCCTCCGTCCCGTCCCGTCCCGTCCCGGGCGGGGACAGCTCTCAATTTCACAGGGAAGTTCCCACGGCCCAGTTCCCCTCTCACCCGGGGACTTTCCAACCCGGAAGACATTTGGGGGGCCTGGCGGAGCCCCTCAACTTCCAAAGTCCCTGCCCAGCCTGAGTGGCTGAGCATCAACCCAGGAACCAGGAGCGATCACCGTTCGATTCCCGGTCAGGGCACAGGCCTGGGTTCGATTCTGGTCAAGGGTTTCGGGCTCAATCCCCAGCAGGGGGCGTGCAAGAGGCGGCCAGTCAATGATTCTCTCTCATCATGGATGTTTCTCTCTCTCTCCTTGCCTTTCTTTTTGAAAAATATATTTAAAAACAAAAAATAAAATAATAAGGAGGTCTCTGGGTCCAGCCCAGGCTGTGGACCACGGAGTCTCCAGAAGGGTTTGTGCTGGGAGAGGAGGAGGGATGAATGAACGGACGGACAGATGGATGGATGGATGGATGGATGGATGGCTCCCCCCCCACACACACACCTGGATCCTCTCTTGCTCTTGGGGAGACAGACCCACAGGAGAGGCCCGAAGGGGGGTTTGGGGCCCAAAATTGGGGACAGGCTGCCCTCTGCTGGCTGCTGGGACAGGTCTCTGCACCCCAATAGTAAGCCAATCCTCCTGCTTCTCTCGCCTCCCTGAGCGGCCCCATTGTGGAGTGGGGGAGGGCAGGGGGTGTCTGGACGCACCCCCTTTTGGAGTGAACCCCAGACCCTGAGCCCCTGAGCGCAGGGTAGTGGGAAGAGGGGGAGGAGGAGGGATGGGGAGGAGGGACGGCCCCAGGAGGCGTGGTACCTTGCAGGGAGCAGGGCCCGTGGCCAGGTGGCGCTGTGGCCTCGCAGCAGGAGGCCGGCACCCAGTCCCCCCC
>JAAGEH010002044.1:0-26259 GCA_011751065.1 Lasiurus cinereus
TCACTCATTCACTCACTCACTCATTCACTCACTCACTCACTCACTCACTCATGCGGGATGTGAGTGAGCAGCTGCTGAGCACACCGGCCGGAAATGCGCGCGGTGCGCCGGGTATGACTCCTGTCTCTGCCACGCACTTCCACGGCCTGGGCGCGTGCTGAGCAGAGCCCTGGACGGGTGGCGGAGGGGTGGCCTCCTGGACACACCTTCAGCCCTCGAGAAGAGTGCTCTGCCTGGCACCAGCCCCAGGGCACCTGTCAGGCAGATCCCCAGCATAACCCTGTCCCCCCAGCACTGCCCCTGACCCCTCCTCTGCCCACGTGTCATAAGGGGCGTCAGGGCCTAAGATATCGGCAGCAGGAAGTGCTATGGAGAGACGCTAGGGCTTCCTAGTGCTCACTCGCGAGTGGTCGGGGCCACCACCATCCCTCCCGGCCTGCCGCCTCGGGGCCAGGCTCCAGGTTGCCGTGACAGGGGGCTCAGAGGTGGCGGGGGCTGGGGCAGGAGCCTGACTCTGTACTCCTCGTCCAGTGCTCCCTCACTGCCCGCTCCGGCCAGCCAGGCTCTGCCCCACAACTTTGCACCCAGCCAGAGGAGGCCAGGGTCCTGCAAGGACCGAGGGGTGGCTCTCTCCAGCCCCTCCCCCGCCCCTCCGATCCCAGCCCCGAGCACCGGGGAGCGAGTGGGTTGCCAGCGAGCTGTGCGGGTTTCCATGGTGAGCCTCCGCCGAGGGAGACGCCTGCGACGGGTGCCACTCCCCCCCACGTGATTCATCGCCGCCCTGGGCTTTGTCTCGGGGCCCGGGGAGGGAGGGGGCTTCTTTAATAAATCCACAATTTATCCTTAATAACAGCAGCGACAGCCCGAACGCGGCCTCCGGTCGAGCAGTGTGATTGATGCCCGTGCCCCCAGAGGCCCCGGCGGGAACGAGGCTGCCGCAGCCCGAGTCATGAATCTTGGGGTTTCAGGTCCTGAGAACTCAGACCCGCACCCTGGGGGCCTGGGAGGGCCTCTGCCGCTGCCTGTAGTCCTTCCGGGCTGGGGGCTGGGGGGCCGGTGGGCGTGTGGCTTGGTGGTCGGGGAGGGGTCAGGGGCGGTGCTGGGGGCACGGGGTTATGCTGGGGATCTATCTGGCTGACAGGTGCCCTGGGGCTGGTGCCAGGCAGGGCACCACTTCTCGCTGGCTTATTATTATTATATTTTTATTGATTGTTTTACAGAGCGGAAGGGAGAGAGATAGAAAGCTAGAAACATAGATGGGAGAGAGACATCGGTCAGCCGCCTCCTGCACGCCCCCTACTGGGGATGTGCCCGCCACCCAGGTCCATGCCCTTGACCGGAATCGAACTTGGGACCTTTCAGTCCGCAGACCGACGCTCTGTCCACTGAGCCACACCGGTTTTGGCTTCTCGCTGGCTTTTAAAGGGTCCTGTGGGTGGGGCCCCTCGGAGCACGGGGGGGCAGTGGGGGTCCTCAAAGAGCCGGGGAGTACCCCAGATTCCTGGCCCTCCCGCTGAGACTGCACAGGCCGTTTTGTTCTGTGTCTGTCTCGTCGTCACAGGAAGGGGTCGGGTTAGATGCCGGCTTCCTCTGCTGAAGGCGCGGGCTCAGCCTTCCTCCGTCACCTACTCGCCCCGCCCTCGGACACGGCACTCCCTTCCCGGCCTCGGTCGCGGAGGGCCGCCGTGACTCCCGTGCTCACGGGGTCTTGCCGTTCCGAGTGTCGGAAGCCCACCTCGAAGGGTCAGAGGAGGGAGGGGAGTTCACCGGCTCATGGCGAGGAGCGGCTTCAGGCACAGCTGGTCTAGGCGGCGGATGGTCTGCCAGGCCCTCCCAGCCTCCTCCTCCTCCTCCTCCACTCGCTCGCGCTGTCTCCCGTTCCCCACACAGAGACTGTTATTGCTCTGTCCTCGCTTCCAAGTACGAGCAGCTGGGTCTGTGGGAGCTCCGGGTGGGGGTCTCCAGGGGTGCCCTGGCCACAGGCGTGTCCCCTGAGCCTAGCAGGTGCCTATCCCTTTAAGAGGCACAAATAAGTCAGCATGTGTCCAGGCCTGGCTGGTTGGCTCAGGGGTCAGCGCGTCGACCTGAGCACCCGAGGGTCTTGGGTTCGCTTTCCGGTCAAAGGGCAGGTACCTGGGTTGCAGGTTCAATCCCCGTCCCCAATCAGGGCAACCGGGGTGGGAGGCAACCCGTCAATGTGTCTCTCTCTCACATCCATGTTTCTCTCTTTCTCCTCTCTCTTCCCTGCCCCCTCACTTCCACTCTCTCTAAAAAAAAAAAAAATCAATGGGAGAAATATCTTCCCTCCTCGGTTGAGGATTAAAAAAAGAAGAAAGCGTTTCTCCATAGAGGGACTGAGGGAATGAATGAGGTCCTCGCCAGGGCCCAGCCTCGTGTGAATGGGGGAACCACAAGCCGGCTCAGGGTTTCCGCGTGGCTGGCTCCCCCAGCCGGGGTCCAGGCGGCCTTTCCCGAGCCTCGGTCTCCTCCTCTGTACAAGGAGCATACCAGCAGCCCCCCCACCCCGCCCCCCGCCCCCCACTCTGCAGGCAGGAGGAGGCAGGTGCCCGAGGAAGGCGGGAGGGCGCCCTTCCCAGCAGCCCTGTGCTCCCCGTTCCGGGGGACCCTCACACCCTCCCCGTGTGTGGTTAGGGGGCTCAGCGCTCGTTATCATCCCAACAGCCGGAGGCCAGTGCCGGGAACGGAGCGTCTTTACGTTTAATCTGGGGATGCGTGGGCCTGCTCCCTCCCTGAGCTCGGAGCCTGAGGGTGCAGAGAAACGGGAACGGAGTTAATTAAAGAGCCCGGGAGTTTGGAACCAAACGCCAGAGTTTCAGCGGGGCTGGCTCCCACGGCCGAGAACTGGGGGTGGGGACGGTCCAGGGGAGTGACCGGAGGGCAATCACGTCGTTCGGGGCCCCTCTGGTGCAGAGATTGTGGGGATGGAGTGGCATCTTGCTCTTTCTCGCCCCCTTCTCTGCCCTCTTTGCCCTCTCTGCCCGCTGCCCTCTCTGAGCCTTTGGCCTGACCTGCTCACGCCTCTGTGTGTGTGTGTGTGTGTATGTGTGTGTGTGTGTGTGTGTGTGTGTGCAGGTGAATGAATGCGTGAGTGAACTTGATTGGCTCACTCACATTCCCGTGCCAGGCCCGCAGCCCAGACGCCATTGGCTGCCCCTGGTTCAGTCAGCTGCGTGGGGGCAGACAGGGTGTACAGCTGGGGTCGGGGTCAGTCAGGCACCTGCAGAGCCTGGGTCATCTGGGTCCTGTGGGGGGAGGGCGGGGAGAGGAGAGGAGGGGAGGGAGGAGAGGGAGGGGCTCAGAGGACGGAGGAGTGGTGGGGATGACAGCTCCTTCCCTGGCCCCCAGCCTCGCCGCTGCCCCCTGAAAGCTGTGGCTTTATTGTCTGGCTGCATGTGGGGTCTCCCGGCCTGGGGTCAGGCACGGTGCGTCCCCATCGCCCCAGCCCGGGGCTCGGGGCTGGCTCCCAGGCGTGGGCAGAGGATCAGCGCTGAATGAACCGGGAATGAATGAGTGAAGGAGTGAGCGAATGAGGAGGGGAGAGGACTCGCTCCCGGCACCCCCTGTGGGTCATCACCGGACTCAGAGGCCCAGCACCGACTACATGCAGCCCCATGGAAGGGCCCGGTCCCCTCCTGTCACGGTTGCGGGATGGGGCGCGGCGGACCGCGCGTGCTCGCCAGCGCCGTGCGCATTAGCATGCTGAACCCACGTCGCTCGTAAGGTGTTAATTAAATTTCTTTGAAGTATATTGTCTGAAAAAAAAAAGAAAGGATAATTAGAAAGATGTCTTTAAAAGTATTTATGTAACTCATCCGGTCCTGCTTTCGGCTTGCCGCATAATTAGATTTAAACACAACCGACTCCTCGAGCGGCATCCTCGTTTGGAGAGGGCCGCGCCGGCGCGCACGTGCAAATGTCACGGCGCCGTGGTGAAGAGCTGGAGGCCCACTGGGGGGGGGAGGGAGGGCCCGCCCGGTTCCCTGGGACCAGCCCCTTGCTCCATGTCCTCACGGGCTCCGGGCTTCGGGGTACACCTCCCTGCAGCGTTTTCATTTTCTGGGTGTATTTGCTTAGGTGGGTGGTGGTGGGGGGGCGCTCCATCTTACAGACACGCAAATCAGGGCCGAGGGTTGTTGTGTTGTGTTTTGTTTTTGTAAATATGTGTTTATCGATTTCAGAGAGGAAGGGAGAGGGAGAGAGAGAGGAACACCAGTGATGAGAGAGGACCTCGGACCGGCTGCCTCCTGCTCGCCCCACCCTGGGGATCCAGCCCGCCCCCCGGCCTGTGCCCCGACCGGGAATCGAACTGTGGCCTCCCGGCTCCTAGGGCAGGCCGAGTGTGCGGCTAAGGCCACACCGTGGTGGCAAGTGCCGGGCTGGGTTTGAGGCCTGGTCTTCTGGTTCTGGGGCTGCTTTCTCACCCCACGTCCCTATCTCCCCACTCCCCTCTTCCCCTCACCCCCAGCAGAGACTGTGCTCTCAGGTGGTCAGACTGTCTCAGTTCCTAAACACTGCGCTCTCTCCTGCCTCTGTGCCATGTGTCCTTGGGACACCCCCACCCTGCTCCCCGTTTCACGGTGGCTCTCCTGGGGTGCGCACTGCCCCGGGCCATGAAGTCTTGCTGGGATTGACAGCGCCCCCACAGAACCCCTGCGTTGTGGGGTGAGAAACCTCGCCCTCACGATTATACAGCGCAGATAGACATCCGGTGCAGTGACCCCGTGACCCCGTGACCAGTGCCCTCCTCCCTGCAGGGTGGACCCCGTGCCTCACGACGCCCCCAAGCCGCCGGGTTACACCCGCTTCGTCTGCGTGTCTGACACCCACTCCAGGACAGACCCCATCCAGATGCCGTACGGCGACGTGCTCATCCACGCCGGCGACTTCACCGAGCTGGGCCTCCCGAGCGAGGTGAAGAAGTTCAACGAGTGGCTCGGTAGGTACTGGGCGGGGGTTGGGGGTCGGGGGTCGGGGTCGGGAGTGGTGGTGGTGGTGGTAGAGGGGCTTCTGCCAACGTCCGAGCCTGGGGCGGCCCCGCTGCCCAGCTGCCCTTCCTCCTGCTCTGCCCACTGCCCTGTCCGGCCTCTGCCCGCCGGTCTGCCCACCATCCTCACCCAGGAAGCCTTCCCCAACCTCTGAGGGACGCCCCCGACCCCTGCGCCCCCCACCCCAGGCCTGGTCTTCGCGGGGACTGCCCATCTGTCGGTGGGATTTGGGGACCAGGTGTGGTCTGGTCCATGTGTGTGTCCGGCCCCCGGGTCTGGCACAGGTGGGTGCTAAGCAAATGATGGCAGGTGCGTGGGTGAGTGGGTAAGTGAGTGGGTGAGTGAGTGGGTGAGTGGGTGAATGAGTGGGTGAGTGGGTGAATGGGTGAATGGGTGGGTGAGTGGGTGAGTGGGTGGATGAGTAGGTGAGTGAGTGGGTGAGTGGGTGAGTGAGTGGGTGAGTGAGTGGGTGGGTGAGTGGGTGAGTGAGTGGGTGAGTGAGTGAGTGAGTGGGTGAGTGGGTGAGTGGGTGAGTGAGTGGGTGAGTGGGTGAGTGGAGGAACGAGGGGAGGGGCGGGGGAGTGACTGGGTGACGGTCTGGGAACGCCGATGCCAGGCAGGTGCGCGGCTGGTGCCCAGGGACTCAGCCACCGACCCCCGCCGGGATGGCTTCCCTGGGAGGGGACCCGTGAGCCTCTGTGCCCACATCGGGGCCCGGACGTCGCTCCTCCCCGGGGGGCAGCTGCTGGCACAGGCTGTGGCACAGGCCCGTGTGGGCGGTGGTTTGCAGGCATGCCCCCGGCTTTCTCTTTGGCTTGTACTTTCTCCCTAAGTAAGAGAGACCTAGACGGGGTGCCCCTGGGAAAAGCTGTTTGCGTGGAACTGAGTCTTCGCTGCCACAGCCCCGGTGGGGGTGGGGGTGGGGCCAGCTGGATTGCCCTGGACGGCTGGGCTGGCTGCTGTCTCAGAGGCCTGGGTGCATGGCCACCTCCCCACGCAGCTCACTCCGGGGCCCACGGCGCAGTCGGCTGGGAGCTGCGTGAGCAGAGGGACGGGAGCAAGGCGGTCGAGGCGGCGGGCGGAGGCCCGGCTTTGCCGCTGAGACAAATATTTACCCACAAGGCCTTCCCTCCGCCTGGCAGGCTCAGCGCCTCACATATTGAGGTTCCCGGGGGGTGGGACCCCCGAAGACTGGGGTGGGGCAGGTCTTCCAGGTGCGGGGTGGTCTCCCCCTGACGCCAGGGTGCGGAGGGCAGGTGAGGGGCTGAGGGTGCGGGATGCGGAGGCAGCAGTTGACCCGAGGCCCCCTCACCACCCACATCTTCCCAAGATAAGAGCAGGGCGCCTGCTTCTGCCCCGGGCTCGGGGGACAGCCCTGCCCTCGAGGACGGTCAGTTCAGGAGCTCCCTGGGGCTGGCAGTGCCGGACTGGCCTCCTCCTGTCCCCACCCCCCCAGTCTTCCGGGCCACGAGGAACCTGCCCTCTGCCCTCTCCCTCCCACCCCCAGCCCCCCAGCCTCACCCCTGCTCCAGCTCTGGAGCAACCACCCAGAGGCCATTGGGGGCTTGTCCTCAGCCCTTCTCTGCTGGCCTCTCCGCTTGACCTCCGACGTGGGTTCTTCTTTCGCTCCCACACCATCTGCCTCTCGGGGCTTCCCCTTCTCTCTCTCCTGTGGTTCCCGGTCTCTTGCTCACTGCAGGTGGCTGCTCCCAGGGCCAACGTGGGGCACCTCAACCACCTTCTTTCCGGGTAATAATCACTCCGACCTCCCCCTCCCACCCCCAGCTCTTGCTTCCACCCAGACCTCCCTCCCCCTCTCCCCAGCCTAGGTCTTCCTTTGAGATTCTGCCGGTGCATTGTTCGGTCTTTGCAGAAGATACCTCCTCCAGGCTGTCCGCCAGGATTTCAGACTCCCTCTGTCCCAAACTGAATTCCTCAACCACAGACCCATCCCCATTATACAGTGAGGTGCAGCCCTCCAGTGCCGTGTTTGAGACCCTCCCCACCGGGGCTCCTGTGCCCCTCCCGGCAGAGGCTGCTGTCAACTGCCATCTCTTATCATTCTGACCCCACTCTGATCTGTCCACTCGCTTATATCCCCTGCCAAGCTTCTGTGGGCATCCAGGCAGGCCAGCCCGCCGGGCCCCCCTTCCTCCTGCAGGGTCCCGTGAGCTGGAGCCCCTGGCGCCGGGGGATGTGGGTCGTGGCGACCGACAAACAAGCGTTCCCCGGCGGCGAGCGGGACCGATGCTCAGCCGGAAGACGGAGAAAGGGGCAGCGGGGCGTGGTTTTTCACCGGAAGAAAAATTACTGTGATTCTCTGTATTCTTCATGTGAAAACCGCCACACAAAGCCGGGGCGTGTGTTAGGGGCACCTCCGCGTCTAATCCAGACGAAAGCCTGCGGTTCTCAGCTGTGGTCCAGGGCCCGCGGCCGGCGCAGTGACGGCGTCTCCTGCGAAGGCAGCCGCCCCTCGGGAGGCGCGCTGACACGCTAATTAGCCATTTACGACAGAGCGGCTTCAGAGGTGACACGGGACCTGCTGGTGTGTGAGTGTGTGTGCGTGCGTGTGCGTGCGTGCGTGCGCGCGTCAAACATGTGTTGCAGCGGGCTTTTTTAAGACCGTCCTCCTAAAAATCTCCGCCTTACGTTAAAAAAGGAGTTTTATATTTAAACAGGGGAGAGAGGCGTTTTCCTGAAAGCGCTGAGCTCTCGGAAGGTTCTTTCTTTGGTTTTATTTTTGTTATTTGTTTGGATTTTTTTTTTCCTTTTTCTTTTGGCTTCCTTATTTATAGCTCACTTGGTGCCGACGGAGTGGAGATGGTTTATAAGAAAAGGAAGAGCAAGATGGTAGAGGATCGATGGCTCGTTAAATGCCGGTTAAACGCAGACATCGGAGCGGCTGGGAGGGAGGGCCTGGCAGGCCAGCGCCTTGGGCTCTGTGGGTTTCGGGAGCTGGAAAGTGGAGCCTGAGCTTCCTGGCGGCCAAGGGGAAGAGGGCGAGGCATTTGGCGCATGGCCCTGATTCCTGGGCGGAGGGAACGGGTCCGCCCCTCGGATGGGCCCGTCCCTGAGGCACGTTTGCTGTGAGGACTTTGAGGACCACGTGTGTGTCCCGATGGTTTTGCGCAGGAGGACGTTGGTGAAGGCTCTGTAATTGACTATTAGCAGCGAGTCGTTATCTCGTGTTTCCCGGTGCACACACATGTCCACTGTCATTCATCTTGTCCTCCCTCCCCTCTCCCCCCGCTCTGCCTTCTCTTGGGTTGATTGAAGTTTCTTTCTTCCCCCTGCTACTGTTCTGGAAACTGTTCTTTCTCAGCTGGTTTAGCGGTTGCTCAGAAAATGCTAACAAGCGTATCTGAAGTCAGAATAAAAGTAGTCAACACCTCCTTCCTCCCCGACGTCCCGGGCACACCCCCACCCCGTCCCCTCACGCCACCAGCTCCCGTGTCTGCGGCCTGGCTTTTAACCCCGCCCTGGAGCAGCCGCCGTCGTCACTGTCATCAACAGCGTCGTCACCACCAGTTTCCAGTTTGCCTGGGATTATTTGCTCAGCCGGTGTTTGCTGAGCACTGGGCACTGGGCACTGGGCACGGGGCGTGCGGCTGTGGGCAGACAGGAGACAGGCCACGGACACAGCTACCGTGTGTGTGTGTGTGTGTGTGTGTGTGTTTGTGTGTCAGGCTGAGGGGGCAGAGCCGGGCCTTCTGTGGAGGTGCCCTGGGGCAGAGACCTGAACGACAGGAGCTGGCATGCACCGGTCTGGGAGGCCATCTGAGCAGAGGCAGCGGCCGGATCAGGCCTGTGGGTGGCACATTGGGGGACTGGCCAGGAGGCATGTGGCCGGAGTGCCGTGGGGGTCTGGGGCATGAGTAGGAGACGCAGAGGCCAGATGGGTGATGGGGAGAGGCCGGTGGCGCAGGGAGGAAGTGGGACGTGAGGGGACCTGGGCATGGGGCGCAGGTGGGCGCGGGCCTTCCAGTTCCGAGGGGCGGGCTGCCGAAGGGGCCGCGCTGGAGCGCTTACCGGCCAGCCGGCGTGGTGGGTGACGCTCATTCATTCACATGCATTGAGCTCCTCCCTTGCTCTGGACTCTGCTGGGGTGGAGGATGCAGGGGGCAGCAAAGACAGCAAGATGCCTCCTTAAGAAACAGACAGCCCGGCCGGCGTGGCTCTGTGGCTGACTGCCAGCCTAGGAACCAGGAGATCCCGGTTCGATTCCCGGTCAGGGCACAGGCCTGGGTGGTGGGCGGGCTCGATCTCCAGTGTGGGGACATGCAAGAGGCAGCTGATCCCTGATTCTCTCTCCTCGTGGATGTTTCTCTCTCCCCCTCTCCCTTCCTCTCTGAAATAATAATAAAAAAATTATAAAAAAATAGAAACATATCAACAAGAAAATACCATGGCATGATGGAGACGAGGTGAAGTATAGCCAGTGACCAGGTCAGACCCTCCCCTGCCTCCTAGGTGTGAGGTGGAAGGCAGGAGACTCACCCATCCCGGGCCTCAGCTTCCGCATCCATACAATGGACGCGACGCCTTCTCCCAGGTGGTGGGTGCGGGATGAGAGGCGATGGGTGAGGAACACAAGGACTCAGAGGCTGTGCTGGGTTTCCCAGGGGAGCCTGCCTCTTCGCCCCGAAGTGCGTGTCCCCTTGTTCGCTCTCGGGTTTGGCGCCCGCGGAGGCACGGTTGGCAGGTAGAGAAGTCGCCGGCTGGCAGGCCATTGAGGAGCCGGGAAGCAGGGTGTGCATGCTGGCAGGCTTCCTCCTCTCTTCCCCCACAAACACGGAGAGAGACGCGTTGGAATATGGAACGAGCCTGTGAGTTTTTAAAAATGTCATCTTCGTGCTGGACTTCGTTCCAGAACGGGAAGAGTCCGCGCGCGCCAGGAAATCCTGGCCAGCCCGAATCGAACGAGCCTGTCCTCATGTGCCCACAGACTCCGAGGTGCCTGACAGATTCCACCTGTCCCTGTCACCTCCTGCTCCTCTCCCCACCCCCGGTCCTGCAGACGAGAAGGCTGAGGCCCAGGGCGGGGGTGTGTGTGGCTCCCCTGAGGCCACCCAGGTCCTGGCTCTCAGTTGTCTCCCCAGAGAGGCCTTCCCTGAGCGCCTGGGTGGCTCAGCTCCCCCACCTGATGCTCCCTGCCCCGCTGCCAGAGCGTATTTTCCCCATCTCTCTTTTCCCCACTGACAGGGTGCGCACATTTAAAAAAATATATATAGTTTATTGATTTTTTACAGAGAGGGAGAGGGATAGAAAGTCAGAAACATCGATGAGAGAGAGACATCGATCAGCCGCCTCCTGCACACCCCACACTGGAGATGTGCCCGCAAGCAAGGTACATGCCCCTGACCGGAATCGAACCTGGGACCTTTCAGTCCATAGGCCGACGCTCTATCCACTGAGGCAAACCGGTTCCAGCAGGGTGCTTTTAATGTCAACATCCCACTGGGAGGGGCCACTTCTTTTCTTTTTACATTTTATTGATTTTCCACCGAGAGGAAGGGAGAGGGATAGAGAGTTAGAAACATGGATGAGAGAGAGACATTGATCAGCTGCCTCCTGCACACCTCCTGCTGGGGATGTGCCCACAACCTAGGTACATGCCCTTGACCGGAGTCGAACCTGGGATCTTTCAGTCTGCAGCCTGACGCTCTATCCACTGAGCCACACCGGTCAGGGCTGGAAGGCCCACTTCTGAGGCAGGGATCTGGTCTGTCTCATGGGCCGTTGCATCTTCAGCACCACGGACAGCGCCCGCGCCCCTGGCTCTCCCTGTTTATCATTTACAGATGGAGTTCCTCAGGAGAGCCAGGGGCCATGGAGAGAACGCAGGCTCCCCAGGAGTCTGCCCCCTCTCCAGCCCTGCCCGCAACGTGCCTGCTGGGCAGCCCTCTCCCGCCTGGTGTATCATCTATGGGATGGGAGGGGCCAGGAAGGCAGGTAATTCTTGTTAGTGGGGCCTGGGCTGAGAACAGGGGGGTGCTGCCATTGGGTCCTGTTCCGGGGTGTGGGTTCGGAGCCCCTCGGGGTGGCCCTGGCTCTGTGGGCCGTGGTGTGTCCTCTCTGAGCCTCAGTTTCCTCAGCGGTAAAGGAGCTGATGTTGGGAGGATTCTGTGGGGCCAGGGGGCGGTGGGGCTCAGCCCAGGGCCCAGCGCGGGGTAAATGCACAGCGCAGGCGGCTGTTGTGTGTGCGGGCGTGGCTTTTGATGGAGCTCAGTGCCCGCTCGGTCGATGGCAGCGTTCCCGCTGCTGATTCTCTCGTCCCGGGGCGCCTTCTCATTTCCCATCAGACGTTTAGACGTTTGGGGTCCGTCCTTGGAAACGTGTGTTAACGAAAAGCGGACCTTGCCGTGGGCAGGCTCGTGCCTTGGATTTCTTTAAGGAGAAGGATTTCACACCTCTCCGAGCGCGCACGCTGAGCCCTGTGCCCGAGAGGCTGTCGGAGCTAATTCTGGGCCCGCTTGACAGCCGAGCCAGCGCACGGGGAGCGGGGAGCTGACAGGCGGGGCCTGGGTATCGTCCCAGCCTCTCAAAATAGCCACTTTCCAGACGCCCATCCGCCGTTCGGCGGGCGCACGAAGCTTCCTGTGCGTTGAGCCCGCCAGAACCCTCTCCCCTCTAATCTCCCCCCTCAACACGCTTCACTGGTTCCCCGCGAGCCTGGGGGATGTCCAGGTCCCTGCCCCTCAGTCCAGACCCCTCCAAATGGGACCCCCAACCCTCCCCGACCTGCCTCTGTTCACCCCCTCGTCTGCCAAGTTCACCCCCTCCCCTGGCTTTTCCCACCTCCCTGCCTGGGTTCGGGTGGGGTCCTCTTCCCTGGCGCCTTTCCTGTCTCCGGGGCCTGAGGCGCTGTGTTCATCTGTGACGCCTGTCTCTGCGGACCCTCCCTCTGACCGTGGTCACCGCGGGGCTGGGCTCCACGGACTTGGGTACCACTCGCTACAGCTCTCACCCTGCTGTGTGTGTCTGCCCCTCCCTCCCCGGAGGCCAGAGAACGAAGGGGTGGTGTGGACACTGCTCTGCTCAGCCTCCAGCACAGGGCCTAGCAGCACACAGTAGGGCCAAAAAATAGAAAAAGAAAAAAAAGAAAAAGAAAAAGAAAGAAAAATGACTGGAATGAATAAGAGGAGGCAAGATGCTTTTACTTTAGTGACTCTTTTTTTAAAAAATATATATTTTATTGATTTTTTTACAGAGAGGAAGGGAGAGGGATAGAGAGTTAGAAACATCGATCAACTGCTTCTTGCACACCTCCCCCTGGGGATGTGTCCGCAACCAACGTACATGCCCTTGACCGGAATCGAACCTGGGACCCGTTAGACTGCAGGCCAATGCCCTATCCACTGAGCCAAACCAGTTTTGGCATACTTTAGTGACACCTGGAATGTTTGTTTAGTTTAAAAACACTTAGTTTTTATTGAATGCTGTTAAGAAGTGTATTTTAGCCCCAGCGGGTGGATCAGTGATTAGAGCACCAGCCGTGGACTGAAGGGTTAGATTCTGGTTAAGGGCATGTACCCCAGCTGCAGGCTCGACCCCCGGCCCTGATCAGGGCACGTGAGGGAGGCAATTCATCGATGTGTCTCTCTCACACTGATGTTTCTCTCTCTCTCAGTCTCTTCCCCTCCCTTCCACTCTCTGTAAAACTCAATGGAAAAGATATCCTGGGGTGAGGATTGACAAAAAGGAAAAAAAAGAAAAGAAAAAAAAAGAAATTTATTATTTATTTATTTATTTATTTATTTATTATTTCTTAATGTATCATTGATTTTTTTTTTATAGAGAGAGAAAGGGAAAGGGATAGAGAGTTAGAAACATTGATGAGAGAGAGACATCGATCAGCCCACTGGGGATGTGTCCACAACCAAGGTACATGCCCTTGACCGGAATCGAACCTGGGACCTTTCCGTCCACAGGCTGACGCTCTCTCCACTGAGCCCACCGGCCAGAGCGCTTTTGGCTACTTTGAATAATGCCGCTCTGGACACGTGTGCACCGATAGGTGTCTGAGTCCCCGCTTTCAGTTCCTGGGACATGTGTATGCCCAGAAGTCCAAGTGCTGGGTCCTCTGCCAGTTTTATTTTTAATCTTCGAGGAACCTCTGTACTGGTCTGTTTCCTTTTACATCCTCACCCTCATCCCTCGTCCCCATTCCTCCCCATCGCCTCTAGTTTATATATAAAAGCCTAAACAACTGTTAGGACTGGAAGACTGGCCAGTAGCTATGACTCACACTGACCAGCAGGGGCAGACACTCAATGCAGGAGCTGCCCTTGCTGGTCAGTACGCTCCCAAAGCCAACCTCCCGTGGCCAGCCATTCTCCCCCAGTCTCTCCTCCTGGCCAGTCTGCCCCAATCAGCCCTCATCACTGGCCAGGCTGAGGGACCCCACCCATGCAGGAATTCATGCACTGGGCCTCCAGTGTGTGTTTGTGTGTGTGTGTGTGTGTGTGTGTGTGGTCCGTGGGTCTGTATGTCTGCCTTTATGCCAGCACCATGCTATTTTAATTTTTAATTACAGTTTTGAAATTAGGACGTGTAAGTCCTCCAACTTTGCTTTTCCTTTTCAAGATTATTTGAGCTATTCAGGGACACCCCCCTCCCCCAAGATTCTCTGTGAACTTGAGGATGGATTTCCTGTTTCTGAAAGGGCCGGCGCTGGGATTTTGGTAGGGACGGCATTGAACCTGGAGATGGCTTGGGGTGTGCCGACACCCTCACAGCGTGGAGCCCTCCAATCCGCGAACACGGGGTGTCTCCCCGGTGCCTGGCGTCTTTGCAGTTTTCAGCGGGCAAATCTCTCACCTCCTCGGGTGAGCATTTCATTCTTCGCCGTTGCCAGTGGGATCGTTTGCGGAGCATCCTTTCCGCCTGGTTTATTATTCGAGCCTATAGACGCTGATGGCTCTCTGCCTGGCCTTTGTGCCCCGCGCTTTCTCTGGGGCCGTTTAATTTGCTCTGACGTCTGTGTTGCTTGTAGAAGTGGCCTTTGAAGGCTTGTTTACGGCGGCCACAAGGCCCTTTCCGTTCACAGCAAAGTGGGCGAGAGCACCATCGTCTCTCTCCCTGCTTGTTGGGGAGCTGAAAGCAGAAGCGCCGGCGCATTATCGGTTACACGTCCTGGTGCTGGTGACGGGGAGGGCGATGAGGCAGGCGGTAGCCAGACCTGCATCGGGGCTCAAACGCCCTCCTCTCTGCTTGCCGCCCGGGTAGTTTTCTCATCGCGATGAGCCCCAACTTCCTCACCTGCTAACATAGTGCCCGGGTGGGTTGTGGGACTGTGTGCAGGGAGCGGGTCTCAGGCTTCTAGCCGCACATCCAGTGTCCTCAAAGGCTGCCTGCCTCCCCCCTCACCCCAGGTGAGGGGCTGTGTGCCCAGGTGAGAGGCTGCGTGGGCTGACACCTGCCTTTGGATCTGGCTGCAGGAGCAGCCTCAGCCCTGAGGGCCCCCAAGGCTCCGAGGAGTGGAGCGGAGGCTCAGTGTTAGGCTCTCTGCCTGCTGTTTCCCTCTGTCTCAGCGGGGACCCGGTCTGAGCTGGGTCCGGGTTCGGGCAGTGGCCCAGCAAGCAGGAGGCCAGGTTGCCTCTGGCCAGGCCCAGGGGCAGGTGAGGAGGGCCGGCCTCCGGTGCCTGCTCTTCGGTCCGTTAAACTTGTTGGCGTTCCGGGGATACCTGTGCCCAGGACGTCAGCCAGACCCACAGGCTCAGGGTGCAGTGGCCTCGCGGCCCCGCCCGCGCCCCAGTCCTCACCCCCCTCCCAGGTGCCACTCCCACAGCTGCTGCTTCCCCGTGCTTCCTGAGGCCGCTCTCATCCCTCCGCCTGGCATCGTGTTTGTTTCTCAGTGAAGAGTGAAGACGTAGAATGTCGCCTCCCCGCCCCCGACATGTCCCCTTAGTCCTTTCCCCCTTTCCTGCGGCCCCATCGGTTCTCGCTCATCGCTGGACAGTGCTTCCTGGAGGCCCGAGTCCGATGCTCGTTTTCTGGGCCTGTCCCGCTCCGTCCCCATCTCCCGTGGGTGCTGGCGCCCGGGGCTGCGCAGACTCCATCCTGGGACCTGCCTTCACCCCGTCTCCCTTTGCTGCTTGGCTGTCAGGACCCCCGGTTCCGGATCCCAAGGCCCTTTTGTCTGGGTTTCCGTGGGCGACGCCCTGCCGTGGCTTTCGGAGAAAGGATTCGCTGGGAGCAGTGCGTGGCCGAGTGGCATGTCGCGAGGTCTTCATTCTGCCCCCAGGCCCAAGGGGCAGTGTGTCCGGGGGCGGAATTCCGCGTGGGAGCCCAGAGTCACCGTTGAAAATGCCGCCGCTGCTCGGAGTCCGCACCGCACCCTCCTGCAGGACCCTTTTTTCCTTAGTCGCTGTCCCCGATTCTGGGCCCTCAGCCTCTGTCTGGGTGCTGGGGAGCATCTCCCCGTCCGGGGTCAGGGAGAAGCGCCAGTGAGTGATCACGGAAGGCAGCTCGGAGGAGGTGGCACGTGGGTCAGCTGTGCAGGGAGTGGAACTGGATGTGGCTCAGACAGGAGGGCAGGGAGCGGGTCCCAGGCGGATGGGACAGTGTGTGTAAGGGAGGTGAGTGGTCATCCTGGGCCGGTCAGAGCACCAACAGGCCCGGACCTGGAGGGGACACCACAGGCCCTCGTTCTAAGGCAGTGACATCCGTGGTTCCCCCAGCTGGCACCCTCCTGAGGGCCAGGGCTGGTGATGGGGGCTTTGTGGCTGCACCTGGGCATGTGGGTCCGGCCAGGCTGCGATCCTGGGGCTCCCCGGGAGCCTCTCTGGCCTCAGGGGGCTTTCTCTGGCCTCAGGGGGCCTTCTTTGGGGGAGGACGAACGGGAAACCCTTCAGTCCCTTCCGCCTGGCAGCAGCGGAAACATCCCGCTCCGAGGATCAGGACGGAACGTTCGTTTGTCAAATATTCCCGGAAAACAAATGTCTGAGAGTTAAACATTGTGGTTATTAGGCTGGAACAGAAGAAAACTCCATTTGCCTTTTAAATATGGGCAGCAGAGTGGCACTGCGCATCCAGAACCTCCCTGCAGGCCCCAGGGGCAGGCTGGGCAGGGCTGAGCGGGACTGGGCGGGGCTTAGGGGGGCCTGGGCGGGGCTAGTTGGCACCTCCGAGGGGTCTGCCACTGTAGGGCAGGTCCGTCCCACAGGTGTGTCTGCATGCTCAGCTCTGGGCAGAGGAGCTGGACTCCAGGAGCTGCCCTGTCCCAGGCAGTGACCTCTTGCTGTCTCCTCCCGGCAGCCCCTGGGCTGACACCAGGCTATGCTCTCCTGCCTTCCCTGTGTTCCGAGGCCCTGACACCTGGGCCTTGCGGCCCCGTGGGCACGGCCTCCCCAGGTCCCTGGCACTGGCGCTGGCACTGGCTCACTTTGAGCGCCTTTCCATCCATCCGTCATGTATCTATTCATGCATGCATCCATCATCTGTCTATCCATGTATCCATCCGTCCATCACCCATCCATCCACCTGGGGGTTTGGAGAGCCACTTCAGGATGAGTTTGTGGAGGCCAAGCCACAAAGATGATCAAACGTCCATCGCCTCTGTGGTTTGAGTTGTGTGACCGTAGGCAACCTCTCTGAGCTGCTTTTCCCAGATGTAGGTGTGAGTGTGGGTGTGGGTGTAGATGTAGGTGTGGGTGTAGATGTAGATGTGGGTGTGGGTGTAGATGTGGGTGTGGGTGTAGGTGTGGGTGTGGGTGTGGGTGTAGGTGTGGGTGTGGGTGGGTGTAGGTGTGGGTGTAGATATAGGTGTGGGTGTAGATGTAGGTGTGGGTGTAGATGTAGGTGTAGATGTAGATGTGGGTATAGATGTGGGTGTGGGTGTAGGTGTAGGTGTGGGTGAGGTGTAGGTGTGGATGTGGGTGTAGGTGTAGGTGTAGGTGTGGGTATAGGTGTGGGTGTTGGTGTAGATGTAGATGTAGGGGTGGGTGTAGGTGTAGGTGTAAGTGTAGGTTTGAGTGTAGATGTAGGTGTGGGTGTGGGTGCAGGTGTATGTGTAGGTGTAGATGTGGGTGTGGGTGTATGTGTAGGTGTAGGTTTGGGTGTAGATGTAGGTGTGGGTGTAGATGTAGGTGTGGGTGTGGGTGGAGGTGCAGATGTAGGTGTGGGTGTAGATGTGGGTGTGGGTATAGGTGTAGATGTAGGTGTGGGTGTAGATGTAGATGTAGGGGTGGGTGTAGGTATAGGTGTAAGTGTAGGTTTGAGTGTAGATGTAGGTGTGGGTGTGGGTGTAGGTGCAGGTGTATGTGTAGGTGTGGGTGTAGATGCGGGTGTGGGTATAGGTGTAGGTGTTGGTGTAGATGTAGATGTAGGGGTGGGTGTAGGTGTAGGTGTAAGTGTAGGTTTGAGTGTAGATGTAGGTGTGGGTGTGGGTGCAGGTGTATGTATAGGTGTAGATGTGGGTGTGGGTGTATGTGTAGGTGTGGATGTAGATGTAGGTGTGGATGTAGATGTAGGTGTGGGGGTAGATGTAGGTGTGGGTGTAGATGTAGGTGTGGGTATAGATGTAGGTGTAGGTGTGGGTGTAGATGTAGGTGTGGGTGTGGGTGTAGATGTAGGTGTAAGTGTAGATGTAGGTGTGGGTGTGGGTGTAGTCATACTTGGTGTCTGTGAAAGTCACACCCAGCGGGCGAGGTGTCCAGTCCAGGCGAACCTCTCGGCAGATGTGCCTGTGGCTCTGGAGGGCAGGGTGATGGACAGTTTCTGTGTTCACCGGCAGACACGTCCCTGCGTCCAAGCCACGTGGCGCCCACCTTCCTGGGAGAGACCAGACAACATGAGGTGTCGTGTGAATGTCCTGTGGGCAACCCCCCCCCCCCGCACCCCGGCTTTGTGTGCAGGAGCCTTGCCCTTCCCGGGGAGGGCAGAACCTCGATTACGCCCCGGAGGTGGGAGGAATGGGTCCGCTGACAGCTTCCTCTCACCCCCCCCGACACCGGTCCCGGGAGACGGAGCTGGGAAATAAGGAGACTGCACAGTTGGAGGAACTGGCTAATTTGCTTAAGGAACGCCCCCAGCCCGAGACGTGACTTCACTGCATTAGCGCAGTTCCGGCTCCCCAGCTGGCGGCCCTCGGCGGGGGTGGGGGTGGGGTGCCCTGGAGCTGAGACAGAAAGAAGCAGAGCCTGGAGGCGGTTGGTGAGGGGCTCTGTGAGGGGTCCCCCTGGCTTGGGTCTGGTGGCCTTCGGGTCTGACCTGCGGACCCACGTGTGGCCTTGCCGCTCAGCTGCGGGGGGACTAGGGCAGGTGCCTGACCGTGAGGTCAGTTTCCAGGCGAGATGTCAGCCCGCCCGGAAGGTTCTGTGGGCCCTGCCTTTCACGGGGGGTGGCCGCCTGACATGGGGTTCAGGAAAGGCAGTCCTCTCTCTGTGACCTTCCACAGCGGCCCAGGCCCAGGCCATCTCTCCTCTTCCTGTCGCAGTCTGAGCATCGCCATGGGTGGGTCCTCTGCACCGTGTCACCCTGGGGTGCTGTTGGGGCCTCGTTGGCCCAACCTGCTGGGACAGAGATGGGTGAAGCAGATACGGCTACTTCCAGGCTGTGTGGGGGATGGGCTGGTTGCTCAGCACCCTGGGTCAGGCCTAATGGGGTGGGCAGAGTGGGGAGGTGGAAGGGGCTTGGGGGGCCGATCTCCACCGCCTACATGGGAGCTCCAGGGGACACGGCCAGGTCTGTTCCCGTCATGTCTCAGGGACCTCGGTCCCTGCAGGGCGGCCCCTTGACATAGGTGGAGGGGCGTGGGGGTGAGTATTAGGGACAGGTGGGCACGGGCACCCTGATGTTTGCCTCCCCCTGAGGGAGAGAGACACAGACACTCAGCGTGGGACTGGCAGGGCCATCAGATCTTTAAAAAAATATATATTTTATTGATTTTTCACAGAGAGGAAGGGAGAGGGATAGAGAGTTAGAAACATCGATGAGAGAGAGGCATCGATCAGCCGCCTCCTGCACGCCCCCCACTGGGGATGTGCCCGCCACCAAGGTACATGCCCTTGACCGGAATGGAACCTGGGACCCTTCAGTCCATAGGCCGACGCTCTATCCACTGAGCCACACCGGTTTGGGCGGACCATCCGATTTTAAAGTGGACTGATTTTTAGAAAACAGAAAGAATGGCCTTTTACTGGGAACCTCGGCATTTTTTTTATGCGGCAACAAATTCAAAGTAGAAAAACTCAGACGTTCGGCCAAACCAACTGCGTCTGCGTGTCGCCGTGTCTGCCCGCAGGCAGCCTGCCCTACGAGTACAAGATCGCGATCGCCGGCAACCACGAGCTGACCTTCGACCAGGAGTTCATGGCCGACCTCATCAAGCAGGACTTCTACTACTTCCCGTCCGTGTCGAAGCTGAAGCCGGAGAACTACGAGAACGTGCAGTCGCTGCTCACCAACTGCATCTACCTGCAGGACTCGGAGGTCACCGTGCGGGGCTTCCGGATCTACGGCTCGCCGTGGTGAGTCCACGCCGTGAGCGGGGCGGAGGGAGCTGGGGCTGAGTGTAGGGCGGGGGGTGGGGGAAGGGGCGGAAGGGAGGCGGTTGTGTGAGGCACAAGTTCACACCGAGTCCTCATTGTCTGCTGGGGACACGGAGTGGTTGGGCCTCATCCCTGAGCGCCCTGGCTGGTGGGGGTCAAGGGGAGGAGGGACCATGACTGTTCGGGGAGATGGTCAGTGTGTCATGGGAGCCCAGGCGATGACCTGAGGGGGGTGAGGATGGCAGTGACGATGGTGAAGGTGATGGTGAGGATGGGGATAATTGCGATGATGGTAACGATGATATTGATGATGCTGATGATGATGGTGATTATGATGGTGATGATGGTAACTGTGATGATGGTAGCAATTATATTGATGGTGATGATGATGATGGTGATGATGGCAATGATGTTGATTGTCATGGTGATGTTGATGATGGTGGTGATGGTGGTGGTGATATGTCAGTGATATTGATGATGATGATGATGGTGACGATGGAGATAACTGTGATGATGGTAATGATGATATTGATGATGGTGGTGGTGATGATGTCAGTGATGTTGATGATGATGGTCATGGTGATGATGGAGATAACTGTGATGATGATGGTGATGAAGATGATGATGGTAATGATGGTCATGGTGATGATGGCAATGATGTTGATGATTGTCATGGTGATGATGGTGATGATGTTAGTGATGGTGATGATGTCAGTGATGTTGATGATGATGGTCATGGTGATGATGGTCATGATGACTAAGATGATGGTGATAAGGGTGTGGCAGCAAATCATTCCCGAGTGATCACGGGAAGCCAGGCCCTGGCTAAGGTCCCCATGAGCACCATCTCAGATCTGCTCAGCCTGTGAGGACTGGTTTCTTGTCCCTGATCCACAGGTGGACAGACTGGCACTTGGAGGCCCAGCTGGCAATTGCCGCAGGGTGCCAGCTGCTGGAGGGCGAGGAGGGTCCCAGACACAGCAGGGACGACCACTGAGCTTGAAAGTGGTCTCGATCCCGGGGGCTCCCTGGGGAAGTGGGGTGCTCTGAGCCAGGAGGAAGAGCAGTGGGGGTAGAGGGTGGGTATCAGGACCCGAGATTGCGCCTCAACCAGAGCAGCACACGCAGAGGCTGAGGAGCGATTTGGGGGGACACGGGGCCTGTGTGGGTGCAGGGACGTCGGGGAGAGCTGCTGCCGTCACAGTGTGTCTGGGGACCCCTGTGCTGCCCTGGACGGTGCCAGAGCTGAGCCCCCGAGGCTGCGGGCAGCTTGGACCTGGCTCACCCTGCCATGGCCTCCTCAGGGGGAGAGGGTGCCAGCCCCTCCCAGCTTTCCTGAGCCCAGGCGGTGCCTCTGTCGCCTCCTGGGTCCTCACCACATACCGGTCTCCGTGCCCCTCCCTGCGTCCTGTGAGGCCCAGCCAGCACCGGTGGGCACTCCCGGGTGGAGGACTCAGTACCCAGGACAGGAGAGGAGGCGGTCCATCTGCCGGGCAGCAGCGAGCCCAGGCCGGGAGGAGGCTGGGGGGCTGGGTACCTCCTGGCCAGGCGTTCTGTCCTGCCCCTTCGCCCACACGTGGCGTCCTGCCCCTGTGCTCCAGGGCTGGTCGGCCCCATTGCTGGGATGTTGACTTCTCTTATCTTTTCCCCATGAGAGCGGGCCCTGCCTCTCTCTCCTCTGTGGCCCTCCCTCAGTGCCCAGGCGCGGATGGCATCTGCCACCCTGAGAGAGCTGTCGAGTGAGTGAGTGAGTGGATGAAGGAACAGTGGACAGGGAGTCAGGCCCTCGGGACTCGATTAAACGTCAGGATCTGGCCGGTGTGGCTCAGTGGATTGAGCGTCAACCTGCGGACCAAAGGGTCCCGGGTTTGATTCTGGTCAGGGCCACGTATCTTGGATGCAGGCTCCTTGCTGGCCTGGTCCCTGGTCGGGGCTCATGCAGGAGGCAACCCATTGACGTGTTTCTCTCACATCGATGCTTCTCCCTGTTTT
Organism: Lasiurus cinereus; assembly: GCA_011751065.1. Lineage (NCBI taxonomy): Eukaryota > Metazoa > Chordata > Mammalia > Chiroptera > Vespertilionidae > Lasiurus > Lasiurus cinereus. Next base: position 21,491 of record JAAGEH010002044.1, read on the forward strand.
TCTCTCTCTCTCCCACGCTCTCTAAAATCAATGGGAAAACATCCTCAGGTGAGGATTAACAAAAACCAAAAACACTCGGGCCTGGCCTGCTCTCTGTGGGAGTCTGTGGTCTCTGTCCCTGTGGACCTCACAGCTCCCCCTCCCCCCTGCCCTGCCTCCTACCCGGGGGTCCCTCCCCCTCCTCAGTGCTGCTCTCTCTAAAGCTGGGGGGCCTGACTCTGCCACCCCCTGGCTTCCTTGCTGCCTTCCCCCCCACCCCACACCGAGATGGAGACCAGACACCCCATCCCTGGGTTTGCTCCTCTCCCTCCCCCCCCCAGTACAGTGGGGCAGGGAGGCCTGTTCCCGTGGGCCGCCTCCCGGACCCTGTCTGTCCTGGGTGCAGAGGAGCTGACCCCTCGTTCCGGGGTGCAGGCCTTCTCGCAGAGCCGCTGGGAGGAGGGGCAGGGCCTGTGCGGAGAGGAGAAGGACTCAGCTGGAGGAATCGGTGTAAGCGCGCCGCGCACGCACCGCGTTCCTGTGCGGGTCTGATGCGTGTTTTGTTCTCCTTTAATTGAACGCGGCCTTGATTTTTCTCAGAGAAAGGAGGGAGGAGGGAGGAGGAAGGGAGGAGGAAGGGAGGGAGGGAGGAGGGAGGAGGGAGGGAGGGAAATTGGCAGGCAGCGCGCCCATCTGGCCTAATTACTGCTGGCATTTTACAGGGAGACTCTGAACCTGCCGAGACATTACACTCCGGGAAGTGGCTGCTCCCGGTGCGGGGCGTGGGTTCGGGTCTGGGCAGGACAGGGCAGGGCAGGGCAGGGCATGGCAGGGCAGGGCCTGGGGCCTGGCAGAGGTGAGGCCCCGCCCCTCTCTCTGGCAGGCCTGGGCTCTGTGGCCTGGGGATGGGATCTGGGCTCCCTATGGAGTGACAGGGACTCTTGTAGGGCCGTCCTTAGGATTGAAGGAGGTCGGATGTGTGTGCCCAGCACCACGTGGCCCACTCACCCCGATATCCCGCAGCTTACTGCCCCCTGCTCAGAGTGGGGCTGGGGCTCTCTAAGTTGTGCCTGTGTAGCGGGTGGGGTGTGAGCAGGGCTGGGGGGCCGGCCCGGGGCTCAGCAGGAGCCTTTGATGCCCTCCCCTCCCAGGTGGCAGCGGGGGGGGGCCCCCGGATGGGGTGGGGCAGGAGCTTGGGAGTTTCCCCTGTGCCCTTCGGGGCTCAGTGTCCTAGGAGCTGTTCTCGCTGTTTCCCGGGCTCCGCCCCTGCATGGGGGAGGGGGGATGGGGAGGGCAGGATCTCTGCGACAGGCAGTGAGGTCTGACCCTGTCCCTATTGTGTGGCCGAGCCTGAGACCTGTGACATGAAGGGACTTGCTTGAGGTCCCACAATCACCGAGCTGGTTCTGGGGAAGGCGCCCCCCCCACCCTCCAGGGTTCGTGTCAGAGTCTGCAGACCAAAGAGTCCCGGGTTCGATTCTGATCAAGGGCACATGCCGGGGTTGTGGGCTAGATCCCCAGTGGATGGGGCATGCAAGAGGCACCCAATCAATAATTCTCTCTCATCATTGACGTTTCTCTCTCTCCCTCTCTCTTCCTCTCTGAAATCAATAAAGAATACAGTGGTACCTTGAGATACGAGTGCCCTAACATACGAGATTTTTGAGATACGAGCCGTCAAGCGAGCGATGTTTGCTTTGAAATACGAACAACAGTTGAGATAGGAGTCATCGCGCGGATCGGCCAGCTGCACACGACCCACCAGTTTACCGCGACTCGAGCGTCTCATAGTTTCCCACGCCTCAAGGTGACGGAACGAATTAAACTCGTATCTCGAGGTACCACTGTATAACTGACTTCAGAGAGGAAGGGAGAGGGAGAGAAACATCCGTGATGAGAGAAAGTCAGTGACTGGGCTGCCTCCTGCACGCCCCACACTGGGATCAAGCCACAGCCTGGCATGTGCCCTGACCGGGCATCGAACCGGGACCCCCTCATCCATAGGTTGACGCTCAACCACTGAGCCAAGCTGGCTGGCAAGGCGGGATTCTCTTAACTCCCATTTTCCGGAGGGTAAAGCGAGGCTCGGGGACGAGAGGGGATTAGCCCACGATCTCTGCGCTCGGTGGGCGTGGTCGGCTCCGGGATCCATCCCGGCTGCTGCTTCCCACCCGCCCTGGCCCCCTCCCTCTGGCGGCCATGGGCTGCGGGACCCACACAGGGCTGGCTCGGGGGCCTAGGGCCTGGCTGTTAGGTCGTGTTCCCCGGCCCAGGGCCTGTGGTTGTAAAATCCAGCTGGATTCTCCCTCCTGGGGCCACCCAGAGCCCCTGCCCGGCTCTGTGGGCGCCTCAGTGGGGTTCCTGCCTGCCCCACCCCCCCCCAGCATCAGGTCAGGGGGCTGTGTCTGTGCAGGGAGCCGTGCCGCCTGCCTCAGGACTGGCCAGGCGCCCACTGGCCTGAGACAGGCGAGGAGGGACCCAGAGGCCCCCAGGGTCACTGCCAGGGGTTCCTTTGCTGCCCACGTCCCTCCCCTCCTTCCTCCACGGAGCTCACGGCTGTCGGCCTCACATGACCGGCAGAGCACGACTGTGACCCAGGGATGAACCCCCTCCGCCTCTGGTCCCTGACCAGTATGGACACACATGTACACGCACCACCCACACATGTACACACATAACGCACCACACAGAGACACAGAGGCACACGCATACCACACAACTCTATACATGTGCACACCATGCAATGACATGCACGCACATACCACACGCCCATGTGTGCACACACGACCCACCTATACACCACACCGTGACACACAGGTACACACATGCCATACCCACCTACACGCAGGGATTCACATATCAGGAGTACTGGTTAATAATGCGGATTTTATAATAAAAGAAAATACAATAATTTCAAGAGAGATATCAAAAGTGCTATCTTTAAAGTAATGTCCATCGCTAGCTACACATTTTCCCCATCTTTCAGGTGATTTGCAGGCACCGTCACAATAAACTTTGCTTGTTTTGAGGCAAACCATTCAGAGACCCAATTTTCCATTCTTCGTACGTTGTGAAATGCTGCTGAGACAGTGCGTGTGCCATCGATCGGAGCAAGCGGTCATCTGAAGGAGCCAGGGCTGGTGAACACGCGGGTGGGTTCATGCTTCCCAGGCAGGATCTTCTAACGGGTCTTTAACTGGTTTTGAAGAGCGTGATGGTGCGTCATCATGAGCAGAATTACTTTCTTCTGGCACGTTCTGGTCATTTCACGGTCAAAGCGTGGCTCACATTGATTGTTTGTTGTCGGTAGTGATCAGTATGAAGGGTTTCACCTGGTTTTAGAAGCTCACAATACACCACACCTGCCTGATCCCACCAAACGCAGAGCTTTGTCTTCTTTCCCAAGCGATTTGGCCTTGCAGTCGATATTGTTGGTTGACCTGGGTCAACCCACAATTTTGTGCGTTTGGGATTCTCAAAATAAATCCACTTTTCATCGCCAATCACAGTTCGATGCAAAAAAGACTTTCTTCCGTGCTGTTGAAGCAACATTTTATCGATGACTTTTCGGTTTTCCATTTGTCGTTCGTTCAGTTGAGGTGGCACCCATTTTTTTTTCCTTTAAAATCTCTCCCATGGCTTGTAAACGATCGGAAATTATTTGCCGAGCAACCTGTAATCTTCCTGGAAGTTGTTTTTGAGTTTGACACCCATCTTCATCCAACAATGCTTGTCATTGTTGGTCTCCAAACATTTTCTGTTGACCGCGTGTTCTTTGTCTTTCACATTGAAATCACCACTTTTAAAGCATTTAAACCAGCGTTCGTTCACAAGTATCTTGAGATGGAGCATGTTCACCATAAGCTTTCCGAAGTATATGGTATCTTTTTCTTCAAAATAAAGTAATGAATTAATTCCCGCAAATGCTCTTTTTTTGGCATGAAATTCGACATTTTTAAGCGTAAAAATATCTATGATGTTAACACCTTCAAAACTTGACATATGAAGTTTTGGAGCTTGCTGTCAATACAACAAAATAGCAGACATATCAGATCGCATATATATGAACATATGTGTACCTCCAGCTATTGAAAAACCCCCACGTTATTTTTTAAAAAATATATTTTATTGATTTTTTACAGAGAGGAAGGGAGAGAGATAGAAAGTCAGAAACATCGATGACAAAGAGACATCGATCAGCCGCCTCCTGCACTTCCCACAGTGGAGATGTGCCCGAAAGCAAGGTACATGCCCCCAACCGGAATCGAACCTGGGACCCTTCAGTCCACAAGCCAACGCTCTATCCACTGAGCCACACCGGTCTTGGCAACCCCCCCCCCACATTATTAACTGGTACACCTAGTTCACACCACACAGCTACACACATGCACACATATACTCAAAACATACATACACATGCATGCACCACACACCCTCCCACACCACGCATCCCCCACACTCACATCCTTCTATACACGTGTGTCTTTCTCACACCCAGTCTCTGCCCCTCTCCTGTCCTGTCTTGTTTGCCCTCATGTGGTTTCCTCACAGAGCCCCTCAGAGCACACATAGCACACACACACACACACACACAGCACACACACAGCACACACAGCACACACACACACATAGCACACCCACAGCACACATACAGCACACCCACAGCACACACACACACCCACCGCACACACACACACCCACAGCACACACACACACACAGCACACACACACACATAGCACACTCACAGCACACACACAGCACACACACATACACACAGCACACACACAGC
>JAAGEH010002045.1:4078-28178 GCA_011751065.1 Lasiurus cinereus
GGGGGGAGGGGGATGGGGGAGAGGGAAAGAAGGGGGTAAGGGGGTCTTTCCAAGCCCTCAAGCCCTGGCTGCAGAGGTAACACTTTATTTGCTCAGACCAGTGCGGGCGCTGAGGCTGCGGCCGCCGGAGGCTGTCCCTGGCTGGGACGGAGGGCAGTGCCGGGCGCTGGCCGCGAGGACGCAGGCTCGGTGGGTGCGGGTCCCCGGCGGCGTCTGGCAGTTCGGGGCGGGGCGCTACTGCAGGAAGGCGCGCAGGAAGTCGTTGTAGGCGAGCCGGGAGGACAGCGCCTTGTCGTAGTACTCCAGGATGTGGAAGAACTCCTCCTCCGACAGGTTGATGCTGTACTGCCGCAGCACCTGCGGGAGGCCTCGGGTGGGCAGGCGCCGGGCCCTGCCTCCGCGTACCCTCCCCTCCAGCGTGTCCCCCTCCAGCGTGTCCTCCTTCCAATGTACCCCCCTCCCCTCCAGCGTGCCCCCTCCAGCGTGTCCTCCCTCCCGCGTGCCCCCTCCCGCGTGTCCTCCCTCCAGCGTGCCCTCCTCCAGCGTGCCCCTCCAGCGTGCCCCCTCCAGCGTGTCCTCCCTCCAGCATGCCCCCTCCAGCGTGCCCCCTCCAGCGTGTCCTCCTCCAGTGTGCCCCCTCCAGCGTGTCCTCCCTCCAGCATGTCCCCTCCACTGCCTCCTGCAGCCCTCCCTCTCTCTGAGGGATCAGAGGCACCGAGTCAGACAGTGGAGGGCACTGCGTACCCAGACCCTCCTGTGGGATGAGTGTGCTGCTGTGGAGGCAGCCGGGGGCACGGGCTCCCCGGAGGTGAGGCCACAGCTGGGACCCGGCTTCAGCCCCTCTGGTTCCGTCCTGTGGGTGCTGGAGGCAGACCGGGCCCTGGGTCCCCGCAGAGGCCAGGGGCAGGCCGCCGGGGGTGGGGCAGCGGGCTCTGTTGTGGCACTGAGGGCTGTCCCCAGGGGGTGGAGAAGCCTTGGGGGGGGGGAGAACTTGGGGCCTGTGGCTGAGGGAGGGCACTGGGGTGCCAGGAGGTGGGGTCTGGGAGAGTGCTCCCCGGCGGGCCTGCGCCAGGACCAGCCCGGCCAGTGGAACGTGGCCCCTGCCTCCCGCTCAGAGGCGGCGGCACCCCTGGGGGCTCACCTTGCGGAAGTCGGTCACCCCCACGAAGCCCGTGCCCGCCTCGTCGTAGGACTTGAAGGTGCGGCGCATGGGCCGCCAGCAGTGCATGATCTTGGGCTGGATGCGCAGCAGCGCCGAGTAGAAGGCGGACGTCTCGGTCCCGGCTTCTTCCTGGAGAGAGAAAGAGGACCCACCGGAGGGTGAGAGAGGGGCGCCGGCAGGGCAAGGTGCCCTGGACAGGCCGCCGGGGAGTGGGGAGCCGGCTGTGGGCCCCCTGCTCATTCCCACCGGCCCCCCTCCCTGCACCCCCTTCCGGGCCCCTCCCGCAGCCTCTGCAGCGCTGCGCCACCTTTACAGGAAGCGAGGGGACGCAGGCTGGTGATGCGCTGAGGAACCCGGGACCGGTCACCCCCCACCCCCCCCGTGCTCGCTCCCGGCCGGCCCCGCACCATCTTCTCCGCGTTCTGGATCTTCATCCTCTGCATCAGCGACGTCTCCCTGGCTTTCAGCAGCAGGACGCAGCTCTGCAGGAAGTCGCAGTAGGCAAAGCGCCCGTTGTCCTTGAGGTCGTACTTGACCGTCAGCTGCTGGCTCTCCTCCTTGCTGAGGTCCAGCTTGAATTTCTCCGCGAGAGCTAAGGGTGAGAGCGCAGGTCAGTGGGGGGCACTACAGCCATCCATCCATCCATTCATTCGCTATTCATTCCTTCACTTTTTTCTTTCATTCATTCACTTGTTTGTTCGTTCTTTCCCTCATCTCTTGCTGAGATGACATCTCTGCTTTAGACCCTTGTTTCACAGGCTCGTGGGCAGTAGCTGGAGAGTGAAAACAGACGTGCACACGGCAAGCTCAGTGTGGTTTGGAGGGAGGGGACCCACAGTCACCGTCGCCAGGGGCAGGGCAGCGTGGACAGCGTGAACTCATGTAAGCCAGCGACCAAGGAGCGGGCCGGGAGAGCAGAGGGGGGTGTTCGGGGAGGGACCCATCAGAACGAAGGCTCAGAGTCAGGCCGAGCCTGTGTGAGGGGACAGGGGCTCCGTGTGCCGAGTGTGGGCCTAGACGCGGACTGGGCTCAGACCGGTGCCTCTGAGCTGGGCTTCGGAAGAGCACTCTCAAGGGTCCGGCGGCTGCACGGACCCGCACACCAGGGGCGCCCTCAGAGGGGAATAAAGCCTCTTCCGATGTGCACGCAGGTCAGAGGTTAAGCCTGTCCTCTGACGAGGACCACGTGGACGCCACATTGCTGGGTCCTTCCGGCGGCCCGAGGCCGGCACACGTGGGCGTCAGGCTCTCAGCGCCCCTCTGGCCCAGCTCTGCCCAGTGACAAGGCCCCGGCTGCGTGTGCCGTGATGACTGAGCAGGAAGAGACTAAGAGCCTCAGGGTCCAGCTTAAGGCGAGTCAGCACAAAGGCAGCCCAGACTGGAGAGGGGGATGCTTCTCGGGGGGGGGGGGGGGAACGCTAGCGAGTCACTGGCTGAGGAGCAAACGTTATGCAAACAGATGCACCAACCGGGCCAGCGGAGGCCAGCATGCATGCACAGCAGGGGTCCCTGCGCCCTGCCCCGAGGTCACGCGGCCACGGGGACAAGCTGGGGGTGTGCTCGGGGCTGTGGAACCCGGAGGGGCTGGAAGTGCGTGATGCGATGCCCCAACATGCAGAGGCTGGCGGCAGGCAGAGCGTGTAGGACGCCTCCGAGTGCGTCTTTATGGCACTGAATGGGGTGCAACACTGAGGGCAGGCAGGCCTGTCTGAGCCTCGGTGGCTGGCGTACAGGAGCTCACGGTTAAAGAGGAAAACGGCGATGCTGCTGAGGACCACACAGATTAAGGCCCACCCGGCTCAGAATCAGAGGAGCTCAGACACGTGGCCTCGGCAGGGGCAGCAGCTGTGGGACACGCTGGTTGTCATCGATTTCCTGTGCTTGCGCTTGTTTCAAGGGAGGAACTGTGCGCAGGGAGTGTGTAGGTTGGTTCCTTCGTGCCTGCTGAGGTCATGGCTACCACCAAAGCAAACCCCATGAACGCCGGCTTCCCAAGAAAAATGCTCCCTGAGCGGTCAGACATTCGTCAAGATGACGGAGCGGCCGGCTTTGGTGACAGGGCAGAGTGATCTCCCTGAATTAAAATGGGGCACAAACCACAGGCACCAGTCAATGGGGGTCTAGATCAAACTGGCTGGATTTGAAAGGCTCATCCAAGGGAGCGGTGTGGGGCCCGTGCACCCCCAGATCCCGGGCTCCGCCGGTCCGCCCCTCGCTGTCAGTCATTAACATGCCCTCCCCCTCCCCCCGGGGAGTACAGCCAGGCTGTGCTCTAACGCAGGGGTGATGCCAGCGGGTGACGCTCAGCGGGGGTCCAGGTGGGTTGGTGACCCCGTCCCGCCACACGTGTGTCTGTCAAGGTCGCAGCCTGCCCTCGCTGCCCAGACGCCTCCACCCGGAGGTGAACCCGTTACCCGGGAGGCCACGCACCCAGGAAGTCGGCTGCGGGGATGTCGCCCTCCCTGTGCGTGTCGCGCTCCTTGCACTCCCGCAGGAGCTCGCGCCAGCAGCTCTGCACCCGCTTCCGGAGCCGGCTCTCGATGGGCTCGCAGTTCTGCAGCTGTGGGGTGCCCAGCGTGGAGCCCATGCTGCTGGCCGTCTGTGGGCGGAGAGAGAGCGTCTCACGGACCGGAAGGAGCAACAGCCTGCAGGCCTCACTCCGGGGGTGGCATCTCGCAGTAACACGGGGGCAGACAGAGATGGCGATTCCGCCGCCTCGCCTGCTTTTCCGCTGGCGGGCCGTTCCGCACCAAATCACAGGAAGTCCAGGGCTTTTGGCAATAAATATGCAGCCAACATTCAAACACAGAGATGCGACTTGAATGTCACTGGTGCGTGCGTGTGAACTGACAATGCCACACTTCTACCAGGTGAAGAGTCTTGGAAAGAAAGGGGTTTACTTGGCATTTGCAGGGGTGCCCACCCCTGTACTCAGCCCTGGGAAAGGGGTGCTCTGAAGTCCTGTGGACCATGTTCTTGTGCTGTGTTTTCTGTTTTTTTATCCTCACCCGAGGATATTTCCCATTGGTTGTAGGGAGAGGGGGAGAGAGAGGGAGAGACAGAGAGAAACATCGATGTGAGAGAAACATATTGATTGGGTCCCTCCTGCACGAGCCCCCACCAGGGCCTGAGCTGGGGATGTCCCTGCAACCAAGGTACATGCCCTTGACCGGAACTGAACCCGGGACCCTTTGGTCTGCAGGTCGACGCTCTATCCACTGAGCCTAACCAGCTGGAGTCTCTCAGAGCGCACCTCTCCACGGGACCTTCGTCCCCGCCGCCCTGTTCCCCACCTGCAGGCCCCGATGGCCGTGCACCCAGGGGGTCGGAAAGACCGTCCTAACCAGCGGGCCAGCAACTCATTCCATCTGCGACCTGACCCCCTGCCATGTGCGGCGACCTGTCCCAGGCCGGGCACTGGGTCGGGGACATTTTCGGGGGCTCCTGACCCCTTCTGCTCTATGCATCACCTTTAACTTCTCGCGTTCACTGTTCGCTGCCCACCATCCACCCCCGGGTTGATATTCTCAGCTCCCGGGGTGCACGTGCGCCGAGGACAAGACGAACCCCTCAGGGAGCTCAGCAGGCAGAGGCGCCCGCCGGCTGACCTCTCGGCCACCCTCCTGGACATGCTGTCACTCTTCCTGCTGAGGAGGCGTGAGGCATGTGCCCCGTGGAGCGGGTGAGGCAGCTTCCCTGGGCACAGCGGGCAGCTCCCCCACAGGGCACCGCTCACCTGCTCCGGCATCAGCTTTCAGCCTGGCTGCCAGGACAGCCCCCGTCCCTGCCCCACCTCTTCCTGCCTCCAGTCCTCCTTACTCACCCCTTCCCTCCCACTTCCTCCCCCAGGCCTGCTGCTGCCCTGAGACCCCACCTCGGGCTCCCCTGGGCCCCTCCCCAGGCACCCACACCCCTGGGAACACAGGGGACCCACCAGAGGGTCTGCGGGCCCGGCAAGGTGATGTGAACCCCAGGGGCAGAGAACTTACACAGGGGTGGCTCCGCTGTTTGGCCCCCGTTTTCAGGGGGTCTCGGGTAGGCGATGATGACCCCACAGCTCTGCCTCCTTCCGAGGTGGCAGGGACGTCGCCCTTCCTGGGGGCCTTGGTGGAGTCGCTGCTGCTGGGCGGGGTGGGCGCCTTCTCGGAGCTGAACCGGCTCAGGAAGTCCACGTAGCGCAGCCGCCCCTTGGCGGTGACCGGCATCTCCTTCCAGAGCCGGTCGAACTGCAGGAAGCAGAGGGCGGCCAGGGTCAGCGCAGACCGCGAACCCCCGCCCACCCGGAGGCAGCCCTCTGAGGGGGGAGGCTCCGAGCCCAGCTCAACGAATATTAGAAAGAAAACCCATCGGCCTCCACTCGCTCGGTAGAAGCCTCCAGAAGCCTGAGCAAGTGAGGACAGGAGGATGCTCGTGGCTCTGAGCAACATTCTTAAATTGATGGGCCTCCGGGACAGTTAAGGGCCTAACCCTTGCGGTCAGTCACGGGCAGAGCAACGTGCACGACGAACGAACAAACAAGGAGGGGAAAACGCAAAGCAAACCCCTGGCCCAGTGGTCCTGCCTGCCTAGCCAGAGTCCCTCCTCCTCTTCCTTACTCCCCCACTCTCCTCCTCCTCCCCTTCCTCCTCCTTCTTCCTCCTCCTCCCCTTTTCCCCTCCTCCTCCTCCTTCCTCCTCCTCCCCTTTTCCCCTCCTCCTCCTTCTTCCTCCTCCTCCTCTAGGCACCTGACTCCTTCTTCCTCCTCCTTCCTCCTCCCCCTCCAGGCAGCTGGCTCTCTCCTCATCCTCTCCCTCCTCCTCCTCCTCCTCCTCCCCCCTCCTCCTCTAGGCACCTGACTCCCTCCTCCTTCCTCCTCCCTCTCCTCTTCTTCCCCCTTCCTCTTTCTTCTCTAGGCACCTGACTCCTTCCTCTTCCTCCTCCCCCTCCTCCTCCCCCTCCTCCTGTAGGCACTGAGCTTTATAGAAAGCTCCCGGTGACAGCCCTCAGCCTGTGTCGGCCTGCAGTTTGCCCCCTGAGGGGAATGCTGTGCCGCACACATGGCAAAGCTGGCATCTGGGGGAGGCGTGTGGCCTTGCCGGGGCGCTGTCTGGTGCCACGGGCTGTGACAGAGTCGCGTGCAGCAGCAAGGACACAGCAAATGACCCAGTGCCTCCCAATGAGCCACGGGGAGGCGGCCTGGCTCAGGCCACGGTCAGGTGCCAACCCCACGCCCGCTACCTGCTCGTCCGTCAGCACTTGGACGTGGCGCGTGCAGATGGCCCGGAAGTCCTCCCGGGAGACGGTGCCGGCCTTCAAGGTGTCGAAGTTCTGGAACTCCTGGGCGATGGCCTGGTAGCGGGAGGCCACGGCTCTGTGCAGCCGCGCCAGGATCTCGCGGTTGGCCACTTCCTTGGGAGACCGGGGGGGCGGGCCCTTGGGCATCTTCTCGGCCCACTCAGAGGCATTCTGGGTGCAGAGGAAGGAAACGGATCCGATCAGTAAAGAACAGAGGGCCCCTGGGCTCCGGGCCCGTCACCCCGCAGGGCCCCGAGTCCCAGCTGAGGAAGGTGACCGGAGACAAAGGCAGGTTACACCTGCCCTGAACTCGGGCTCCTACTTAGCTGTGTAAGGAGCAAAACCGGGTCCCTGTAGGCAGGGCGACAGGGACACGGCCAGGTGGGCCCAGCTTTCTGTGCGCCTGGCACTCATTCGCCGGTCTCCGGTCTCTGTCCCTTTGAGGACAGTGAGCACCTGTTCTGCCTGGTGAGGGGCTCACCCTTCCTCACCACAGCAGGGGTCAGAGGGCAGTGCTGAGCGCCGTCACTGCTGCAGGCCACTCCTGGCTGAAACCCTTGGAGCCCACCGGGAATTAGTCCTGGCGAGTGCTGGGCAGTGGGCGCGGGGAGCAGAGAGGTGGGAGGGGGGCAGCCCTCTCTGGGGCGTGGGGCGCTGTCCATGGTGCTGGGAGGTGGGGGCGGCCCACTCTGGGCCTCGTGATGCTGTCCACGGTGCTGGGGAGACAGGACAGCCTGGGCTCCGGGGAAAAGGGCCGGGAAGAGGGGCCTCAGAAGGACCTTCTCACTGAGAGTGTGGATGTCGGTGTGAGCAAGAGGGCTCCAGGGAAGGTGGGGTGGGAGGCCCGGGAGGGCAGCAGCCCCCACTCAGCACCCACTGAGCCTGATGTGGGCAGACGGGACAACGGGACCAGCAGGCAAGGGGGAGGGACTGGTGGCATCAGCGGAGGCTGGAAGGGCGAGGATCTCTGTCTGTCCTGGGGGCGCTGGGGAGACTGAGCTCCACGAGGAAGTCAGGCCTGGGAGGTGGGGCTCAGGGAGGGAAGACAGGGGGGCAGCTGGCCAGGAGCCTCCTGCGAGGAGAGAGGCCCGGAGTGGGCGGGGCAGGGGCCTGTGCGGGAGGCAACCAATGGATGTTTCTCTCTCTCTGTCTCTCCCTTCCCCTTCCACTCTCTCTAAAAATCAACGGGAAAAATTATCCTCGGGGGAGGATTAACAATAACAACAAAAACTAGATACTTTTCCCATTAGTTAGAGTATTCCAGAATGTGGGAAGGGAGATACAGCAGCCCAGTTCTCTATAGATTACCCCACCCTAATACCTAACAGAAAATTAGGATTGAACAAATACTTTAAGGAAAAAATATAAACCAACCTAATTTATGGACATTAATGCCAAGACATTAACATTGTTTTAAAGAAAGCCACTAGGAAAGTTTAGCACCCCATTTAAAAATGGCACACCAGGCTTAAGTAGGGTTTATTCCAAGCTTAAGGATCTTTGAGAATTAGCAAATCCTTCCATTCCTTCCATTAGCAAAGCTCATGTCAGCAGAGGGGAAGGGCATCAAGTCTCGGCCGCCATCCCTGATAGAGATGGTGCAGAGCGGACGAGGAAGGACGAGCCACGGAGAAACGAGGTGCACGTCCCTCAGCCCCTCGGCCCTCCGTGAGCCTGTTAGGTGCCATCTGCAAGCACACGGGGTGGGTGGACGCTAAGCATTCCCCGCGGAGTCAGAGACCAGGGAGGCACCTGTCGGCCCTGCTAGTCACACGCTCGGGCCTCCAGCTTATGGGATAAGGCAAGATGGTGAAGTGAAGCTTCATTTCAGAAATAAACGTTGAAAAAATAAGATTTATCCTTGTTTGTGGGTTGGCGACTACAACTAGAAAAGCTCAGGACCATCAGGAAAGTGGCTGGATCCCAGCTAAATACTGCGATTGAATCCTATAGCGGCGTAATAAACGCGTAGTGTGCAAATTGTCCCCCTGACCTGGAGTTTGTCCAGGAGTTCGACCAGCGGGAGGGGCCGGCCGGGGGAAGGGAGCGAGGCCCCGGCGGCAGCTGTCAGCCGCTCGGGACCCCACCAGTGCAGGCATTTTGTGCACTGCGTGTCTGGTAGTAATTATAACCAGTTAGACACTGTGCTGTGAACTCTCGAACCGTCACACGGAGGACAAGGCTGCTGAGTGCAAACCGCGATCAGAAATGTACACACTGTACGGGAGGCTATTGCAGGAAGGCTAGAAGGAACGGAGAGCCATACTGTGTACCTGAATGTGAGAAACTTGATCATTTCCAAAGATAAAACTGTAAGGCAACGTAGGAAGATTCTAATAAAAATCCCAAGGGACAGTTGGAGGAATTATTCGGCATACTGATATTAAAGTTGCTGTCTACAATAATAAAAGCATCATTGGCTAATTAGACCGGACAGCTGAACGTCTTTCCGGACATCCTTCTGGACAAAGCCGTGGCAGAGTGATGGGGGTGGCACCTTCCCTGATCAGCTAGTCGCCTCCCGCAGAGGGAGGTCAGACTGTGGCTTAAGCCTGCTTCCCCCAGGGAAGGGGACCTAAGCCATCAGTAGGACTTCCCCTGAGGGCTCCCACACTGAGAGAGGGAGCAGGCGGGCTGAGGGAACCCCTGCCCAGTGCACACATTTTCGGGCACAGACCTCTGGCAGAAAAAGAAGTGTGTGCGCACGGCATGGCACTTTGGAAAAGGCTGGGGAGGAGTTTGGGACCTACCAGCTATTAAAATGCCACGAACGTGATGTAATCAAGACGGGCAGGGAGGTCTGCAAACATGTCACCCGTGGAGACGCCCTCTGGTTCTCAGGCAGCAACTCTGCCCTGCGGCTGAGCTGCTACCTCACAGGCCCGTTTGTTACAGCATCACACGTCACAGAGAACAGGGGTGGGCCAGGTAACCCCAGGCAAGGCGGAGCACCCAGGTCCATAAGGGAGGTCCTCTCTTCCCTTCTGAGCCACGAACGGCCACACGCAGGCTGCTGAGGGTCCACCTCGGCCAGAGGACAGTGTCCCTCCAACCGCTTAGGCCCGGAGTCCCCGTGACATCCCTTTCCGTCACCACATCCAAACTCCCTGTCCCCCACCATCTGCAGACCCCATGGCCCTGCTTGTGGTGTGGACCCACCCTCGCCTCTGGCTGGGCCGGCCACGCCTGGCACGATTACTTAACCCTCTCCTGCTTCCGCTCAGTCACTTCCCCTGAGGACAGTCTCGCTAAAGCACGCACCCCTGCACACGCACACGCTCTGCGCGGAGTGGCGGCCCGGGAGCGGCAGGTGGATACCTGGGAGGCAGGAGTCTGGCCTCTCTGCGGGGCGGGGATCCTGAGGCCGGGGGTGGCGGCCGCCTGGCTGGGAGGAACGCTCATGAGGGGCTGGTCTGAGAGCTCCGCGAGATGTGCCAGAGAAGGTCCCGGATGTGACGCAGACCTCCCTGGCCCCACCTGTGCAGTGCTTAGGGTCCCAGCTGGGTCCCAGAGTCCCAGAGCCCGAGGGTGTGACCCAGGAGCAGGTGATGTGCTCACAGAGGAGCACCCGCCACACCCAGTGGCCGGCCATTCAGGGCTCCCAGGAGACCTGCAGGGGGAGGGCACGCAGGGACCCCCGGGTGGTAGAGTCTGCGCAGGGGGGTTGAGCAGAGGGATAACCAGGCCTGTGCTCTGAGGAGCGGGGACTTCCCCGAGGAGGAACCGTATCCTGAGGGGTAGAGGCAGTGCAGGTGCAAAGCCAATCAATGAACACCGTGGCCTCAGGGGTCCCTGTCCCCCCTCAGCCAGCTGACGGACGCAGGGAGGGCCGGGAGTGCTGGAATCGGGACCTGCAGAGAGGGTGCTGCCCGGGGCTGCCTGCAGAGGGGCGGCCCTCTGTCCCCTGCCTCAGCGCAGCAGAAGGCCGGGCTCACAGGGCGGGAGGGGCCTCCCGAGGGGGGAGGTCTGGGTACCGCTGTCAGAGGTGCGTCTGATGCCAGTGAGGACATCCCTTCACTGTTTGCAAAAGCAATCACTGTGTTCGCTGTCCAGACGTAAACTACAGACACAAAGAACAAACAAACCCCCAGCCACCCCCGCAGCACCGCCGCCCCCACCCAGGTGCACAGGACGGGGCGCTGACCCGAAGGTCCCAGCCCTGAGGACGTGGCCCACTGCTCCCACCCCTGAGGCCCAAGGCCACTCCCCGGGCAGAGCCGCCTGCCGCCTGAGGACACAGGCTGGGACCTGGGGGCGCCCTCATTGGACTCCCAGGCCGAGGCCAGCCCCGCTCCGGAGGCAGGAGGGGCAGATGGCTCCCGATCTGTGCATCTGCGTCCCTGTGCGTCTCCTCCTCCTCCCCCTCCCCCCCTCCTGGTCATGTGATCACCAGGCTGAATGGGAAACAGCGCTTTTGCTAGAACTGGAAGAAATGTGTCTCCTAATCGGCAAAGACACAAAAGAAATAACATCCCGCTAGATGAAACATAGTCCCCGGGGAGCCGACCAATCACGCCTCACTTTTCTGAAAGTGCGCCTCGATTTTAAAAGCTCCCACTTATCTCCTGGAGTAAAAGCAAGTCAGCCAGGCCGGTGGCTCAGTTGGCTGGGGGTGGTCCCGTGCACCAAGAGGTCAGGGCACGTGGCTGGGTTGTGGGCCGGTGCATGCGGCAGCCAGCCAAGTGGGGAGTGCCTGCAGCAGGTGGGGGCCCAGCCACGTCCTTCCTCTGGAGGCTCAGGCCGGCCCTGCCATCGTTCAGCGTCCCACACCCGCCCAGAGCCGCCTGCCCAGGGCACGGCTGGAGGGCATCGCGAGGGCCGGACTGTGGCCAAGCGTCAGCCACTCTGTCCTCACTCTGCCGTGGGACTGACCCAGCAAAGAGCTCTCTCCTGTCAACAGCCAGGCCCACGCACGTCCTTGCCGATGGATGCGACCATCGCTCCTGAGCCCGCTCTCCAGAGACAGGCGGGACCCGGCCAGGGGGGCTGGGCTGGACCAAGAGGGAAGCACGCACATCGATTGGTTCCCTGTGTGGGCAATTCCAGGCCCCTTTCTGCCTTCTTCCTGGCGTCTCCCCTGGTGACTCTGGGGTGCTCCCTCTGCTCTGTGACTCTGGGGTGCTCCTTCTGACCTGTGATTCTGGAATCCCCCCTCTGCCCTGTGACCCTGGGTCCTCCCACTGAGGAGATGGACAGTGCTCTGCCCTTTGTCTGGAGCAGCCTGGGACCTGCCTGGCCAGGGGAAGGTGAGGTGTGACTAGGGTAACAGGAAGGAGGAAGGAAAGCCGACGGGTTCGGGCTCGGGGCACGGGACGAGCAGCCGGTGGGGCAGCTTTCCCTGACGGCAGCATGACAAGGGAAGGTGTCACCTTCCCCCTGTGGTGTCCTCGGTGGTGGCCACCTGCCCAGGAGCCACAGTCAGACACATGGTGTGTAGAGTGGGTGCATTCCTGCGCCTGTGAGGGGTCACGGGGAGCTGCTGGAACTGGGGTTCAGGGGGTTGTGTCCTGACCACGAGGGGAGGCAGGGGGCTCCCCGGGGTGGTGGGGCAGTGGCTTTGTTGGAGACACTCGGAGAGGACGCCCCGCCTCCTGTGAGAACGGGCAATTACTCCTAAGGATTGAGAAATGGCTTCATGTGATCAAATATTTTGATTAGCCGAAGAATTAATTGTACTGTGTCCTCATTTTATTTACGGTGGATTAATGAAAGCTAAAAATAACAACAGCAACAGCTCCGCCTGTCAAAGCCAGATAAAGCACCACCAGGTCCAGAGGAAAGTGGGGCGGGAGGCCCGGGGACCTGCGTCCGGGATGGGCCTGGCCCTGCACCCCCGCAGCCCCCAGGGAGGGGCCTCGCTCGCGGGCTTGGCGACCGCTGCGTGGTGTGTGCGGAGGCTGGAGTCCCCCAGCTTCCAGGCGCCACCCCGTTCCTGGCGGCACCAGCGCTGCCGGACCTTCCATGCAAGGACTCTTCCTAGGCGGGGTGACGGCGAGTCCCAGCTCCCTTCAGAGGCGACAGTTAGGTCACACTCAAGCCTCCGGGTCCAGGCTCCCAGAGCTCCAGGGTGGGGTCCCGGACCCAGGGCCAGCGCCCTGCCAGCTCCTCCTTCCCCAGGCGCCCGGCTGGGACACCGTAAGCGTCCCTCTCAGCCCCTGTCGCCCTTCGGGAACCTGTGGTTTTCTCTGTTTTCTCCACCAAGTTTAAGTGGGTTCGGCTCTGTGAGAGACCGCCAACCGGATGCCCAGGGAGTGTCGCTGGAGGGTTACGGGCTCCTCGAAGCAGCTCCTGAGCCTGGAGAGCGCCTGCCGCGGCTGGACACGGGGGCTGGGGGGCTACTCCTCTCCAGAGGTGGCTCCAGTGCGGGGGGCCCAGGGTGCAGGTGGAGAAGCTGGAACCGACCCAGACTGGCTTTCCCGTCCCGGCAGGCGGTAGTCAGGTGGCTTCAGTGGCTGTGCCACCTCGTGCGCATTCTGGGGCTTTCTCAGCAGGGGTGCTTGAAGTCGACCCTCTGTATCAGTGCAAACGCCCGGGTGGCGCTAGGCCCACTGGACACCAATGCTGAGAGGACGCAGGACCCGTCTGTGCCCAGGTCCTGCGCTCTCCACCCACAGGGCAGCAGCTGGAGAACTCAAAGCCCCGGAAGCAGAGTCCCGGGTGCGTCAGGTCGGCCTGGCCCCCGGCTGCCACGGGTCACAGAGAGGCAGGCGTGGTCGACGGCCCCTCACCTTAGCTTACGCACTGCGGGCCCAGCAGCCCCGCGCCCGACCCCCTTGGTCCCCGCCACCTGCCCCCTCCCCAACGGTCTCCAGGACAACAGGCAGGACACGCATCCTCGGCAAGTGGAAAGCGGGTGGAATTTACGGGAAGCATTTGAAAATCCTGGAAATTTCCCGAGGGAACTTTGCCATCGGGAGCAAGAATAAGTAACAGTGACGGCACAGCTTAACCATCTCCCTGACTCTCCAGAACCGCACGCACTTCCTGAAGAGGACCTCCTTCATCCCCCCCACGGGACATACGAGGATGCGAGGATGCGCTACTTTCACAACGAGCAGCAGGACGAGTCGAGGGCGCGCAGCCGGCCCTCCTCGGTGCGGTGCTCGCCACAGGTCACAGCCTCCTCTTCAGCGGGAAGCGCCACCTCCGTTCTCACCTGGCAAACACGCCGCCCGGGCACTCAGCGTCTGACACACGCGCCTGGGAAGCCGCCAAACCTCTGCTGGTGCCGAACGAGGGCCGTTCTGTTACCCCCGTTCTTCCCGTAACGAGGTGGGAGATGAAGTGGGGGTCTCCGCTAGGCCGCCTCCCCGCTCTGTATCCGCTCCGGGCACCGTTGGCACATCCGTGGAAGACACTTTAAGACTTGAAAGCAATGCTGAGCAGGAAGGGCTGTCTGAAGACGAGGTGGCACTCTGCACGTGCCCACGGGCGTGAGGAGGGCCCTTGCCGGGACAGCGCGGACTGCGCACCCGGTCAGAGAGAAGCTGGCGTTGGAGGACACGTGCGTGGTCCAGCCTGTGGCCCTTTGCTTCCTTTTCACTCATTAACCCAGTCGCCGCCGGGCAGACTCTCAGGGTGATGCCTGCCCCCTTCTTTCAGGAGGGGGGGCATGATGGGAGGCACCGTCCTCGCTCCCCTCTCCGTCTTCAGGCCGCAGCCTGTGGGCCGAGAGTGGTGGCAAGAAGGACCTGGCCGCAGAGGGAGCCCATGGGGCGAACTCACGCTGGCGGGGCCCAGGACGTGGCTGTGGGAATCGCTGGGCCTCGGTGGTGCTTCCCAGAGCCGCGGAGCAGGGAGAGGCCACAGCACAGCCCCACACCAGGTGCCCCGGGCAGGTGGGGCGGACAGCAGCGCGGCGCCTAGTCCACGGGTGTCTCGTGGGAGGGGCCCAGGAGGCGTAAACGCATCTGAAGCTGCTGAGCAGACCTCGCGGTGCCCACGAGGAGGACCCTGCGTGGTGTCACATGCGCATCCACACTCGGGCCTTCTCCCCCGATGCCGGGAAGCGCGACTCTGAGCCGCACCCAGCGGGCTGGGATGCTGGGCGCTTCGGAGAGGCACCCACCGCCTGAATCACATCCGGGTATCTGCGCCCAGCACCTGCCACCGCCGCATCCCCGGGGCTGGACGCAGCAAGTGAGCCGCAGGGCGAGGCGTCTGCGCTCCCTGCCGTTGGTGGCTGTGTCCCGCCCTGAGGACAGCAGCAGGACAACCTTAGAAGCCAGCGCGTGACCCAGCATCCTTGCCCTCGGTGCCCCCAGGCGGCCAGCCCGGGGCCCTGCCCACGAGGTCCCGCGCTTTTGCTCAGAGAAAGGGACAGGGGACCGCGGGGCTTGCCCGGCCACCAGCCCAGCAGCAGGTGACAGACACAGACCCCCACATCTGGCCTGCGGAGGCTGCCTGCGCCCAGGCCTCACTCCGCACCTCACGTCATCTGCCAGCCCCACCCCTCCCTCAGCTGCTCCCCCGGTGAGCGCACCCTGGTTCTCAGCAAGCTCGCCCCACCCCAAGGCCAAGCCCAATTCCGGGGATGATCCCGACCGCACACAGACCCAGAAGGCAGGCAGAGGCCGTGCGCGCCCCCACCCCACAGTGCCACCTGCAGCCCGGAGATGACAGAGGTCCCAGCCCCCCCCAGCCCCGACCGCAATGGCCCAGCCCCGGCCGCAATGGCTCCGAAGCTCCGGCAGGAATGGGCGGTGAGGGCTCCGGAGGCCGACAGCGACAACCAGCACCTAGCGGGGGAGGAGGGGGGGGAGGCTGGCGATATCTGAAGCTTTCCAAATGGTCTGCTCATTCCAGAGGCATCGCAAACGCTTGTGGGGCCCGAGGCCAGGGAGGCGCCGTGCTGAGGCGGGACCCGGCTCCCGACCTTGGCACCCACCGCCCCGAGGAATCCGTGCTGCCCACAGAGCCCGTAGGAGGCCTGGACTCGCATCCACGGGTGCACCATCCCCACGGGAACACAGAAGCGGGGAGCCTACAGTCCAGGGACTGGGTCTACACTTTCCTCTCCTCTTGCCTCCCCATTCAAACTCCAAACGCCTGGGGCCACTCCTGTCTCTGTCTGTCTGTCTGTCTGTCTGTCTATCTGTGTGTGTGTCTCTCTCTCTCTCTCTCTCTCTCTCTCTCTCTCTCTCTCTCTCTCTCTCTCTCTCTCCAGACTTCTTGGGCTCACAAATGGACCTCACGGGGTGACTATGGAAGGCTCCTGCGCCTCTGTGCGTGCCCAGCGCCCCGTCTAGGAGGCGGGGTGCTCCCAGCAGCGCTGGCAGTGACATCTGACGGCGCCGACAGGGCTGTTGCTGTGATTACTCTCCCGAACCTCACACCTTACGAGCTTTCGCGCTGTTTGCCTCCAGAATCTCATTTTCAGGAGTTTATCCTGGACGAGTGAGCGAGGGTCTATGAACTTAGGTGTGTGTGTGTGTGTGTGTGTGTGTGTGTGTGTCAGGCACACAGCTGGCATGACGGCGCACCCAGCTCCGGGCCGGCACCGGTAAGCGTGCCTCGGTGAAGCCGCTGCATTATTTTTGGATGTTTCACGGTGTCCAGGCTAACTGGCACAGAATGGTGACCACAGAGATCTGTGCTGGTTAAAACTGGACTGGAATTCTCTCTAATGACGCCGGCCCACTTACGTTTACAACTCAAGAAACCACCTAAGAATACACATCTTGTGCAGCCAAAGCAGCAGACCTCGGGAAGAAATATGAGCCCCGTGGTCAGCCACCTCCCTCCTCCAGGAAGTCCTCCCTGACTTCCCCAGGGGCCTGCTGGTTATACATCTGTGTACACCCACTCTCTCCACATTTCCCTCTGCCCCAGGGTTGCCTGGTACATGGCCTAGGGAGGGCCTGGCACAGAGCGGGTCCTCCACAAATGCCTCCCGACTGGGTCCCAGTTCCTTCACTGCCACCGGGGGCCTCACTTCTGGGGACACCAGATCATCTTCCCTTTTAAAGTAAGAATCCTGAGCGCTCTGAACCAGCCAGACAAAAGCAAGCTCCCAAGCATCTCGCAAAAGAAGACAGTAATCTGCAAGCGAAGTGAAAGCTACGTTGGCCTCCTCACACAGACTTTATGCCAACGCTTCCTTCAGGACGAGCCACTCGCACCGTGCCTGCCGATTCCCGGGACCTGCTTCTAATCGGCCACCTGTCCTGCAGAGGCGCGTGCCAGCCGCCTGCCCGGGAGCCGAGGGACTCACCTCCTCCAGGAAGCCGGCGAAGCTCTGCAGGAAGTACTTCCACGCGATGCAGGGCGTCAGGTGGAGCCGCAGCTTCCTCAGGAAGTAGTGGAACTGGTTGTCGGTCAGCTTGTGACAGAAGTCCTTCAGCACTTGGCCGAAGTCCGAGGCCTTCACGAAGCCCGTGTCCTCTTTGTCCACGGCCGAAAACGCCTACGGGAGAGAAGAAACGGCACCTGCCGGTTCTCAAACCAAGGCCCATGGAACCTGGGAGAGGAACCCTGGCTGTCACTTCTGGGAAACACCCCGCAGGCCATGAGGCTTTAAGCTGGGGGAGTGGGGGGGGGAGGGAAGAAGGGGTGCCGGAGGAGGGAAGGGCTCGCATCCCTTTCTCAGGATCCCCGGGTCCCAGAGCGTGGGCTGCCGCAGAGCGCGCTGGCGGCCATACCGTGGCCAGAGCCGGCCCGCAGGCGGCCACCACCCTCTGGACGTTCCTCAGGACTTCCTCCGAACTCAGCTTCGCAAAGTTGACCCGCACAGCCGGCTCGCTGTCGCTCGGCTCGGGTGCGGATGGCTTGCCGTCCTCCACTGCCCTCAGGAAGTCAAGGTAATTGATGGCATTATTTTGCCAGCTGATTCCCAAACTGGTCCCCAAGGAAGAAAAAGAAAAGAGTATATTAATTTAAAAACCCTGTCACTTGGTCATTCAACACGCACTGGCTGAGCACAGAATGCGGGGGGGTGGGGGGACAGGAATGATGTGCAGGCACCGAACCCCGGCCTGCGGGTGCAGGCCTGCCTGCCTACCCATCAGCCGCGGCGGCTGCGGGCACGCAGAGCCTGCGAGCCCGGGACAGGTCAGGGCTGGGGGCGGTGAGTGTGTGCGCCACTGAGGCTCTGAGGCCTGAAGGTTGACCAGAGGGGCTCAGTCTGGAGAGAAGCTGCGAGAGGCCCCGCTAAGGAACCTGGCCCAGGACCGGGCGAACGAGGGGCCCGGGCAGGGCTGACACGGGCAGAGCCGTGGTCCGGGTGGTCGGGAGGCAGGTCTGTGGAGCGGGGGCAGGGCCAGGTGGAGGGTGACAGAGGGTCGGGGTTGATCCCGGAGATCTGAGCGGAGGAGACCCTGCCCTAGAAGCGCTGAGGAATCCGCCAAGAAGAGAGATGCAGCGAAGACGGAGAAAAGGAAGAGGGGGACCGAGTGAAACACCCGCTCATCCTGTACAAGAACGGCCGAAACTGCTGTCCAGCTGGAAGCCGTCTCCCAGCCTGGTTCGCTTGGCGGTTCCTCAGAGAACCGTCCGGCTGAGTGAGCCGTCGGCAGACATCCCGGGGAAACGGGCGCCTCTGCCCGCTCCGGCACATGGGGCCCTTCACCCTGAGCGCGCACATCGGGGTGGAGGCGGGGGTGGGGGGGCCCAGGTTCCATGAGAACAGAACGCGAGTTCACTGGAGGTGCACGTCACTCAACGTCTAACTGCACGCAGAGCGCCCGTTCTGTGCCCTGAGTTCTCTGTTCCCGGCACGTCAACCCCTAAACTTCCTTTCGGCGGAAGGAGCGTGTCAAAGAGGAGGAGCCCGGGTTCCTGGCGAGCAGAGGGAGAAGCTCCTGAAAGAGAGAGGCTCCCAGGGACTTGGGGGGAGAAGCTCGGAGGGAGGGAGAAGCTCCAGAGAGAGAGAGGCTCCCAGGGAGAGAGAAGCTTCTGGAGACTCAGAGGGAGAAGCTCCCGAGAGAGAGAAGGTTCCAGAGAGAGAGAAGCTCCTGGAGACTCGGAAGGAGAAGCTCCAGAGAGAGAGGCTCCTAGGGACGTTGGGGGAGAAGCTCCGAGGGAGGGAGCAGCTCCCGGAGACGGAGAAACCTGCTCGGAGGAGCAGCCAGAGCCTGTCCCCGCCCCATAGCTGCAGAGCGGCCGGCGGCCCGGCCCGCGGCCCGGCTCACGCTGGAGCCGCAGGGAGAGGACGATCAGCTCTATTTCATCAGCGGGTAAACTGCCAGCTTGGTATTAACACTTAGTAATAAAATCAGATGCATATGCTAATCTTCCGGGCATTATCTGGAAAAGTCTATTTTGGATCTGGAAGAGAATCATCTACATGAGATGACAAATGACGGAGCTGTTCTCATCATGGGTCTTTGAGAAGAAACGAGCACCCGAGCCACGGACCTCGTTGAGGGTCCCGCCCCCGAGGAAGGGTCGCCCGCTGAACGGGGACCACAGAAACCCCAGTCCTTTTGGCGCCGACAAACACAGCGCCGCTCACTACGTTTTAAAAGACTCTCATACTCGTTCAGTTAATTATTTATCGGGTGCCGTTTCCCCATGATTTATTCATTGAGTGCGTATGAATTCTTGTTCAGCTGGAAATAGGTTTAGGGAGAGGAGACCCATTTCAGGAAGCAGAGAGCACACAGGCATTTCAAGATGAATCGGTCCTCCTTCTCGCTCTCCCGCTCTCTCCTCTCTCTTTTTACATACACAACCACACACACACACATATACATACAGGGACACATACACACACCCACACACACACACACCCCTCCATATACACATACACACATACACACAGAGAGACACATGCACATACGTATACATGCACCCCCCCCACATACATATACACACAGGGACACATCCACACATCCACACACACCCACACACACCCACACCCCTCCATATACACACCCACACCCACACATACACACAGAGAGACACATGCACATATGTACACATGCACACCCCCTCACACACACACACATACATACACACACTCATACACTTACACACTCATACACACATACCCCCCCCACACACACACACACTAGCATGGGACTTCTCACAGTTAACACACAATGGAGCAATGTCTTCAACATTTGAAGGGAAAAGAGTTTCCTCCCTAGGACTTCATGCTCAGACAAGTGGCCAATCTGTGTGAAAAGAATTTTAAAGTTTCCAGACAAACAAGACCTCAAGCATTTACTTCCCCTCCCCCATTCTCAGGAGACATGGCAGGAAGCCCTCCAGCAAAACAAGGAGGCGCGTTAAGAGAGAGAGAGATGTGAAAAGCCGGGCCTGGGGGTCCAACCCGGAGCATGACTGGCCGACAGGGAGGCTCTTGGGCATCGGGCCTGGGGCAGGAGGAGGGCCAGGCGCTAGGAGGGAGCCCGGAGAAGAGCCGGGGGACAGGAAGTGGGGAGATGCGGGGAAGCTGGCCGGAGACTGTGCCCCTGGGAGCCAGTGCCGGTTAAAGCACCCCCTCCCGACATCCTTGGACACGGCTGACGGCAAAGAGCCAGCTCTGCCATCGGCCGGAGAATAGATGCCTGGATCTGCCCATGACGAGGTGGCGCAGCCCTCCCAACGCCCGGTTGAGAAATGACTGCCTGATCTTCCTTCCACTCACCGACCGATGTGGACAAAACGGACCTGACCAAACTTTAAGCTTCCCTGTCAGCATCGGGATGGGGACAGCCCCTCCGCCATGGCCGCTCGGGACACTCGGACACAGGACAGACATTTCCTGCCGCAGCGTGGTCTCACTGCCCACTCATCGCGGTACCCACACTCAGGCTTTTCTTCACTCTTCACATAAAGGCCTTTTCTGCTTACACCTGGAGGTGCTTGGAGATTTCCCTGGCTTAGGGAAACCCCCTATTGTAATAGTCCTCCTTCCCACATAACCATAGTCCTCCCTCCCTATTGTAATAGCCTCCTTCCCCCATAACCATAGTCCTCCTTCCCCCATAACCATAGTCCTCCTTCCCCCATAACCACAGCCCTCCTTCCCCCATAACCATAGCCTTCTTCCCTATTGTAATAGTCCTCCTTCCCTATTTCAATAGTCTTTTCAAATAAAGTCTCTCTTTACTTGGTCTGCATTTGTCTTTATTTGACCAGGTAACATAAAGACAAATAATGCAAGAAAGACAAACAGGAAATTAAAACCTTCAGGAAAAACCCACCAATAAAATCAGAGATAAACATGAAGCAAACTCAGTAAGAGTGAGTTTCAATGGAAAGAACTACAAAACATAGACTCTATTTGAGGAGGAGTTCCTAGGGAAACCCCAAAAAACATAAGGGAAAAAACAAGGATGCTGGAGGAAATGGACAGCTAGAGCAACATTAAGGACAGCCTAATTCCTACCCAGATCAACATAAACCCTCACACTAAACGCAGGAGAACCAGATTTAGACATGACACATATTTTGGAAATACCAGACAGGACACTTAAATTAACTATGGTTAATATATAAAGGGCTCTAATTGAAAAGGCAGACATGCAAGAACAAATGCACAATGTCAGCAGAGAGGTGGAAATGTTAAGAAAGCATCAAAAGGAAATGTTAGAGCCCAGCTGGTGTCGCTCAGTGGTTGAACATCGATCTGTGAACCAGGAGATCACAGTTTGATTCCCAGTCAGGGCACATTCCCAGGTTATGGGCTCAATCCCCAGTGTGGGGCATGCAGGAGGCAGCCGATCCATGATTCTCTTTCATCATTGATGTTTCTATCTCTCTCTCCCTCTCTGAGATCAATAAAACAATATATATTTAAAAAGGAAATGCTGGAAATAAAAAGCAGGGCAACAGAAATGAAGAACTCCTTTGATGGGCTCATCAGTAGATCAGACATGGCTGAGGATAAAAATCACTGAGGTTAACAGTGTGTTAATAAAAACTCCCCAAATGGAAATTCAAAGGGAAAAACAAGTTAAAAGAAGCAGAACATAATATAAAACTGCGGGGCCATTTAAAAAAGTGTAACATCCACATAGTTAGAATACCGGAAGGAGAGAAAAAGAGAAAGGAGCAGAAAGAGCATTTGAAGTAACAATGGCCAAGAATTTTGCAAAATTAATGAGACACACAAAGCACAGATCCAGAAAGTTCAGAGAACACCAAGCAGGATATATGCCAAAAAACCAACACCTCTGTAGGAACTGACGACAAAGAGAAAATCTTGAAAGAAGCCAAAGGGAAGGAAAACCTTATCTACAGAGGAACAAGAATAAGAATTACATGGTACTTCTCATCAGAAATCATGCAAGGTAAGAGTGGACTGACATAATCAAAGTGTTGAAAGGGAAAAAACCACCAACCTAGAATTCTATAACCAGTGACGTTATCCTTTAGAAGAGAAGGAAAATAAAGGCAAACGTAAACCTCAGGGACTCATCACCACCTGTCCTGCCCTTGGAAAAATGCTAACAGAGACTCTTCAGAGAGATGGCAAGTCATTAAGTTAGAAACTCAGCTCCACATAAAGAAAGGAAGAGCGTCGGAGAAGGAATAAGCGAAGGTAAAAACATCTTTTACTTTTCAAACTCTCAGTTGACCTGACACTGATTTTTCAAAGTAGTAACAATGCATTGGTGATCACAGCTTGTGGATAAGTGCGAAGGTGAAGGACAGCGGGTCATAAGGGACAGGAGGAAGGATCTGGAAATCTCTGTCATAAGTCACTGCCCACCCATGAGCTGGCATCGTGTGAGTTGAAGCTGACTCAGGCTACTTGTTCGTGTACCAGTACACTGCCAACTACAGAGCAACCATGAAAAGGAAGAGATTTCATAAGTGGGGTGCGTTAGGGGTTTAATTACTGATACTAACCATATGGAAACTAAAGAAACAGAACAAATAAGATTAACTCCAGGGAAAACAAGATGCTCCATTAAAAAGGAAAAGTGATCAGCTAGTCACAATCATACAAACCCAGAAAATACTGGTCTCCCCCAAACCGAGAAGCAGCAGCTGGGAACAGTAACACCTGGGGAGACACGTTTGCGTGTGTTTCGGTGGGGGAGGGGGTAGAGACTGTGGGAGAGGGGGCTGGTGGCAGTGACGATGAAGAGGAGTTAAATGCGCATTTTCCTGCGTGGAAGTCAACAGGCACAGCCTAACAGCACAGATTCAAGAAGTAGCTGTACCACCCGGCCCCCCGAAACGCGAAGTTAAGCACCAAAAGATGTCACGTATGCGGTGGGAGTTGGCCCCGGGGAGGGGCCTGAGGACAGTGGCCCCGTGGAGCTACCTGACGCCTGCCGACGCGCAGGCAGAACGTGGGTAAGAAAAGAACCACAGTTACAAAGGTGCTCGTGCTAGTGAGACACAGGGAAAGCTGCCTTTTCTTTTCGCTCCCGGAGACTCAAGCCCACCGGAAGGTAGCTCAGCCAAGGGAGATGGGGGTCGCTTCAATGTCCAGTCTGTCTGGACAGAGAAGGGGAACGGAAAGCCACCCCGACTCCTTTCTGGAAGGGCCAGCCAGTGAGAGCAAACCTGCCCAGGAGCGCGGCCAGCTCCGCCTCCTTGAAGGGACAGCCGCTGTCCCGCAGCGCCCGCTGCAGCTGGCACAGGGACACCGAGCCGTCGCCGCACGTGTCCAGCTTGGTCAGCGCCTTCCTGATGTCTTCAGCGTGGCCCTTCAGCTTCTCCCTGGACGAGAAACAGGTCAGACGCCCACAGGACAACAAGCACCTCCTTTGGCGAGGGTTTCACCAGCACCTCAATGTGACGAGCGTTTCACCAGCACCCCAAGGTGACGATCGGTATGCTTTAAGGACTGGCGCTGGCCCTGGCCAGTTTGGCTCAGGGGACAGAGCGTCGGCCTAGGGACTAAAGGGTCCCAGGTCTGATTCTCAGTTGGGGAATGTTGCGGGCTTGATCATCAGTAGGGGGCGTGCAGGAAGCAGCCAATCAATGATTCTCTCTCATCATTGATGTTTCTCTCTCTCTCTCTCCCTCCTTTTCTCTCTGAAATCAATAAAAAATCTACTTAAAAAAAAAAAAAGAAGAAAAAAAGAACTGACTCTGAAGCGGTTTTTCAGCCTTGGTGTGACATTTACAGAGAGCGGTATAAGTCTGCATGCCCATCACATTACCCGCACCAGCCGAACCGCACAGGAGGAACCCATCTTGTCTTGTTACTAGAATCAGTGCCGGAAGAGTGGGGCCAAGCGTGAAAAAGCGTGGTTTCACACAGATGTGACATCCCCCCTATGAAAGCCCCTGGGCACCTACTGCCAGGAACTGCTGTGGGCACCGGGTACACCCAGCGGCCCCTACAGTTACATTCCAGCGGGCAGGCAGATGGCAGTGGAGGCATCCGAGCCCGCCCTGCACAGGGGTTCGTGGGTCAGGAGAGAGCCGTGGGCAGGACTGGGAGTGGCCACTGTAGGAGAGGTGTGGGCAGGTGTCACTGGGAAGGTGGCTCAGGAGCAAGACTGAGCTGAAGGAGTTGGCGGGAAGCTACCTGGCACAGTAGCGCTGGGGGCCAGGGCCAGCCTGCGCCAAGGCCCTGGGGCAGCCACGCTGGCGGGTAGCAGGGAGGGGAGGGCCAGGGACCTTGTTTTGAGTCAGGCACTGTGTTGTTAGAAACTGCCATCTGCGCACAGCAACTGGCAAGCCCGGGCCTCGCTGGGAGCCCTCCCTCTTGTTCCTCCCAGCAGGAAGGAGGGGTCCCGGTCACCCCCCCCC
>JAAGEH010002046.1:0-16736 GCA_011751065.1 Lasiurus cinereus
TCACTCATTCACTCACTCACTCATTCACTCACTCACTCACTCACTCACTCATGCGGGATGTGAGTGAGCAGCTGCTGAGCACACCGGCTGGAAATGCGCGCGGTGCGCCGGGTATGACTCCTGCCTCTGCCACGCACTTCCATGGCCCGGGCGCGTGCTGAGCGGAGCCCTGGACGGGTGGTGGAGGGGTGGCCTCCTGGACACACCTTGAGCCCGCGAGAAGAGTGCTCTGCCTGGCACCAGCCCCAGGGCACCTGTCAGGCAGATCCCCAGCATAACCCTGTCCCCCCAGCACTGCCCCTGACCCCTCCTCTGCCCATGTGTCATAAGGGGCGTCAGGGCCTAAGATATCGGCAGCAGGAAGTGCTATGGAGAGACGCTAGGGCTTCCTAGTGCTCACTCGCGAGTGGTCGGGGCCACCACCATCCCTCCCGGCCTGCCGCCTCGGGGCCAGGCTCCAGGTTGCCGTGAGCAGGGGGCTCAGAGGTGGCGGGGGCTGGAGCAGGAGCCTGACTCTGGACGCCTCGTCCAGTGCTCCCTCGCTGCCCGCTCCGGCCAGCCAGGCTCTGCCCCACAACTTTGCACCCAGCCAGAGGATGCTAGGGTCCTGCAAGGACCGAGGGGTGGCTCCCTCCAGCCCCTCCCCCGCCCCTCCGATCCCAGCCCCCGAGCACCGGGGAGCGAGCGGGTTGCCAGCGAGCTGTGCGGGTTTCCATGGTGAGCCTCCGCCTAGGGAGACGCTGGCGACGGGTGCCACTCCCCCCCACGTGATTCATCGCCGCCCTGGGCTTTGTCTCGGGGCCCGGGGAGGGAGGGGGCTTCTTTAATAAATCCACAATTTATCCTTAATAACAGCAGCGACAGCCCGAACGCGGCCTCCGGTCGAGCCGTGTGATTGATGCCCGTGCCCCCAGAGGCCCCGGCGAGAACGAGGCTGCCGCAGCCCGAGTCATGAATCTTGGGGTTTCAGGCCCCGAGAACTCAGACCCGCACCCTGGGGGCCTGGGAGGGCCTCTGCCGCTGCCTGTAGTCCTTCCGGGCTGGGGGGCTGGGGGGCCGGTGGGCGTGGGGCCGGGTGGTCGGGAGGGGTCAGGGGCGGTGCTGGGGGCACGGGGTTATGCTGGGGATCTATCTGGCTGACAGGTGCTCTGGGGCTGGCGCCAGGCCCGGCACCGCTTCTCGCTGGCTTATTATTATTATTTTTATTGATTGTTTTACAGAGCGGAAGGGAGAGAGATAGAAAGCTAGAAACATCGATGGGAGAGAGACATCGGTCAGCCGCCTCCTGCACGCCCCCTACTGGGGATGTGCCCACCACCCAGGTCCATGCCCTTGACCGGAATCGAACTTGGGACCTTTCAGTCCGCAGACCGACGCTCTGTCCACTGAGCCACACCGGTTTTGGCTTCTCGCTGGCTTTTAAAGGGTCCTGTGGGTGGGGCCCCTCGGAGCACGGGGGGGGCAGTGGGGGTCCTCAAAGAGCCGGGGAGTACCCCAGATTCCTGGCCCTCCCGCTGAGACTGCACAGGCCGTTTTGTTCTGTGTCTGTCTCGTCGTCACAGGAAGGGGTCGGGTTAGATGCCGGCTTCCTCTGCTGAAGGCGCGGGCTCAGCCTTCCTCCGTCACCTACTCGCCCCGCCCTCGGACACGGCACTCCCTTCCCGGCCTCGGTCGCGGAGGGCCGCCGTGACTCCCGTGCTCACGGGGTCTTGCCGTTCCGAGTGTCGGAAGCCCACCTCGAAGGGTCAGAGGAGGGAGGGGAGTTCACCGGCTCATGGCGAGGAGCGGCTTCAGGCACAGCTGGTCTAGGCGGCGGATGGTCTGCCAGGCCCTCCCAGCCTCCTCCTCCTCCTCCTCCACTCGCTCGCGCTGTCTCCCGTTCCCCACACAGAGACTGTTATTGCTCTGTCCTCGCTTCCAAGTACGAGCAGCTGGGTCTGTGGGAGCTCCGGGTGGGGGTCTCCAGGGGTGCCCTGGCCACAGGCGTGTCCCCTGAGCCTAGCAGGTGCCTATCCCTTTAAGAGGCACAAATAAATCAGCATGTGTCCAGGCCTGGCTGGTTGGCTCAGGGGTCAGCGCGTCGACCTGAGCACCCGAGGGTCTTGGGTTCGCTTTCCGGTCAAAGGGCACGTACCTGGGTTGCAGGTTCAATCCCCGTCCCCAATCAGGGCAACTGGGGTGGGAAGCAACCCGTCAATGTGTCTCTCTCTCACATCCATGTTTCTCTCTTTCTCCTCTCTCTCCCCTGCCCCCTCACTTCCACTCTCTCTAAAAAAAAAAAAAATCAATGGGAAAAATACCTTCCCTCCTCGGTTGAGGATTAAAGAAAAGAAGAAAGCGTTTCTCCATAGAGGGACTGAGGGAATGAATGAGGTCCTCGCCAGGGCCCAGCCTCGTGTGAATGGGGGAACCACAAGCCGGCTCAGGGTTTCCGCGTGGCTGGCTCCCCCAGCCGGGGTCCAGGCGGCCTTTCCCGAGCCTCGGTCTCCTCCTCTGTACAAGGAGCATACCAGCAGCCCCCCCACCCCGCCCCCCGCCCCCCACTCTGCAGGCAGGAGGAGGCAGGTGCCCGAGGAAGGCGGGAGGGCGCCCTTCCCAGCAGCCCTGTGCTCCCCGTTCCGGGGGACCCTCACACCCTCCCCGTGTGTGGTTAGGGGGCTCAGCGCTCGTTATCATCCCAACAGCCGGAGGCCAGTGCCGGGAACGGAGCGTCTTTACGTTTAATCTGGGGATGCGTGGGCCTGCTCCCTCCCTGAGCTCGGAGCCTGAGGGTGCAGAGAAACGGGAACGGAGTTAATTAAAGAGCCCGGGAGTTTGGAACCAAACGCCAGAGTTTCAGCGGGGCTGGCTCCCACGGCCGAGAACTGGGGGTGGGGACGGTCCAGGGGAGTGACCGGAGGGCAATCACGTCGTTCGGGGCCCCTCTGGTGCAGAGATTGTGGGGATGGAGTGGCATCTTGCTCTTTCTCGCCCCCTTCTCTGCCCTCTTTGCCCTCTCTGCCCGCTGCCCTCTCTGAGCCTTTGGCCTGACCTGCTCACGCCTCTGTGTGTGTGTGTGTGTGTATGTGTGTGTGTGTGTGTGTGTGTGTGTGCAGGTGAATGAATGCGTGAGTGAACTTGATTGGCTCACTCACATTCCCGTGCCAGGCCCGCAGCCCAGACGCCATTGGCTGCCCCTGGTTCAGTCAGCTGCGTGGGGGCAGACAGGGTGTACAGCTGGGGTCGGGGTCAGTCAGGCACCTGCAGAGCCTGGGTCATCTGGGTCCTGTGGGGGGAGGGCGGGGAGAGGAGAGGAGGGGAGGGAGGAGAGGGAGGGGCTCAGAGGACGGAGGAGTGGTGGGGATGACAGCTCCTTCCCTGGCCCCCAGCCTCGCCGCTGCCCCCTGAAAGCTGTGGCTTTATTGTCTGGCTGCATGTGGGGTCTCCCGGCCTGGGGTCAGGCACGGTGCGTCCCCATCGCCCCAGCCCGGGGCTCGGGGCTGGCTCCCAGGCGTGGGCAGAGGATCAGCGCTGAATGAACCGGGAATGAATGAGTGAAGGAGTGAGCGAATGAGGAGGGGAGAGGACTCGCTCCCGGCACCCCCTGTGGGTCATCACCGGACTCAGAGGCCCAGCACCGACTACATGCAGCCCCATGGAAGGGCCCGGTCCCCTCCTGTCACGGTTGCGGGATGGGGCGCGGCGGACCGCGCGTGCTCGCCAGCGCCGTGCGCATTAGCATGCTGAACCCACGTCGCTCGTAAGGTGTTAATTAAATTTCTTTGAAGTATATTGTCTGAAAAAAAAAGAAAGGATAATTAGAAAGATGTCTTTAAAAGTATTTATGTAACTCATCCGGTCCTGCTTTCGGCTTGCCGCATAATTAGATTTAAACACAACCGACTCCTCGAGCGGCATCCTCGTTTGGAGAGGGCCGCGCCGGCGCGCACGTGCAAATGTCACGGCGCCGTGGTGAAGAGCTGGAGGCCCACTGGGGGGGGGAGGGAGGGCCCGCCCGGTTCCCTGGGACCAGCCCCTTGCTCCATGTCCTCACGGGCTCCGGGCTTCGGGGTACACCTCCCTGCAGCGTTTTCATTTTCTGGGTGTATTTGCTTAGGTGGGTGGTGGTGGGGGGGCGCTCCATCTTACAGACACGCAAATCAGGGCCGAGGGTTGTTGTGTTGTGTTTTGTTTTTGTAAATATGTGTTTATCGATTTCAGAGAGGAAGGGAGAGGGAGAGAGAGAGGAACACCAGTGGTGAGAGAGGACCTCGGACCGGCTGCCTCCTGCTCGCCCCACCCTGGGGATCCAGCCCGCCCCCCGGCCTGTGCCCCGACCGGGAATCGAACTGTGGCCTCCCGGCTCCTAGGGCAGGCCGAGTGTGCGGCTAAGGCCACACCGTGGTGGCAAGTGCCGGGCTGGGTTTGAGGCCTGGTCTTCTGGTTCTGGGGCTGCTTTCTCACCCCACGTCCCTATCTCCCCACTCCCCTCTTCCCCTCACCCCCAGCAGAGACTGTGCTCTCAGGTGGTCAGACTGTCTCAGTTCCTAAACACTGCGCTCTCTCCTGCCTCTGTGCCATGTGTCCTTGGGACACCCCCACCCTGCTCCCCGTTTCACGGTGGCTCTCCTGGGGTGCGCACTGCCCCGGGCCATGAAGTCTTGCTGGGATTGACAGCGCCCCCACAGAACCCCTGCGTTGTGGGGTGAGAAACCTCGCCCTCACGATTATACAGCGCAGATAGACATCCGGTGCAGTGACCCCGTGACCCCGTGACCAGTGCCCTCCTCCCTGCAGGGTGGACCCCGTGCCTCACGACGCCCCCAAGCCGCCGGGTTACACCCGCTTCGTCTGCGTGTCTGACACCCACTCCAGGACAGACCCCATCCAGATGCCGTACGGCGACGTGCTCATCCACGCCGGCGACTTCACCGAGCTGGGCCTCCCGAGCGAGGTGAAGAAGTTCAACGAGTGGCTCGGTAGGTACTGGGCGGGGGTTGGGGGTCGGGGGTCGGGGTCGGGAGTGGTGGTGGTGGTGGTAGAGGGGCTTCTGCCAACGTCCGAGCCTGGGGCGGCCCCGCTGCCCAGCTGCCCTTCCTCCTGCTCTGCCCACTGCCCTGTCCGGCCTCTGCCCGCCGGTCTGCCCACCATCCTCACCCAGGAAGCCTTCCCCAACCTCTGAGGGACGCCCCCGACCCCTGCGCCCCCCACCCCAGGCCTGGTCTTCGCGGGGACTGCCCATCTGTCGGTGGGATTTGGGGACCAGGTGTGGTCTGGTCCATGTGTGTGTCCGGCCCCCGGGTCTGGCACAGGTGGGTGCTAAGCAAATGATGGCAGGTGCGTGGGTGAGTGGGTAAGTGAGTGGGTGAGTGAGTGGGTGAGTGGGTGAATGAGTGGGTGAGTGGGTGAATGGGTGAATGGGTGGGTGAGTGGGTGAGTGGGTGGATGAGTAGGTGAGTGAGTGGGTGAGTGGGTGAGTGAGTGGGTGAGTGAGTGGGTGGGTGAGTGGGTGAGTGAGTGGGTGAGTGAGTGAGTGAGTGGGTGAGTGGGTGAGTGGGTGAGTGAGTGGGTGAGTGGGTGAGTGGAGGAACGAGGGGAGGGGCGGGGGAGTGACTGGGTGACGGTCTGGGAACGCCGATGCCAGGCAGGTGCGCGGCTGGTGCCCAGGGACTCAGCCACCGACCCCCGCCGGGATGGCTTCCCTGGGAGGGGACCCGTGAGCCTCTGTGCCCACATCGGGGCCCGGACGTCGCTCCTCCCCGGGGGGCAGCTGCTGGCACAGGCTGTGGCACAGGCCCGTGTGGGCGGTGGTTTGCAGGCATGCCCCCGGCTTTCTCTTTGGCTTGTACTTTCTCCCTAAGTAAGAGAGACCTAGACGGGGTGCCCCTGGGAAAAGCTGTTTGCGTGGAACTGAGTCTTCGCTGCCACAGCCCCGGTGGGGGTGGGGGTGGGGCCAGCTGGATTGCCCTGGACGGCTGGGCTGGCTGCTGTCTCAGAGGCCTGGGTGCATGGCCACCTCCCCACGCAGCTCACTCCGGGGCCCACGGCGCAGTCGGCTGGGAGCTGCGTGAGCAGAGGGACGGGAGCAAGGCGGTCGAGGCGGCGGGCGGAGGCCCGGCTTTGCCGCTGAGACAAATATTTACCCACAAGGCCTTCCCTCCGCCTGGCAGGCTCAGCGCCTCACATATTGAGGTTCCCGGGGGGTGGGACCCCCGAAGACTGGGGTGGGGCAGGTCTTCCAGGTGCGGGGTGGTCTCCCCCTGACGCCAGGGTGCGGAGGGCAGGTGAGGGGCTGAGGGTGCGGGATGCGGAGGCAGCAGTTGACCCGAGGCCCCCTCACCACCCACATCTTCCCAAGATAAGAGCAGGGCGCCTGCTTCTGCCCCGGGCTCGGGGGACAGCCCTGCCCTCGAGGACGGTCAGTTCAGGAGCTCCCTGGGGCTGGCAGTGCCGGACTGGCCTCCTCCTGTCCCCACCCCCCCAGTCTTCCGGGCCACGAGGAACCTGCCCTCTGCCCTCTCCCTCCCACCCCCAGCCCCCCAGCCTCACCCCTGCTCCAGCTCTGGAGCAACCACCCAGAGGCCATTGGGGGCTTGTCCTCAGCCCTTCTCTGCTGGCCTCTCCGCTTGACCTCCGACGTGGGTTCTTCTTTCGCTCCCACACCATCTGCCTCTTGGGGCTTCCCTGTCTCCGTCTCCTGTGGTTCCCGGTCTCTTGCTCACTGCAGGTGGCCGCTCCCAGGGCCAACGTGGGGCATCTCAACCACCTTCTTTCTGGGTAATAATCACTCTGACCTCCGCCTCCCACCCCCAGGGCTCTTGCTTCCACTCAGACCCCCCTCCCCCTCTCCCCAGCCTAGGTCTTCCTTTGAGATTCTGCCGGTGCATTGTTCGGTCTTT
Organism: Lasiurus cinereus; assembly: GCA_011751065.1. Classification (NCBI taxonomy): domain Eukaryota; kingdom Metazoa; phylum Chordata; class Mammalia; order Chiroptera; family Vespertilionidae; genus Lasiurus; species Lasiurus cinereus. The sequence goes on from JAAGEH010002046.1 coordinate 6,879, forward strand.
GCAGAAGACACCTCCTCCAGGCTGTCCGCCAGGATTTCAGACTCCCTCTGTCCCAAACTGAATTCCTCAACCACAGACCCATCCCCATTATACAGCGAGGGGCAGCCCTCCAGTGCCGTGTTTGAGGCCCTCCCCACCGGGGGTCCTGTGCCCCCTCCCGGCAGAGGCTGCTGTCAACTGCCATCTCTTATCATTCTGACCCCACTCTGATCTGCCCACTCGCTTATATCCCCTGCCAAGCTTCTGTGGGCACCCAGGCAGGCCAGCCCGCCGGGCCCCCCTTCCTCCTGCAGGGTCCCGTGAGCTGGAGCCCCTGGCGCCGGGGGATGTGGGTCGTGGCGACCGACAAACAAGCGTCCCCCGGCGGCGAGCGGGATCGATGCTCAGCCGGAAGACGGAGAAAGGGGCAGCGGGGCGTGGTTTTTCACCGGAAGAAAAATTACTGTGATTCTCTGTATTCTTCGTGTGGAAACCGCCGCACAAAGCCGGGGCGTGTGTGAGGGGCACCTCCGCGTCTAATCCAGACGAAAGCCTGCGGTTCTCAGCTGTGGTCCAGGGCCCGCGGCCGGCGCAGGGACGGTGTCTCCTGCGAAGGCAGCCGCCCCTTGGGAGGCGCGCTGACACGCTAATTAGCCATTTACGACAGAGCGGCTTCAGAATTGACACTGGACCTGCTGGTGTGTGAGTGTGTGTGCGTGCGTGTGCGTGCGTGTGTGCGCGTCAAACATGTGTTGCAGCGGGCTTTTTTAAGACCGTCCTCCTAAAAATCTCCGCCTTACGTTAAAAAAGGAGTTTTATATTTAAACAGGGGAGAGAGGCGTTTTCCTGAAAGCGCTGAGCTCTCGGAAGGTTCTTTCTTTGGTTTTATTTTTGTTATTTGTTTGGATTTTTTTTTTCCTTTTTCTTTTGGCTTCCTTATTTATAGCTCGCTTGGTGCCGACGGAGTGGAGATGGTTTATAAGAAAAGGAAGAGCAAGATGGTAGAGGATCGATGGCTCGTTAAATGCCGGTTAAACGCAGACATCGGAGCGGCTGGGAGGGAGGGCCTGGCAGGCCAGCGCCTTGGGCTCTGTGGGTTCTGGGAGCTGGAAAGTGGAGCCTGAGCTTCCTGGCGGCCAAGGGGAAAAGGGCGAGGCATTTGGCGCATGGCCCTGATTCCTGGGCGGAGGGAACGGGTCCGCCCCTGGGATGGGCCCGTCCCTGAGGCGCGTTTGCTGTGAGGACTTTGAGGACCACGTGTGTGTCCCGATGGTTTTGCGCAGGAGGGCCTTGGTGAAGGCTCTGTAATTGACTATTAGCAGCGAGTCGTTATCTCGTGTTTCCCGGTGCACACACATGTCCACTGTCATTCATCTTGTCCTCCCTCCCCTCTCCCCCCGCTCTGCCTTCTCTTGGGTTGATTGAAGTTTCTTTCTTCAATCAACTGTTCTGGAAACTGTTCTTTCTCAGCTGGTTTAGCGGTTGCTCAGAAAATGCTAACAAGCGTATCTGAAGTCAGAATAAAAGTAGTCAACACCTCCTTCCTCCCCGACGTCCCGGGCACACCCCCACCCCGTCCCCTCGCGCCACCAGCTCCCGTATCTGCGGCCTGGCGCCTGCCTCCCTTCGCGCTGGCTTTTAACCCCGCCCTGGAGCAGCCGCCGTCATCACTGTCATCAACAGCGTCGTCACCATCAGTTTCCAGTTTGCCCGGGATTATTTTTTCAACGGGTGTTTGCTGGGCACTGGGCACGGGGCGTGCGGCTGTGAGCAGACAGGAGACAGGCCACGGACACAGCTACCGTGTGTGTGTGTGTGTGTGTGTGTGTGTGTGTGTCAGGCTGAGAGGGCAGAGCCGGGCCTTCTGTGGAGGTGCCCTGGGGCAGAGACCTGAACGACGGGAGCTGGCATGCACCAGTCTGGGAGGCCATCTGAGCAGAGGCAGGGGCCGGTCAGGCGTGTGGGTGGCACATTGGGGGACTGGCCAGGAGGCATGTGGCCGGAGTGCCGTGGGGATCTGGGGTGTGAGTAGGAGACGCAGAGGCCACATGGGTGATGGGGAGAGGCTGGTGGCGCATGGAGGAAGTGGGACATGAGGGGACCTGGGCATGGGGCGCAGGAGGGCGCGGGCCTTCCAGCTCCGAGGGGCGGGCTGCCGAAGGGGCCGCGCTGGAGCGCTTACCGGCCAGCCGGCGTGGTGGGTGACGCTCATTCATCCACGTGCATAGAGCTCCTCCCTTGCTCTGGACTCTGCTGGAGTGGAGGATGCAGGGGGCAGCAAAGACAGCAAGACGCCTCCTCAAGAAACAGACAGCCGGTGTGGCTCCCTGGCTGACTGCCAGCCTAGGAACCAGGAGATCCCGGTTCGATTCCCGGTCAGGGCACAGGTCCGGGGGGCGGGCTCGATCTCCAGTGTGGGGACATGCAAGAGGCAGCTGATCCCTGATTCTCTCTCCTCGTGGATGTTTCTCTCTCCCCCTCTCCCTTCCTCTTTGAAATAATAATAATAAAATTATAAAAAATAGAAACATATCAACAAGAAAATACCGTGGCATGATGGAGACCAGGTGAGGTACAGCCAGTGACCAGGTCAGACCCTCCCCTGCCTCCCAGGTGTGAGATGAAGGCAGGAGACTCACCCATCCCGGGCCTCAGCTTCCGCATCCATACAATGGACGCGACGCCTTCTCCCAGGTGGTGGGTGCGGGATGAGAGGCGATGGGTTAGGAACACAAGGACTCGGAGGCTGTGCTGGGTTTCCCAGGGGAGCCTGCCTCTTCGCCCCGAAGTGCATGTCCCCTTGTTCGCTCTCGGGTTTGGCGCCCGCGGAGGCACGGTTGGCAGGTAGAGAAGTCGCCGGCTGGCCGGCCATTGAGGAGCCGGGAAGCAGGGTGTGGGTGCTGGCAGGCTTCCTCCTCTCTTCCCCCACAAACACGGAGAGAGACGCGTTGGAATATGGAACGAGCCTGTGAGTTTTTAAAAATGTCATCTTCGTGCTGGACTTCGTTCCAGAACGGGAAGAGTCCGCGCGCGCCAGGAAATCCTGGCCAGCCCGAATCGAACGAGCCTGTCCTCATGTGCCCACAGACTCCGAGGTGCCTGACAGATTCCACCTGTCCCTGTCGCCTCCTGCTCCCCTCCCCACCTCCGGTCCAGCCCCCTCTCCCCTGGCCTGCAGAGGAGAAGCCTGCGGCCCAGGGCGGGGGTGTGTGGCTCCCCTGAGGCCACCCAGGTCCTGGCTCTCAGTTGTCTCCCCAGAGAGGCCTTCCCTGAGCGCCTGGGTGGCTCAGCTCCCCCACCCGATGCTCCCTGTCCCGCTGCCAGAGCGTATTTTCCCCATCTCTCTTTTCCCCACTGACAGGGTGCGCACATTTTAAAAAATATATATAGTTTGTTGATTTTTTACAGAGAGGAAGGGAGAGGGATAGAAAGTCAGAAACATCGATGAGAGAGAGACATCGATCAGCTGCCTCCTGCACACCCCACACTGGAGATGTGCCCGCAACCAAGGCACATGCCCTCCTTGACTGGAATCGAACCTGGGACCTTTCAGTCCATAGGCCGACGCTCTATCCACTGAGGCAAACCGGTTCCAGCAGGGTGCTTTTAATGTCAACATCCCACTGGGAGGGGCCACTTCTTCTTTTCTTTTTACATTTTATTGATTTTCCACCGAGAGGAAGGGAGAGGGATAGAGAGTTAGAAACATGGATGAGAGAGAGACATTGATCAGCTGCCTCCTGCACACCTCCTGCTGGGGATGTGCCCACAACCTAGGTACATGCCCTTGACCGGAGTCGAACCTGGGATCTTTCAGTCTGCAGCCTGACGCTCTATCCACTGAGCCACACCGGTCAGGGCTGGAAGGCCCACTTCTGAGGCAGGGATCTGGTCTGTCTCATGGGCCGTTGCATCTTCAGCACCACGGACAGCGCCCGCGCCCCTGGCTCTCCCTGTTTATCATTTACAGATGGAGTTCCTCAGGAGAGCCAGGGGCCATGGAGAGAACGCAGGCTCCCCAGGAGTCTGCCCCCTCTCCAGCCCTGCCCGCAACGTGCCTGCTGGGCAGCCCTCTCCCGCCTGGTGTATCATCTATGGGATGGGAGGGGCCAGGAAGGCAGGTAATTCTTGTTAGTGGGGCCTGGGCTGAGAACAGGGGGGTGCTGCCATTGGGTCCTGTTCCGGGGTGTGGGTTCGGAGCCCCTCGGGGTGGCCCTGGCTCTGTGGGCCGTGGTGTGTCCTCTCTGAGCCTCAGTTTCCTCAGCGGTAAAGGAGCTGATGTTGGGAGGATTCTGTGGGGCCAGGGGGCGGTGGGGCTCAGCCCAGGGCCCAGCGCGGGGTAAATGCACAGCGCAGGCGGCTGTTGTGTGTGCGGGCGTGGCTTTTGATGGAGCTCAGTGCCCGCTCGGTCGATGGCAGCGTTCCCGCTGCTGATTCTCTCGTCCCGGGGCGCCTTCTCATTTCCCATCAGACGTTTAGACGTTTGGGGTCCGTCCTTGGAAACGTGTGTTAACGAAAAGCGGACCTTGCCGTGGGCAGGCTCGTGCCTTGGATTTCTTTAAGGAGAAGGATTTCACACCTCTCCGAGCGCGCACGCTGAGCCCTGTGCCCGAGAGGCTGTCGGAGCTAATTCTGGGCCCGCTTGACAGCCGAGCCAGCGCACGGGGAGCGGGGAGCTGACAGGCGGGGCCTGGGTATCGTCCCAGCCTCTCAAAATAGCCACTTTCCAGACGCCCATCCGCCGTTCGGCGGGCGCACGAAGCTTCCTGTGCGTTGAGCCCGCCAGAACCCTCTCCCCTCTAATCTCCCCCCTCAACACGCTTCACTGGTTCCCCGCGAGCCTGGGGGATGTCCAGGTCCCTGCCCCTCAGTCCAGACCCCTCCAAATGGGACCCCCAACCCTCCCCGACCTGCCTCTGTTCACCCCCTCGTCTGCCAAGTTCACCCCCTCCCCTGGCTTTTCCCACCTCCCTGCCTGGGTTCGGGTGGGGTCCTCTTCCCTGGCGCCTTTCCTGTCTCCGGGGCCTGAGGCGCTGTGTTCATCTGTGACGCCTGTCTCTGCGGACCCTCCCTCTGACCGTGGTCACCGCGGGGCTGGGCTCCACGGACTTGGGTACCACTCGCTACAGCTCTCACCCTGCTGTGTGTGTCTGCCCCTCCCTCCCCGGAGGCCAGAGAACGAAGGGGTGGTGTGGACACTGCTCTGCTCAGCCTCCAGCACAGGGCCTAGCAGCACACAGTAGGGCCAAAAAATAGAAAAAGAAAAAAAAGAAAAAGAAAAAGAAAGAAAAATGACTGGAATGAATAAGAGGAGGCAAGATGCTTTTACTTTAGTGACTCTTTTTTTAAAAAAATATATATTTTATTGATTTTTTTACAGAGAGGAAGGGAGAGGGATAGAGAGTTAGAAACATCGATCAACTGCTTCTTGCACACCTCCCCCTGGGGATGTGTCCGCAACCAACGTACATGCCCTTGACCGGAATCGAACCTGGGACCCGTTAGACTGCAGGCCAATGCCCTATCCACTGAGCCAAACCAGTTTTGGCATACTTTAGTGACACCTGGAATGTTTGTTTAGTTTAAAAACACTTAGTTTTTATTGAATGCTGTTAAGAAGTGTATTTTAGCCCCAGCGGGTGGATCAGTGATTAGAGCACCAGCCGTGGACTGAAGGGTTAGATTCTGGTTAAGGGCATGTACCCCAGCTGCAGGCTCGACCCCCGGCCCTGATCAGGGCACGTGAGGGAGGCAATTCATCGATGTGTCTCTCTCACACTGATGTTTCTCTCTCTCTCAGTCTCTTCCCCTCCCTTCCACTCTCTGTAAAACTCAATGGAAAAGATATCCTGGGGTGAGGATTGACAAAAAGGAAAAAAAAGAAAAGAAAAAAAAAGAAATTTATTATTTATTTATTTATTTATTTATTTATTATTTCTTAATGTATCATTGATTTTTTTTTTATAGAGAGAGAAAGGGAAAGGGATAGAGAGTTAGAAACATTGATGAGAGAGAGACATCGATCAGCCCACTGGGGATGTGTCCACAACCAAGGTACATGCCCTTGACCGGAATCGAACCTGGGACCTTTCCGTCCACAGGCTGACGCTCTCTCCACTGAGCCCACCGGCCAGAGCGCTTTTGGCTACTTTGAATAATGCCGCTCTGGACACGTGTGCACCGATAGGTGTCTGAGTCCCCGCTTTCAGTTCCTGGGACATGTGTATGCCCAGAAGTCCAAGTGCTGGGTCCTCTGCCAGTTTTATTTTTAATCTTCGAGGAACCTCTGTACTGGTCTGTTTCCTTTTACATCCTCACCCTCATCCCTCGTCCCCATTCCTCCCCATCGCCTCTAGTTTATATATAAAAGCCTAAACAACTGTTAGGACTGGAAGACTGGCCAGTAGCTATGACTCACACTGACCAGCAGGGGCAGACACTCAATGCAGGAGCTGCCCTTGCTGGTCAGTACGCTCCCAAAGCCAACCTCCCGTGGCCAGCCATTCTCCCCCAGTCTCTCCTCCTGGCCAGTCTGCCCCAATCAGCCCTCATCACTGGCCAGGCTGAGGGACCCCACCCATGCAGGAATTCATGCACTGGGCCTCCAGTGTGTGTTTGTGTGTGTGTGTGTGTGTGTGTGTGTGGTCCGTGGGTCTGTATGTCTGCCTTTATGCCAGCACCATGCTATTTTAATTACAGTTTTGAAATTAGGACGTGTAAGTCCTCCAACTTTGCTTTTCCTTTTCAAGATTATTTGAGCTATTCAGGGACACCCCCCTCCCCCAAGATTCTCTGTGAACTTGAGGATGGATTTCCTGTTTCTGAAAGGACCGGCGCTGGGATTTTGGTAGGGACAGCATTGAACCTGGAGATGGCTTGGGGTGTGCCGACACCCTCACAGCGTGGAGCCCTCCAATCCGCGAACACGGGGTGTCTCCCCGGTGCCTGGCGTCTTTGCAGTTTTCAGCGGGCAAATCTCTCACCTCCTCGGCTGAGCATTTCATTCTTCTCGCCGCCGTTGCCAGTGGGATCGTTTGCGGAGCATCCTTTCCGCCTGGTTTATTATTCGAGCCTATAGACGCTGATGGCTCTCCGCCTGGCCTTTGTGCCCCGCGCTTTCTCTGGGGCCGTTTAATTTGCTCTGACGTCTGTGTTGCTTGTAGAAGTGGCCTTTGAAGGCTTGTTTACGGCGGCCACAAGGCCCTTTCCGTTCACAGCAAAGTGGGCGAGAGCACCATTGTCTCTCTCCCTGCTTGTTGGGGAGCTGAAAGCAGGAGCGTCAGCGCATTATCGGTTACACGTCCTGGTGCTGGTGACGGGGAGGGCGATGAGGCGGGCGGTAGCCAGACCTGCATCGGGGCTCAAACGCCCTCCTCTCTGCTTGCCGCCCGGGTAGCTTTCTCACCGCGATGAGCCCCAACTTCCTCACCTGCCAACATAGTGCCCGGGTGGGTTGTGGGACTGTGTGCAGGGAGCGGGTCTCAGGCTTCCAGCGGCACATCCAGTGTCCTCAAAGGCTGCCTGCCTCCCCCCTCACCCCAGGTGAGGGGCTGTGTGCCCAGGTGAGAGGCTGCGTGGGCTGACACCTGCCTTTGGACCTGGCTGCAGGAGCAGCCTCAGCCCTGAGGGCCCCCGAGGCTCCGAGGAGTGGAGCGGAGGCTCCGCGTTAGGCTCTCTGCCTGCTGTTTCCCTCTGTCTCAGCGGGGACCCGGTCTGAGCTGGGTCTGGGTTCGGGCAGCGGCCCAGCAAGCAGGAGGCCAGGTTGCCTCTGGCCAGGCCCAGGGGCAGGTGAGGAGGGCCGGCCTCCGGTGCCTGCTCTTCGGTCCGTTAAACTTGTTGGCGTTCCGGGGATACCTGTGCCCAGGATGTCAGCCAGGGCCACAGCCTCGGGGTGCAGTGGCCTCGCGGCCCCGCCCATGTCCCAGTCCTCACCCCCCTCCCAGGTGCCGCTCCCGCAGCTGCTGCTTCCCCGTGCCTCCTGGCGACGCTCCGATGAGGCCGCTCTCATCCCTCCGCCTGGCATCGTGTTGGTTTCTCAGTGAAGAGTGAAGACGTAGAATGTCGCCTCCCCGCCCCCGACATGTCCCCTAGTCCTCTCCCCCTTTCCTGCGGCCCCATCGGTTCTCGCTCATCAGCGGACAGTGCTTGCTGGAGGCCCGAGTCCTATGCCCGTTTTCTGGGCCTATCCCACTCCGTCCCCATCTCCTGTGGGTGCTGGCGCCCGGGGCTGTGCAGACGCCACCCTGGGACCTGCCTTCACCCCGTCTCCCTTTGCTGCTTGGCTGTCAGGAGCCCCGGTGCCTGATCCCAAGACCCTTTTGTCTGGGTTTCCGTGGGCGACGCCCTGCCGTGGCTTTCGGAGAAAGGATTCGCTGGGAGCAGTGCGTGGCCGAGTGGCATGTCGCGAGGTCTTCATTCTGGCCCCCAGGCCCAAGGGGCAGTGGGTCCGGGGGCGGAATTCTGAGTGGGAGCCCAGAGACACCGTTGAAAATGCCGCCGCTGCTCGGAGTCCTCACCGCACCCTCCTGCAGGACCCTTTTTTCCTTAGTCGCTGTCCCCGATTCTGGGCCCTCAGGCCTTTATCTGGGTGCTGGGGAGCATCTCCCCGTCCGCGGTCAGGGAGAAGCGCCAGTGAGTGATCACGGAAGGCAGCTCGGAGGAGGTGGCACATGGGTCAGCTGTGCAGGGAGTGGAACTGGACGTGGCTCAGACAGGGGGGCAGGGAGCGGGTCCCAGGCGGATGGGACAGTGTGTGTAAGGGAGGCGAGTGGTCATCTTGGGCCGGTCAGAGCACCAACAGGCCCGGACCTGGAGGGGACGCCACAGGCCCTCATTCTAAGGCAGAGACATCCGTGGTTCCCCCAGCTGGCACCCTGCTGAGGGCCAGGGCTGGTGATGGGTGCTTCGTGGCTGCACCTGGGCATGTGGGTCCGGCCCGGCTGCGATCCTGGGGCTCCCTGGGGGTCTCTCTGGCCTCAGGGGGCTTTCTCTGGCCTCAGGGGGCCTTCTTTGGGGGAGGACGAACGGGAAACCCTTCAGTCCCTTCCGCCTGGCAGCAGCGGAAACAGCCCGCTCTGAGGATCAGGACGGAACGTTCGTTTGTCAAACATTCCCGGAAAACAAATGTCTGAGAGTTAAACATTGTGGTTATTAGGCTGGAACAGAAGAAAACTCCATTTGCCTTTTAAATATGGGCAGCAGAGTGGCACTGCGCATCCAGAACCTCCCTGCAGGCCCCAGGGGCAGGCTGGGCGGGGCTGGGTGGGACTGGGCGGGGCTTAGGGGGGCCTGGGCGGGGCCGGTTGGCACCTCCGAGGGGTCTGCCACTGTAGGGCAGGTCCGTCCCACATGTGTGTCTGCACGCTCAGCTCTGGGCAGAGGAGCTGGACTCCAGGAGCTGCCCTGTCCCAGGCAGTGACCTCTTGCTGTCTCCTCCCGGCAGCCCCTGGGCTGACACCAGGCTGTGCCCTCCTGCCTTCCTGTGTTCCGAGGCCCTGACACCTGGGCCTTGTGGCCTGTGGGCACGGCCTCCCCAGGTCCCTGGCACTGGCGCTGCACTGGCTCACCTTGAGCACCTTTCCATCCATCCATCCATCATGTTATCTATTCATGCATCCATCCATCATCTGTCTATCCATGCATCCATCCGTCCATCACCCATCCATCCACCCGGTGGTTTGGAGAGCCACTTCAGGATGAGTTTGTGGAGGCCAAGACACAAAGATGATCAAACGTCCATCGCCTCTGTGGTTTGAGTTGTGTGACCGTAGGCAACCTCTCTGAGCTGCTTTTCCCAGATGTAGGTATAGATGTGGGTGTGGATGTGGGTGTGGGTGTAGATGTAGGTGTGGGTGTAGATGTGCGTGTGGGTGTAGGTGT
>JAAGEH010002047.1:4097-28127 GCA_011751065.1 Lasiurus cinereus
GGGGGGAGGGGGATGGGGGAGAGGGAAAGAAGGGGGTAAGGGGGTCTTTCCAAGCCCTCAAGCCCTGGCTGCAGAGGTAACACTTTATTTGCTCAGACCAGTGCGGGCGCTGAGGCTGCGGCCACCGGAGGCTGTCCCTGGCTGGGACGGAGGGCAGTGCCGGGCGCTGGCCGCGAGGACGCAGGCTCGGTGGGTGCGGGTCCCCGGCGGCGTCTGGCAGTTCGGGGCGGGGCGCTACTGCAGGAAGGCGCGCAGGAAGTCGTTGTAGGCGAGCCGGGAGGACAGCGCCTTGTCGTAGTACTCCAGGATGTGGAAGAACTCCTCCTCCGACAGGTTGATGCTGTACTGCCGCAGCACCTGCGGGAGGCCTCGGGTGGGCGGGCGCCGGGCCCTGCCTCCGCGTACCCTCCCCTCCAGCGTGTCCCCCGCCAGCGTGTCCGCCGGCCAAGGGACCCCCCGCCCGGCCCGCGGGCGCCCGGCCCGGCGACCCCCCCCCCAGCGCGCCCCCTCCGGTGTGTCCTCCCTCCCGCGTGCCCCCCTCCAGCGTGTCCTCCCTCCAGCGTGCCCTCCTCCAGCGTGTCCTCCCCCCAGCGTGCCCTCCCCCAGCGTGCCCTCCTCCAGCGTGCCCCCCTCCAGTGTGCCCCTTCCAGTGTGTCCTCCCTCCAGCATGTCCTCCCTCCAGCGTGTCCCCTCCACTGCCTCCTGCAGCCCTCCCTCTCTCTGAGGGATCAGAGGCACCCCAGTCAGACAGTGGAGGGCACTGAGCAGCCAGACCCTCCTGTGGGATGAGCGTGCTACTGTGGAGGCAGCCGGGGCATGGGCTCCCCGGAGGTGAGGCCACAGCTGGGACCCCGCTTCAGCCCCTCCGGTTCCGTCCTGTGGGTGCTGGAGGCAGACCGGGCCCTGGGTCCCGCAGAGGCCAGGGGCAGGCCGCCGGGGGCGGGGCAGCGGGCTCTGGTGTGGCACTGAGGGCTGTCCCCGGGGGTGGAGAAGCCTTCGGGGGGAGAACCTGGAGCCTGTGGCTGAGGGAGGGCACTGGGGTGCCAGGAAGTGGGGTCTGGGAGAGCGCTCCCCGGCGGGCCTGCGCCAGAACCAGCCCGGCCAGTGGAACGAGGCCCCTGCCTCCCGCTCAGAGGCGGCGGCACCCCTGGGGGCTCACCTTGCGGAAGTCAGTCACCCCCACGAAGCCCGTGCCCGCCTCGTCGTAGGACTTGAAGGTGCGGCGCATGGGCCGCCAGCAGTGCATGATCTTGGGCTGGATGCGCAGCAGCGCCGAGTAGAAGGCGGACGTCTCGGTCCCGGCTTCTTCCTGGAGAGAGAAAGAGGACCCACCGGAGGGTGAGAGAGGGGTGCTGGCAGGGCAAGGTGCCCTGGACAGGCCGCCGGGGAGTGGGGAGCCGGCTGTGGGCCCCCTGCTCATTCCCACCGGCCCCCCTCCCTGCACCCCCTTCCGGGCCCCTCCCGCAGCTTCTGCAGCGCTGCGCCACTTTTACAGGAAGCGAGGGGACGCAGGCTGGTGATGCGCTGAGGAACCCGGGACCGGTCACCCCCCACCCCCCCCGTGCTCGCTCCCGGCCGGCCCCGCACCATCTTCTCCGCGTTCTGGATCTTCATCCTCTGCATCAGCGACGTCTCCCTGGCTTTCAGCAGCAGGACGCAGCTCTGCAGGAAGTCGCAGTAGGCAAAGCGCCCGTTGTCCTTGAGGTCGTACTTGACCGTCAGCTGCTGGCTCTCCTCCTTGCTGAGGTCCAGCTTGAATTTCTCCGCGAGAGCTAAGGGTGAGAGCGCAGGTCAGTGGGGGGCACTACAGCCATCCATCCATCCATTCATTCGCTATTCATTCCTTCACTCTTTTTTCTTTCATTCATTCACTCATTTGTTCGTTCTTTCCCTCATCGCTTGCTGAGATGACATCTCTGCTTTAGACCCCTGTTTCACAGGCTCGTGGGCAGTAGCTGGAGAGTGGAGACAGACGTGCACAGGCATGCTCAGTGTGGTTTGGAGGGAGGGGACCCACAGTCACCGTCACCAGGGCCAGGGCAGCGTGGATAGCATGAATTCATGTAAGCCAGCGACCAAGGAGCGGGCAGGCAGAGCAGAGAGGGGTGTTCGGGGAGGGATCCGTCAGAACGAAGGCTCAGAGTCAGACCGAGCCTGTGTGAGGGGACAGGGGCTCTGTGTGCCGAGTGTGGGCCTAGACGCGGACTGGGCTCAGACCGGTGCCTCTCAGCTGGGCTTCGGAGGAGCATTCTCAAGGGTCCGGCGGCTGCACGGACCCGCACGCCAGGGGCGCCCTCAGAGGGGAATAAAGCCTCTTTCGATGTGCATGCAGGTCAGAGGTTAAGCCTGTCCTCTGACGAGGACCACGTGGACGCCACGTTGCTGGGTCCTTTCGGCAGCCCGAGGCCGGCACACGTGGGCGTCAGGCTCTCAGCGCCCCTCTGGCCCAGCTCTGCCCAGTGACAAGGCCCCGGCTGCGTGTGCCGTGACGACTGAGCAGGAAGAGACCAAGAGCCTCAGGGTCCAGCTTAAGGCGAGTCAGCACAAAGGCAGCCCAGACTGGAGAGGGGGATGCTTCTCGGGGGGGGGGGGGGGAACGCTAGCGAGTCACTGGCTGAGGAGCAAACGTTATGCAAACAGATGCACCAACCGGGCCAGCGGAGGCCAGCGTGCATGCACAGCAGGGGTCCCTGCGCCCTGCGCTGAGGTCACGCGGCCACGGGGACAAGCTGGGGGTGTGCGCGGGGCTGTGGAACCCGGAGGGGCTGGAAGTGTGTGCTGCGATGCCCCAACTTGCAGAGGCCGGCGGCAGGCAGAGCGTGTAGGACGCCTCCGAGTGCGTGTTTACGGCACTGAATGGGGTGCAACACTGAGGGCAGGCGGGCCTGTCTGAGCCACGGTGGCTGGCGTACAGGAGCTCACGGTTAAAGAGGAAAACAGCGATGCTGCTGAGGACCACACAGATAAGGCCCGTCCGGCTCAGAATCAGAGGAACCCAGACACGTGGCCTCGGCAGGGGCAGCAGCTGTGGGACACGCTGGTTGTCATCGATTTCCTGTGCTTGCGCTTGTTTCGAGGGAGGAACTGTGCGCAGGGAGTGTGTAGGTTGGTTCCTTCGTGCCTGCTGAGGCCATGGCTACCACCAAAGCAAACCCATGAACGCCGGCTTCCCAAGAAAAACGCTCCCTGAGCGGTCAGACATTCGTCAAGAAGACGGAGCGGCCGGCTTTGGGTGACAGGGCAGAGTGATCTCCCTGAATTAAAATGGGGCACAAACCACAGGCACCAGTCAGTGGGGGTCTAGATCAAACCGGCTGGATTTGAAAGGCTCATCCAAGGGAGCGGTGTGGGGCCCGTGCACCCCCAGATCCCGGGCTCCGCCGCTCTGCCCCTTGCTGTCAGTCATTAACATGCCCTCCTCCCCCCCGCCCGGGGAGTACAGCCAGGCTGTGCTCTAACGCAGGGGTGATGCCAGCGGGTGATGCTCAGCGGGGGTCCAGGTGGGTTGGCGTCCCCGTCCCACCACACGTGTCTCTCTCAAGGTCGCAGCCTGCACTCGCCACCCAGACGCCTCCACCCGGAGGTGAACCCGTTACCCGGGAGGCCACGCACCCAGGAAGTCGGCTGCGGGGATGTCGCCCTCCCTGTGCGTGTCACGCTCCTTGCACTCCCGCAGGAGCTCGCGCCAGCAGCTCTGCACCCGCTTCCGGAGCCGGCTCTCGATGGGCTCGCAGTTCTGCAGCTGTGGGGTGCCCAGCGTGGAGCCCATGCTGCTGGCCGTCTGTGGGCGGAGAGAGAGCGTCTCACGGACCGGAAGGAGCAACAGCCTGCAGGCCTGACTCCGGGGGTGGCATCTCGCAGTAACACGAGGGCAGACAGAGATGGCGATTCCGCCGCCTCGCCTGCGTTTCCGCTGGCGGGCCGTTCCGCACCAAATCACAGGAAGTCCAGGGCTTTTGGCAATAAATATGCCGCCAACATTCAAACACAGAGATGCGACTTGAATGTCACTGGTGCGTGCGTGTGAACTGACAATGCCACACTTCTACCAGGTGAAGAGTCTTGGAAAGAAAGGGGTTCACTTGTCATTTGCAGGGGTGCCCACCCTGTACTCAGCCCTGGGAAAGGGGTGCTCTGAAGTCCTATGGACCATGTTCTTGTGCTGTGTTTTCTGTTTTTTTATCCTCACCCGAGGATATTTCCCATTGATTGTAGGGAGAGGGGGAGAAAGAGGGAGAGACAGAGAGAAACATTGATGTGAGAGAAACATATCGACTGGGTCCCTCCTGCACGAGCCCCCACCAGGGCCTGAGCTGGGGATGTGCCTGCAACCAAGGTACATGCTCTTGACCGGAAGTGAACCCGGGACCCTTTGGTCTGCAGGCTGACGCTCTATCCACTGAGCCTAACCAGCTCGAGTCTCTCAGAGCGCACCTCTCCACGGGACCTTCGTCCCCGCCGCCCTGTTCCCCACCTGCAGGCCCCGATGGCCGTGCACCCAGGGGGTCGGAAAGACCATCCTAACCAGCGGGCCAGCAACTCATTCCATCTGCGACCTGACCCCCTGTCACGTGCGGTGACCTGTCCCAGGCCGGGCACTGGGTCGAGGACATTTTCGGGGGCTCCTGACCCCTTCTGCTCTATGCACCACCTTTAACTTCTCGCGTTCACTGTTTGCTGCCCACCATCCACCCCCATGTTGTTATTCTCAGCTCCTGGGGTGCACGTGCGCCGAGGACAAGACGAACCCCTCAGGGAGCTCAGCAGGCAGAGGCGCCCGCCGGCTGACCTCTCGGCCACCCTCCTGGACATGCTGTCACTCTTCCTGCTGAGGAGGCGGGGCCTCGGGGCTGCCCCTCCCACACCCAGGCCAGCCGGGCTGTAGTCAGACAGGCTGGGGTTTGAAATGGGGTCTGGGGTACCTGGCTGAGGGACCCTGAGTGCGTGAGGCATGTGCCCCGTGGATTGGGTGAGGCAGCTTCCCTGGGCACAGCGGGCAGCTCCCCCACAGGGCACCGCTCACCTGCTCCGGCATCAGCTTTCAGCCTGGCTGCCGGGACAGCCCCTGTCCCTGCCCCCACCTCTTCCTGCCTCCAGTCCTCCTTACTCACCCCTTCCCTCCCACTTCCTCCCCCAGGCCTGCTGCTGCCCTGAGACCCCACCCCGAGCTCCCCTGGGCCCCTCCCCAGGCACCCACACCCCTGGGAACACAGGGGACCCACCAGAGGGTCTGCGGGCCCGGCAAAGCGACGTGAACCCCAAGGGCGGAGAACTTACACAGGGGTGGCTCCGCTGTTTGGCCCCTGTTTTCGAGGGGTCTCGGGTAGGCGATGATGACCCCACAGCTCTGCCTCCTTCCGAGGTGGCAGGGACGTCGCCCTTCCTGGGGGCCTTGGTGGAGTCGCTGCTGCTGGGCGGGGTGGGCGCCTTCTCGGAGCTGAACCGGCTCAGGAAGTCCACGTAGCGCAGCCGCCCCTTGGCGGTGACCGGCATCTCCTTCCAGAGCCGGTCGAACTGCAGGAAGCAGAGGGCGGCCAGGGTCAGCGCAGACCGAGAACCCCTGCCCACCCGGAGGCAGCCCTCTGAGGGGGGAGGCGCCAAGCTCAGCTCAACGAATATTAGAAAGAAAACCCATCGGCCTCCACTCGCTCGGTAGAAGCCTCCAGAAGCCTGAGCAAGTGAGGACAGGAGGATGCTCGTGGCTCTGAGCAACATTCTTAAATTGATGGGCCTCCGGGACAGTTAAGGGCCTAACCCTTGCGGTCAGTCACGGGCAGAGCAACGTGCACGACGAACGAACAAACAAGGAGGGGAAAACGCAAAGCAAACCCCTGGCCCAGTGGTCCTGCCTGCCTAGCCAGAGTCCCTCCTCCTCTTCCTTACTCCCCCACTCTCCTCCTCCTCCCCTTCCTCCTCCTTCTTCCTCCTCCTCCCCTTTTCCCCTCCTCCTCCTCCTTCCTCCTCCTCCCCTTTTCCCCTCCTCCTCCTTCTTCCTCCTCCTCCTCTAGGCACCTGACTCCTTCTTCCTCCTCCTTCCTCCTCCCCCTCCAGGCAGCTGGCTCTCTCCTCATCCTCTCCCTCCTCCTCCTCCTCCTCCTCCCCCCTCCTCCTCTAGGCACCTGACTCCCTCCTCCTTCCTCCTCCCTCTCCTCTTCTTCCCCCTTCCTCTTTCTTCTCTAGGCACCTGACTCCTTCCTCTTCCTCCTCCCCCTCCTCCTCCCCCTCCTCCTGTAGGCACTGAGCTTTATAGAAAGCTCCCGGTGACAGCCCTCAGCCTGTGTCGGCCTGCAGTTTGCCCCCTGAGGGGAATGCTGTGCCGCACACATGGCAAAGCTGGCATCTGGGGGAGGCGTGTGGCCTTGCCGGGGCGCTGTCTGGTGCCACGGGCTGTGACAGAGTCGCGTGCAGCAGCAAGGACACAGCAAATGACCCAGTGCCTCCCAATGAGCCACGGGGAGGCGGCCTGGCTCAGGCCACGGTCAGGTGCCAACCCCACGCCCGCTACCTGCTCGTCCGTCAGCACTTGGACGTGGCGCGTGCAGATGGCCCGGAAGTCCTCCCGGGAGACGGTGCCGGCCTTCAAGGTGTCGAAGTTCTGGAACTCCTGGGCGATGGCCTGGTAGCGGGAGGCCACGGCTCTGTGCAGCCGCGCCAGGATCTCGCGGTTGGCCACTTCCTTGGGAGACCGGGGGGGCGGGCCCTTGGGCATCTTCTCGGCCCACTCAGAGGCATTCTGGGCGCAGAGGAAGGAAACGGATCCGATCAGTAAAGAACAGAGGGCCCCTGGGCTCCGGGCCCGTCACCCCGCAGGGCCCCGAGTCCCAGCTGAGGAAGGTGACCGGAGACAAAGGCAGGTTACACCTGCCCTGAACTCGGGCTCCTACTTAGCTGTGTAAGGAGCAAAACCGGGTCCCTGTAGGCAGGGCGACAGGGACACGGCCAGGTGGGCCCAGCTTTCTGTGCGCCTGGCACTCATTCGCCGGTCTCCGGTCTCTGTCCCTTTGAGGACAGTGAGCACCTGTTCTGCCTGGTGAGGGGCTCACCCTTCCTCACCACAGCAGGGGTCAGAGGGCAGTGCTGAGCGCCGTCACTGCTGCAGGCCACTCCTGGCTGAAACCCTTGGAGCCCACCGGGAATTAGTCCTGGCGAGTGCTGGGCAGTGGGCGCGGGGAGCAGAGAGGTGGGAGGGGGGCAGCCCTCTCTGGGGCGTGTGGCGCTGTCCATGGTGCTGGGAGGTGGGGGCGGCCCACTCTGGGCCTCGTGATGCTGTCCATGGTGCTGGGGAGACAGGACAGCCTGGGGTCCGGGGAAAAGGGCCGGGAAGAGGGGCCTCAGAAGGACCTTCTCACTGAGAGTGTGGATGTCGGTGTGAGCAAGAGGGCTCCAGGGAAGGTGGGGTGGGAGGTCCGGGAGGGCAGCAGCCCCCACTCAGCACCCGCTGAGCCTGATGTGGGCAGACGGGACAACGGGACCAGCAGGCAAGGGGGAGGGACTGGTGGCATCAGCGGAGGCTGGAAGGGTGAGGATCTCTGTCTGTCCTGGGGGCGCCGGGGAGACTGAGCCCCACGAGGAAGTCAGGCGTGGGAGATGGGGCTCAGGGAGGGAAGACAGGGGGGCAGCTGGCCAGGAGCCTCCTGCGAGGAGAGAGGCCCGGAGGGGGCAGGGCAGGGGCCTGTGCGGGAGGCAACCAATTGATGTTTCTCTCTCTCTGTCTCTCCCTTCCCCTTCCATTCTCTCTAAAAATCAATGGGAAAAATATCCCTGGGTGAGGATTAACAATAACAACAAAAACTAGATACTTTTCCCATTAGTTAGAGTATTCCAGAATGTGGGAAGGGAGATACAGCAGCCCAGTTCTCTATAGATTACCCCACCCTAATACCTATCAGAAAATTAGGATTGAACAAATACTTTAAGGAAAAAATATAAACCAACCTAATTTATGGACATTAATGCAAAAACATTAACATTGTTTTAAAGAAAGCCACTAGGAAAGTTTAGCACCCCATTTAAAAATGGCACACCAGGCTTAAGTAGGGTTTATTCCAAGCTTAAGGACCTTTGAGAATTAGCAAAGCCTTCCATTCCTTCCATTAGCAAAGCTCATGTCAGCAGAGGGGAAGGGCATGAAGTCTCGGCCGCCATCCCTGATAGAGATGTTGCAGAGCGGACGAGGAAGGACGAGCCACGGAGAAACGAGGTGCACGTCCCTCGGCCCCTCAGCCCTCCGTGAGCCTGTTAGGCGCCATCTGCAAGCTCACGGGGTGGGTGGACGCTAAGCATTCCCCGCGGAGTCAGAGACCAGGGAGGCACCTGTCGGCCCTGCTAGTCACACGCTCGGGCCTCCAGCTTATGGGATAAGGCAAGATGGTGAAGTGAAGCTTCATTTCAGAAATAAACGTTGAAAAAATAAGATTTATCCTTGTTTGTGGGTTGGCGACTACAACTAGAAAAGCTCAGGACCATCAGGAAAGTGGCTGGATCCCAGCTAAATACTGCGATTGAATCCTATAGCGGCGTAATAAACGCGTAGTGTGCAAATTGTCCCCCTGACCTGGAGTTTGTCCAGGAGTTCGACCAGCGGGAGGGGCCGGCCGGGGGAAGGGAGCGAGGCCCCGGCGGCAGCTGTCAGCCGCTCGGGACCCCACCAGTGCAGGCATTTTGTGCACTGCGTGTCTGGTAGTAATTATAACCAGTTAGACACTGTGCTGTGAACTCACGAACCGTCACACGGAGGACAAGGCTGCTGAGTGCAAACCGCGATCAGAAATGTACACACTGTATGGGAGGCTATTGCAGGAAGGCTAGAAGGAACGGAGAGCCATACTGTGTACCTGGATGTGAGAAACCTGATCATTTCCAAAGATAAAACTCTAAGTAAATGTAGGAAGATTCTAATAAAAATCCCAAGGGACAGTTGGAGGAATTATTCGGCATACTGATATTAAAGTTGTTGTCTACAATAATAAAAGCATCATTGGCTAATTAGACCGGACAGCTGAACGTCTTTCCGGACATCCTTCTGGACAAAGCCATGGCAGAGTGATGGGGGAGGCACCTTCCCTGATCAGCTAGTCGCCTTCCGCAGAGGGAGACCAGACTGTGGGCCTAAGCCATCAGTAGGACTTCCCCTGAGGGCTCCCACACTGAGAGAGGGAGCAGGCGGGCTGAGGGAACCCCTGCCCAGTGCACACATTTTCGGGCACAGACCTCTGGCAGAAAAAGAAGTGTGTGCGCACGGCATGGCACTTTGGAAAAGGCTGGGGAGGAGTTTGGGACCTACCAGCTATTAAAATGCCACGAACGTGATGTAATCAAGACGGGCAGGGAGGTCTGCAAACATGTCACCCGTGGAGACGCCCTCTGGTTCTCAGGCAGCAACTCTGCCCTGCGGCTGAGCTGCTACATCACAGGCCCGTTTGTTACAGCATCACACGTCACAGAGAACAGGGGTGGCCCAGGTAACCCCGGGCAAGGCGGAGCACCCAGGTCCATAAGGGAGGTCCTCTCTTCCCTTCTGAGCCACGAACGGCCACACGCAGGCTGCTGAGGGTCCACCTCGGCCAGAGGACAGTGTCCCTCCAACCGCTTAGGCCCGGAGTCCCCGTGACATCCCTTTCCGTCACCACATCCAAACCCCCTGTCCCCCACCATCCACAGACCCCATGGCCCTGCTTGTGGTGTGGACCCACCCTCGTCTCTGGCTGGGCCAGCCACGCCTGGCACGATTACTCAACCCTCTTCTGCTTCCGCTCAGTCACTTCCCCTGAGGACAGTCTCGCTAAAGCACGCACACCTGCACACGCACACGCTCTGCGCGGAGTGACGGCCCGGGAGCGGCAGGTGGATACCTGGGAGGCAGGAGTCTGGCCTCTCTGCGGGGCGGGGATCCTGAGGCTGGGGGTGGCGGCCGCCTGGCTGGGAGGAACGCTCATGAGGGGCTGGTCTCAGAGCTCCGCGAGATGTGCCCGAGAAGGTCCCGGATGTGACGCAGACCTCCCGGGCCCCACCTGTGCAGTGCTTAGGGTCCCAGCTGGGTCCCAGAGTCCCAGAGCCCGAGGGTGTGACCCAGGAGCAGGTGATGTGCTCACAGAGGAGCACCCGCCACACCCAGTGGCCGGCCATTCAGGGCTCCCAGGAGACCTGCAGGGGGGGGCACGCAGGGACCCCCGGGTGGTAGAGTCTGCGCAGGGGGGTTGAGCAGAGGGATAACCAGGCCTGTGCTCTGAGGAGCGGGGACTTCCCCGAGGAGGAACCGTATCCTGAGGGGTAGAGGCAGTGCAGGTGCAAAGCCAATCAATGAACACCGTGGCCTCAGGGGTCCCTGTCCCCCCTCAGCCAGCTGACGGACGCAGGGAGGGCCGGGAGTGCTGGAATCGGGACCTGCAGAGAGGGTGCTGCCCGGGGCTGCCTGCAGAGGGGCGGCCCTCTGTCCCCTGCCTCAGCGCAGCAGAAGGCCGGGCTCACAGGGCGGGAGGGGCCTCCCGAGGGGGGAGGTCTGGGTACCGCTGTCAGAGGTGCGTCTGATGCCAGTGAGGACATCCCTTCACTGTTTGCAAAAGCAATCACTGTGTTCGCTGTCCAGACGTAAACTACAGACACAAAGAACAAACAAACCCCCAGCCACCCCCGCAGCACCGCCGCCCCCACCCAGGTGCACAGGACGGGGCGCTGACCCGAAGGTCCCAGCCCTGAGGACGTGGCCCACTGCTCCCACCCCTGAGGCCCAAGGCCACTCCCCGGGCAGAGCCGCCTGCCGCCTGAGGACACAGGCTGGGACCTGGGGGCGCCCTCATTGGACTCCCAGGCCGAGGCCAGCCCCGCTCCGGAGGCAGGAGGGGCAGATGGCTCCCGATCTGTGCATCTGCGTCCCTGTGCGTCTCCTCCTCCTCCCCCTCCCCCCCTCCTGGTCATGTGATCACCAGGCTGAATGGGAAACAGCGCTTTTGCTAGAACTGGAAGAAATGTGTCTCCTAATCGGCAAAGACACAAAAGAAATAACATCCCGCTAGATGAAACATAGTCCCCGGGGAGCCGACCAATCACGCCTCACTTTTCTGAAAGTGCGCCTCGATTTTAAAAGCTCCCACTTATCTCCTGGAGTAAAAGCAAGTCAGCCAGGCCGGTGGCTCAGTTGGCTGGGGGTGGTCCCGTGCACCAAGAGGTCAGGGCACGTGGCTGGGTTGTGGGCCGGTGCATGCGGCAGCCAGCCAAGTGGGGAGTGCCTGCAGCAGGTGGGGGCCCAGCCACGTCCTTCCTCTGGAGGCTCAGGCCGGCCCTGCCATCGTTCAGCGTCCCACACCCGCCCAGAGCCGCCTGCCCAGGGCACGGCTGGAGGGCATCGCGAGGGCCGGACTGTGGCCAAGCGTCAGCCACTCTGTCCTCACTCTGCCGTGGGACTGACCCAGCAAAGAGCTCTCTCCTGTCAACAGCCAGGCCCACGCACGTCCTTGCCGATGGATGCGACCATCGCTCCTGAGCCCGCTCTCCAGAGACAGGCGGGACCCGGCCAGGGGGGCTGGGCTGGACCAAGAGGGAAGCACGCACATCGATTGGTTCCCTGTGTGGGCAATTCCAGGCCCCTTTCTGCCTTCTTCCTGGCGTCTCCCCTGGTGACTCTGGGGTGCTCCCTCTGCTCTGTGACTCTGGGGTGCTCCTTCTGACCTGTGATTCTGGAATCCCCCCTCTGCCCTGTGACCCTGGGTCCTCCCACTGAGGAGATGGACAGTGCTCTGCCCTTTGTCTGGAGCAGCCTGGGACCTGCCTGGCCAGGGGAAGGTGAGGTGTGACTAGGGTAACAGGAAGGAGGAAGGAAAGCCGACGGGTTCGGGCTCGGGGCACGGGACGAGCAGCCGGTGGGGCAGCTTTCCCTGACGGCAGCATGACAAGGGAAGGTGTCACCTTCCCCCTGTGGTGTCCTCGGTGGTGGCCACCTGCCCAGGAGCCACAGTCAGACACATGGTGTGTAGAGTGGGTGCATTCCTGCGCCTGTGAGGGGTCACGGGGAGCTGCTGGAACTGGGGTTCAGGGGGTTGTGTCCTGACCACGAGGGGAGGCAGGGGGCTCCCCGGGGTGGTGGGGCAGTGGCTTTGTTGGAGACACTCGGAGAGGACGCCCCGCCTCCTGTGAGAACGGGCAATTACTCCTAAGGATTGAGAAATGGCTTCATGTGATCAAATATTTTGATTAGCCGAAGAATTAATTGTACTGTGTCCTCATTTTATTTACGGTGGATTAATGAAAGCTAAAAATAACAACAGCAACAGCTCCGCCTGTCAAAGCCAGATAAAGCACCACCAGGTCCAGAGGAAAGTGGGGCGGGAGGCCCGGGGACCTGCGTCCGGGATGGGCCTGGCCCTGCACCCCCGCAGCCCCCAGGGAGGGGCCTCGCTCGCGGGCTTGGCGACCGCTGCGTGGTGTGTGCGGAGGCTGGAGTCCCCCAGCTTCCAGGCGCCACCCCGTTCCTGGCGGCACCAGCGCTGCCGGACCTTCCATGCAAGGACTCTTCCTAGGCGGGGTGACGGCGAGTCCCAGCTCCCTTCAGAGGCGACAGTTAGGTCACACTCAAGCCTCCGGGTCCAGGCTCCCAGAGCTCCAGGGTGGGGTCCCGGACCCAGGGCCAGCGCCCTGCCAGCTCCTCCTTCCCCAGGCGCCCGGCTGGGACACCGTAAGCGTCCCTCTCAGCCCCTGTCGCCCTTCGGGAACCTGTGGTTTTCTCTGTTTTCTCCACCAAGTTTAAGTGGGTTCGGCTCTGTGAGAGACCGCCAACCGGATGCCCAGGGAGTGTCGCTGGAGGGTTACGGGCTCCTCGAAGCAGCTCCTGAGCCTGGAGAGCGCCTGCCGCGGCTGGACACGGGGGCTGGGGGGCTACTCCTCTCCAGAGGTGGCTCCAGTGCGGGGGGCCCAGGGTGCAGGTGGAGAAGCTGGAACCGACCCAGACTGGCTTTCCCGTCCCGGCAGGCGGTAGTCAGGTGGCTTCAGTGGCTGTGCCACCTCGTGCGCATTCTGGGGCTTTCTCAGCAGGGGTGCTTGAAGTCGACCCTCTGTATCAGTGCAAACGCCCGGGTGGCGCTAGGCCCACTGGACACCAATGCTGAGAGGACGCAGGACCCGTCTGTGCCCAGGTCCTGCGCTCTCCACCCACAGGGCAGCAGCTGGAGAACTCAAAGCCCCGGAAGCAGAGTCCCGGGTGCGTCAGGTCGGCCTGGCCCCCGGCTGCCACGGGTCACAGAGAGGCAGGCGTGGTCGACGGCCCCTCACCTTAGCTTACGCACTGCGGGCCCAGCAGCCCCGCGCCCGACCCCCTTGGTCCCCGCCACCTGCCCCCTCCCCAACGGTCTCCAGGACAACAGGCAGGACACGCATCCTCGGCAAGTGGAAAGCGGGTGGAATTTACGGGAAGCATTTGAAAATCCTGGAAATTTCCCGAGGGAACTTTGCCATCGGGAGCAAGAATAAGTAACAGTGACGGCACAGCTTAACCATCTCCCTGACTCTCCAGAACCGCACGCACTTCCTGAAGAGGACCTCCTTCATCCCCCCCACGGGACATACGAGGATGCGAGGATGCGCTACTTTCACAACGAGCAGCAGGACGAGTCGAGGGCGCGCAGCCGGCCCTCCTCGGTGCGGTGCTCGCCACAGGTCACAGCCTCCTCTTCAGCGGGAAGCGCCACCTCCGTTCTCACCTGGCAAACACGCCGCCCGGGCACTCAGCGTCTGACACACGCGCCTGGGAAGCCGCCAAACCTCTGCTGGTGCCGAACGAGGGCCGTTCTGTTACCCCCGTTCTTCCCGTAACGAGGTGGGAGATGAAGTGGGGGTCTCCGCTAGGCCGCCTCCCCGCTCTGTATCCGCTCCGGGCACCGTTGGCACATCCGTGGAAGACACTTTAAGACTTGAAAGCAATGCTGAGCAGGAAGGGCTGTCTGAAGACGAGGTGGCACTCTGCACGTGCCCACGGGCGTGAGGAGGGCCCTTGCCGGGACAGCGCGGACTGCGCACCCGGTCAGAGAGAAGCTGGCGTTGGAGGACACGTGCGTGGTCCAGCCTGTGGCCCTTTGCTTCCTTTTCACTCATTAACCCAGTCGCCGCCGGGCAGACTCTCAGGGTGATGCCTGCCCCCTTCTTTCAGGAGGGGGGGCATGATGGGAGGCACCGTCCTCGCTCCCCTCTCCGTCTTCAGGCCGCAGCCTGTGGGCCGAGAGTGGTGGCAAGAAGGACCTGGCCGCAGAGGGAGCCCATGGGGCGAACTCACGCTGGCGGGGCCCAGGACGTGGCTGTGGGAATCGCTGGGCCTCGGTGGTGCTTCCCAGAGCCGCGGAGCAGGGAGAGGCCACAGCACAGCCCCACACCAGGTGCCCCGGGCAGGTGGGGCGGACAGCAGCGCGGCGCCTAGTCCACGGGTGTCTCGTGGGAGGGGCCCAGGAGGCGTAAACGCATCTGAAGCTGCTGAGCAGACCTCGCGGTGCCCACGAGGAGGACCCTGCGTGGTGTCACATGCGCATCCACACTCGGGCCTTCTCCCCCGATGCCGGGAAGCGCGACTCTGAGCCGCACCCAGCGGGCTGGGATGCTGGGCGCTTCGGAGAGGCACCCACCGCCTGAATCACATCCGGGTATCTGCGCCCAGCACCTGCCACCGCCGCATCCCCGGGGCTGGACGCAGCAAGTGAGCCGCAGGGCGAGGCGTCTGCGCTCCCTGCCGTTGGTGGCTGTGTCCCGCCCTGAGGACAGCAGCAGGACAACCTTAGAAGCCAGCGCGTGACCCAGCATCCTTGCCCTCGGTGCCCCCAGGCGGCCAGCCCGGGGCCCTGCCCACGAGGTCCCGCGCTTTTGCTCAGAGAAAGGGACAGGGGACCGCGGGGCTTGCCCGGCCACCAGCCCAGCAGCAGGTGACAGACACAGACCCCCACATCTGGCCTGCGGAGGCTGCCTGCGCCCAGGCCTCACTCCGCACCTCACGTCATCTGCCAGCCCCACCCCTCCCTCAGCTGCTCCCCCGGTGAGCGCACCCTGGTTCTCAGCAAGCTCGCCCCACCCCAAGGCCAAGCCCAATTCCGGGGATGATCCCGACCGCACACAGACCCAGAAGGCAGGCAGAGGCCGTGCGCGCCCCCACCCCACAGTGCCACCTGCAGCCCGGAGATGACAGAGGTCCCAGCCCCCCCCAGCCCCGACCGCAATGGCCCAGCCCCGGCCGCAATGGCTCCGAAGCTCCGGCAGGAATGGGCGGTGAGGGCTCCGGAGGCCGACAGCGACAACCAGCACCTAGCGGGGGAGGAGGGGGGGGAGGCTGGCGATATCTGAAGCTTTCCAAATGGTCTGCTCATTCCAGAGGCATCGCAAACGCTTGTGGGGCCCGAGGCCAGGGAGGCGCCGTGCTGAGGCGGGACCCGGCTCCCGACCTTGGCACCCACCGCCCCGAGGAATCCGTGCTGCCCACAGAGCCCGTAGGAGGCCTGGACTCGCATCCACGGGTGCACCATCCCCACGGGAACACAGAAGCGGGGAGCCTACAGTCCAGGGACTGGGTCTACACTTTCCTCTCCTCTTGCCTCCCCATTCAAACTCCAAACGCCTGGGGCCACTCCTGTCTCTCTCTCTCTCTCTCTCTCTCTCTCTCTCTCTCTCTCTCTCTCTCTCTCTCTCTCCAGATTTCTTGGGCTCACAAATGGACCTCACGGGGTGACTATGGAAGGCTCCTGCGCCTCTGTGCGTGCCCAGCGCCCCGTCTAGGAGGCAGGGTGCTCCCAGCAGTGCTGGCAGTGACATCTGACGGCGCCGACAGGGCTGTTGCTGTGATTACTCTCCCGAACCTCACACCTTACGAGCTTTCGCGCTGTTTGCCTCCGGAATCTCATTTTCAGGAGTTTATCCTGGACGAGTGAGCGAGGGCCTATGAACTTAGGTGTGTGTGTGTGTGTGTGTCAGGCACACAGCTGGCATGACGGCGCATCCAGCTCCGGGCCGGCACCGGTAAGCGTGCCTCGGTGAAGCCGCTGCATTATTTTTGGATGTTTCACCGTGTCCAGGCTCACTGGCACAGAATGGTGACCACAGAGATCTGTGCTGGTTAAAACTGGACTGGAATTCTCTCTAATGACGCCGGCCCGCTTACGTTTACAACTCAAGAAACCACCTAAGAATACACATCTTGTGCAGCCGAAGCAGCAGACCTCGGGAAGAAATATGAGCCCCATGGTCAGCCACCTCCCTCCTCCAGGAAGTCCTCCCTGACTTCCCCGGGGGCCTGCTGGTTATACATCTGTGTACGCCCACTCTCTCCACATTTCCCTCTGCCCCAGGGTTGCCTGATGCATGGCCTAGGGAGGGCCTGGCACAGAGCGGGTCCTCCACAAATGCCTCCCGACTGGGTCCCAGTTCCTTCACTGCCACCGGGGGCCTCACTTCTGGGGACACCAGATCATCTTCCCTTTTAAAGTAAGAATCCCGAGCGCTCTGAACCAGCCAGACAAAAGCAAGCTCCCAAGCATCTCGCAAAAGAAGACAGTAACTTGCAAGCGAAGGGAAAGCTACGTTGGCCTCCTCACACAGACTTTACACCAACGCTTCCTTCAGGACGAGCCACTCGCACGGTGCCTGCCGATTCCCGGGACCTGCTTCTAATCGGCCACCTGTCCTGCAGAAGCGTGTGCCAGCCGCCTGCCCGGGAGCCGAGGGACTCACCTCCTCCAGGAAGCCGGCGAAGCTCTGCAGGAAGTACTTCCACGCGATGCAGGGCGTCAGGTGGAGCCGCAGCTTCCTCAGGAAGTAGTGGAACTGGTTGTCGGTCAGCTTGTGACAGAAGTCCTTCAGCACTTGGCCGAAGTCCGAGGCCTTCACGAAGCCCGTGTCCTCTTTGTCCACGGCCGAAAACGCCTACGGGAGAGAAGAAACCGCACCTGCCGGTTCTCAAACCAAGGCCCATGGAACCTGGGAGAGGAACCCTGGCTGTCACTTCTGGGAAACACCCCGCAGGCCATGAGGCTTTAAGCTGGGGGAGTGGGGGGGGGAGGGAAGAAGGGGTGCCGGAGGAGGGAAGGGCTCGCATCCCTTTCTCAGGATCCCCGGGTCCCAGAGCGTGGGCTGCCGCAGAGCGCGCTGGCGGCCATACCGTGGCCAGAGCCGGCCCGCAGGCGGCCACCACCCTCTGGACGTTCCTCAGGACCTCCTCCGAACTCAGCTTCGCAAAGTTGACCCGCACGGCCGGCTCGCTGTCGCTCGGCTCGGGTGCAGACGGCTTGCCGTCCTCCAATGCCCTCAGGAAGTCAAGGTAATTGATGGCATTATTTTGCCAGCTGATTCCCAAACTGGTCCCCAAGGAAGAAAAAGAAAAGAGTATATTAATTTAAAAACCCTGTCACTTGGTCATTCAACACGCACTGGCTGAGCACAGAATGCGGGGGGGTGGGGGGACAGGAATGATGTGCAGGCACCGATCCCCAGCCTGCCTGCACCCATCAGCCGCGGCGGCTGCGGGCACGCACAGAGCCTGCGAGCCCGGGAGAGGTCAGGGCTGGGGGCGGTGAGCGTGTGTGCCACTGAGGCTCTGAGGCCTGAAGGCCGACCAGAGGGGCTCAGGCTGGAGAGAAGCTGCGAGAGGCCCCGCTAAGGAACCTGGCCCAGGACCGGGGCGAACGAGGGGCCCGGGCAGGGCTGACACGGGCAGAGCCGTGGTCCGGGGTGGTCGGGAGGCAGGTCTGTGGAGCGGGGGCAGGGCCAGGTGGAGGGTGACAGAGGGTCGGGGTTGATCCCGGAGATCTGAGCGGAGGAGACCCTGCCCTGAGAAGCGCTGAGGAATCCGCCAAGAAGAGAGATGCAGCGAAGACGGCGAAAAGGAAGAGGGGGACCGAGTGAAACACCCGCTCATCCTGTACAAGAACGGCCGAAACTGCTGTCCAGCTGGAAGCCGTCTCCCAGCCTGGTTCGCTTGGCGGTTCCTCAGAGAACCGTCCGGCTGAGTGAGCCGTCGGCAGACATCCCGGGGAAACGGGCGCCTCTCTGTCCGCTCCGGCACACAGGGCCCTTACCCCTGAGAGCGCACATCGGGGTAGAGGCGGGGGTGGGGGGTCCCAGGTTCCATGAGAACGGAACGCGAGTTCACTGGAGGTGCACGTCACTCAACGTCTAACTGCACGCAGAGCGCCCCGTTCTGTGCCCTGAGTTCTCTGTTCCCGGCACGTCAACCCCTAAACTTCCTTTCGGCGGAAGGAGCGTGTCAAAGAGGAGGAGCCCGGGTTCCTGGCGAGCAGAGGGAGAAGCTCCCGAGAGAGAGAGGCTCCCAGAGAGAGAGAGAGGCTCCCAGAGAGAGAGAGGGGCTCCCAGGGAGAGAGAAGCTTCTGGAGACTCAGAGGGAGAAGCTCCAGAGAGAGAGGCTCCCAGGGATGTTGGGGGAGAAGCTCCGAGGGAGGGAGAAGCTCCCGGAGATGGAGAAACCTGCTCGGAGGAGCAGCCAGAGCCTGTCCCGCCCCACAGCTGCAGAGCGGCCGGCGGCCCGGCCCGCGGCCCGGCTCACGCTGGAGCCGCAGGGAGAGGGCAATCAGCTCTATTTCACCAGCGGGTAAACTGCCAGCTTGGTATTAACACTTAGTAATAAAATCAGATGCATATGCTAATCTTCCGGGCATTATCTGGAAAAGTCTATTTTGGATCTGGAAGAGAATCATCTACATGTGATGACAAATGACGGAGCTGTTCTCATCACGGGTCTTTGAGAAGAAACGAGCACCCGAGCCGCGGACCTCGTTGAGGTTCCCACCCCCGAGGAAGGGTCGCCCGCTGAACGGGGACCACAGAAACCCCAGTCCTTTTGGCGCCGACAAACGCAGCGCCGCTCACTACGTTTTAAAAGACTCTCACACTCGTTCAGTTAATTATTTATCGGGTGCCGTTTCCCCATGATTTATTCATTGAGTGCGTATGAATTCTTGTTCAGCTGGAAATAGGTTTAGGGAGAGGAGACCCATTTCAGGAAGCAGAGAGCACACAGGCATTTCAAGATGAATCGGTCCTCCTTCTCGCTCTCCCGCTCTCTCCTCTCTCTTTTTACACACACAACCACACACACACACATATACATACAGGGACACATACACACACCCACACACACCCACACCCCTCCATATACACATACACACATACACACAGAGAGACACATGCACATACGTATACATGCACACCCCCCACACATACATATACACACAGGGACACATCCACACATCCACACACACCCACACACACCCACACCCCTCCATATACACACCCACACCCACACATACACACAGAGAGACACATGCACATATGTACACATGCACACCCCCTCACACACACACACATACATACACACACTCATACACTTACACACTCATACACACATACCCCCCCCACACACACACACACTAGCATGGGACTTCTCACAGTTAACACACAATGGAGCAATGTCTTCAACATTTGAAGGGAAAAGAGTTTCCTCCCTAGGACTTCATGCTCAGACAAGTGGCCAATCTGTGTGAAAAGAATTTTAAAGTTTCCAGACAAACAAGACCTCAAACATTTACTTCCCCTCCCCCATTCTCAGGAGACATGGCAGGAAGCTCTCCAGCAAAACAAGGAGGCGCGTTAAGAGAGAGAGAGATGTGAAAAGCCGGGCCTGGGGGTCCAACCCGGAGCATGACTGGCCGACAGGGAGGCTCTTGGGCATCGGGCCTGGGGCAGGAGGAGGGCCAGGCGCTAGGAGGGAGCCCGGAGAAGAGCCGGGGGACAGGAAGTGGGGAGATGCGGGGAAGCTGGCCGGAGACTGTGCCCCTGGGAGCCAGTGCCGGTTAAAGCACCCCCTCCCGACATCCTTGGACACGGCTGACGGCAAAGAGCCAGCTCTGCCATCGGCCGGAGAATAGACGCCTGGATCTGCCCATGACGAGGTGGCGCAGCCCTCCCAACGCCCGGTTGAGAAATGACTGCCTGATCTTCCTTCCACTCACCGACCGATGTGGACAAAACGGACCTGACCAAACTTTAAGCTTCCCTGTCAGCATCGGGATGGGGACAGCCCCTCCACCATGGCCGCTCGGGACACTCGGACACAGGACAGACATTTCCTGCCGCAGCGTGGTCTCACTGCCCACTCATCGCGGTACCCACACTCAGGCTTTTCTTCACTCTTCACATAAAGGCCTTTTCTGCTTACACCTGGAGGTGCTTGGAGATTTCCCTGGCTTAGGGAAACCCCCTATTGTAATAGTCCTCCTTCCCACATAACCATAGTCCTCCCTCCCTATTGTAATAGCCTCCTTCCCCCATAACCATAGTCCTCCTTCCCCCATAACCATAGTCCTCCTTCCCCCATAACCACAGCCCTCCTTCCCCCATAACCATAGCCTTCTTCCCTATTGTAATAGTCCTCCTTCCCTATTTCAATAGTCTTTTCAAATAAAGTCTCTCTTTACTTGGTCTGCATTTGTCTTTATTTGACCAGGTAACATAAAGACAAATAATGCAAGAAAGACAAACAGGAAATTAAAACCTTCAGGAAAAACCCACCAATAAAATCAGAGATAAACATGAAGCAAACTCAGTAAGAGTGAGTTTCAATGGAAAGAACTACAAAACATAGACTCTATTTGAGGAGGAGTTCCTAGGGAAACCCCAAAAAACATAAGGGAAAAAACAAGGATGCTGGAGGAAATGGACAGCTAGAGCAACATTAAGGACAGCCTAATTCCTACCCAGATCAACATAAACCCTCACACTAAACGCAGGAGAACCAGATTTAGACATGACACATATTTTGGAAATACCAGACAGGACACTTAAATTAACTATGGTTAATATATAAAGGGCTCTAATTGAAAAGGCAGACATGCAAGAACAAATGCACAATGTCAGCAGAGAGGTGGAAATGTTAAGAAAGCATCAAAAGGAAATGTTAGAGCCCAGCTGGTGTCGCTCAGTGGTTGAACATCGATCTGTGAACCAGGAGATCACAGTTTGATTCCCAGTCAGGGCACATTCCCAGGTTATGGGCTCAATCCCCAGTGTGGGGCATGCAGGAGGCAGCCGATCCATGATTCTCTTTCATCATTGATGTTTCTATCTCTCTCTCCCTCTCTGAGATCAATAAAACAATATATATTTAAAAAGGAAATGCTGGAAATAAAAAGCAGGGCAACAGAAATGAAGAACTCCTTTGATGGGCTCATCAGTAGATCAGACATGGCTGAGGATAAAAATCACTGAGGTTAACAGTGTGTTAATAAAAACTCCCCAAATGGAAATTCAAAGGGAAAAACAAGTTAAAAGAAGCAGAACATAATATAAAACTGCGGGGCCATTTAAAAAAGTGTAACATCCACATAGTTAGAATACCGGAAGGAGAGAAAAAGAGAAAGGAGCAGAAAGAGCATTTGAAGTAACAATGGCCAAGAATTTTGCAAAATTAATGAGACACACAAAGCACAGATCCAGAAAGTTCAGAGAACACCAAGCAGGATATATGCCAAAAAACCAACACCTCTGTAGGAACTGACGACAAAGAGAAAATCTTGAAAGAAGCCAAAGGGAAGGAAAACCTTATCTACAGAGGAACAAGAATAAGAATTACATGGTACTTCTCA
The DNA here is from genome assembly GCA_011751065.1 of Lasiurus cinereus. Taxonomy (NCBI): domain Eukaryota; kingdom Metazoa; phylum Chordata; class Mammalia; order Chiroptera; family Vespertilionidae; genus Lasiurus; species Lasiurus cinereus. The sequence goes on from JAAGEH010002047.1 coordinate 25,712, forward strand.
TCAGAAATCATGCAAGGTAAGAGTGGACTGACATAATCAAAGTGTTGAAAGGGAAGAAACCACCAACCTAGAATTCTATAACCAGTGACATTATCCTTTAGAAGAGAAGGAAAATAAAGGCAAACGTAAACCTCAGGGACTCATCACCAGCTGCCCTGCCCTTGGAAAAATGCTAACAGAGACTCTTCAGAGAAAAGTCATTAAGTTAGAAACTCAACTCCACATAAAGAAAGGAAGAATGTTGGAGAAGGAATAGCGAAGGTAAAGCGTCTTTTATTTTTCAAACTCTCAGTTGACCTGACAATGATTTCTCAAAGTAGTAACAATGCATTGGTGATCACAGCTTGTGGATAAGTGCGAAGGTGAAGGACAGTGGGTCATAAGGGACAGGAGGAAGGATCTGGAAATCTCTGTCATAAGTCACTGCCCACCCATGAGCTGGCATCGTGTGAGTTGAAGCTGACTCAGGCTACTTGTTCGTGTACCAGTACACTGCCAACTACAGAGCAACCATGAAAAGAAAGAGGTTTCATAAATGGGGTACTGATACTAACCATACGGAAACTAAAGAAACAGAACAAATAAGATTAACTCCAGGGAAAACAAGATGCTCCATTATAAAGGAAAAGTGATCAGCTAGTCACAATCATACAAACCCAGAAAATACTGGTCTCCCCCAAACCGAGAAGCAGCAACTGGGAACAGTAACACCTGGGGAGACACGTTTGCGTGTGTTTCGGTGGGGGAGAGGAGGGAGGCTGTGGGAGAGGTGGCTGGTGGCAGTGACGGTGAAAAAGAGTTAAATGCGCACCTTCCTGCGCGGAAGTCAATAGGCACAGCCTAACAGCACAAATTCAAGAAGTAGCTGTACCACCCGGCCCCCCGAAATGCAAAGTTAAGCACCAAAAGATGTCACGTACGTGGTGGGAGTTGGCCCCGGGGAGGGGCCTGAGGACAGTAGCCCGTGGAGCTACCTGACGCCTGCAGACTCGCAGGCAGAACTTGGGTAAGAAAAGAACGACAGTTACAAAGGTGCTCGTGCTAGTGAGACACAGGGAAAGCTGCCTTTTCTTTTCGCTCCCGGAGGCTCAAGCCCATCGGAAGGTAGCTCAGCCAAGGGAGATGGGGGTCGCTGCAATGTCCAGTCTGTCTGGACAGAGAAGGGGAACGGAAAGCCACCCCGACTCCTTTCTGGAAGGGCCAGCCAGTGAGAGCAAACCTGCCCAGGAGCGCGGCCAGCTCCGCCTCCTTGAAGGGACAGCCGCTGTCCCGCAGCGCCCGCTGCAGCTGGCACAGGGACACCGAGCCGTCGCCGCACGTGTCCAGCTTGGTCAGCGCCTTCCTGATGTCTTCAGCGTGGCCCTTCAGCTTCTCCCTGGACGAGAAACAGGTCAGACGCCCACAGGACAACAAGCACCTCCTTTGGCGAGGGTTTCACCAGCACCTCAATGTGACGAGCGTTTCACCAGCACCCCAAGGTGACGATCGGTATGCTTTAAGGACTGGCGCTGGCCCTGGCCAGTTTGGCTCAGGGGACAGAGCGTCGGCCTAGGGACTAAAGGGTCCCAGGTCTGATTCTCAGTTGGGGAATGTTGCGGGCTTGATCATCAGTAGGGGGCGTGCAGGAAGCAGCCAATCAATGATTCTCTCTCATCATTGATGTTTCTCTCTCTCTCTCTCCCTCCTTTTCTCTCTGAAATCAATAAAAAATCTACTTAAAAAAAAAAAAAGAAGAAAAAAAGAACTGACTCTGAAGCGGTTTTTCAGCCTTGGTGTGACATTTACAGAGAGCGGTATAAGTCTGCATGCCCATCACATTACCCGCACCAGCCGAACTGCGCAGGAGGAACCCATCTTGTCTTGTTACTAGAATCAGTGCCGGAAGAGTGGGGCCAAGCGTGAAAAAGCGTGGTTTCACACAGATGTGACATCCCCCCTATGAAAGCCCCTGGGCACCTACTGCCAGGAACTGCTGTGGGCACCGGGTACACCCAGCGGCCCCTACAGTTACATTCCAGCGGGCAGGCAGATGGCAGTGGAGGCATCCGAGCCCGCCCTGCACAGGGGTTCGTGGGTCAGGAGAGAGCCGTGGGCAGGACTGGGAGTGGCCACTGTAGGAGAGGTGTGGGCAGGTGTCACTGGGAAGGTGGCTCAGGAGCAAGACTGAGCTGAAGGAGTTGGCGGGAAGCTACCTGGCACAGTAGCGCTGGGGGCCAGGGCCAGCCTGCGCCAAGGCCCTGGGGCAGCCACGCTGGCGGGTAGCAGGGAGGGGAGGGCCAGGGACCTTGTTTTGAGTCAGGCACTGTGTTGTTAGAAACTGCCATCTGCGCACAGCAACTGGCAAGCCCGGGCCTCGCTGGGAGCCCTCCCTCTTGTTCCTCCCAGCAGGAAGGAGGGGTCCCGGTCACCCCCCCCC
>JAAGEH010002048.1:0-11136 GCA_011751065.1 Lasiurus cinereus
TGGATTTGGATCCTGATACAGTGAGGCCAGTGCCCGTGCCGGCGCGCTGTGGGTCAGGGCCCGGGTCGCAGTCCGTCTTGTGAGCACGGCTGTGTGCCCACAAACTGTTCCATGAGTTGAGTTGGGGTGCAACGGAGGAATACTTGGCAGAGTCTTCTCTGGTTTCCGGGAGCGGCCAGTACATCTGTGTACTGACAGCTGTGAGAGCGAGGAGTGCTAGCAGAAGGACAAGGCCAGGTGGGGTGATGGGAGGTCTCCCTGGGAAGGTGCTGAGGAGCAGAGGCTGGGAGGGAGGCAGGGAGGGAGGGATGGGGCGTCCGTAGGTGGCCTGAGGGAGAGCATGCCGGGCCCCAGGAACAGCCAGCGGAACAGTGCCGAGGGGAAACGCACAGACGTGTGTTCCTACAGGTCCAGGCGTCCCCTGATGCTGGCCGAGCCCTCACCGCTGGGGTGACCCAGGGCGCTCGGGACAGGTGCCTGGGGTTGCCATCTGTCCTCCTCCAGCCTGCGAGGGGTGCGGGTCACGCTCATCTCCCAGAGTCTAGACCAGCGGTCGGCAAACTGCGGCTCGAGAGCCACCGTATGCCGCTCTGTTGACTGATGAGGTGGCCGACCACTGGTCTAGACGAAGATTAAATCCAGACCAAGGACATCAGGCTCCAAGAAGGGGCGGTGAGCGTGCCCTCCTGCTCACACCCGAACTTGCTAAAAGGGGAGGGAACATTCGGGTCCAGCGGGACAGGCAGAGGGCCGGAGGGCCGGGGAGGACACCATCCCCTCTGAAGGTCAGCCGAGCGGCCGAGGCAGATGATAGGGCAGGAACCACACCCGGGACAGCCTTTCTGGCTTGATGGAGGGGAGCACGTTATGGAGGAGAGAGGAGCGGGCAGAGGAGAGGGGCAGGGAGGGAAGCTGTCGGCAGTGAGAGAAGAGGGGCTTCCCCACGTTGCCATGCTTGGGCCGATTCACCTTACCTAACTGATGGTCCTGAGATGTTTCCCCTTTTCTGCTCCCTCCCCGTGTCTCACTCCCTTCCCTTCTGTCCTACAGCTACCCTACCAGGTGTGGCAGAGCAAGGAGAGCCACTTGGGGGGCCAGGCCCCAGCGCGGGGAGGAGGCATCCACACTGGGGGACAGGCTGCAGGGGGTACAGAGCCCCAGGGAAAAGGAGAAGGTCCCTCAGGGCTGGGTGCTGGCGGGCGAGCTGGCTCCGGGATGCAGTGCTGGGGCTGAGGAGGTCGACAGCATGGAAGGCGCCAGCACCCTGTGTGAGCAGGGCCTCTGAGGGGGAGGGCTGGCGTATACACATTGGCCCGTCACCTCGGGGAGCGGGACCAGGGCAGTGGGAGCCAGGACTCCCGCTTTGGAAAGGGAGCTTTCAGTGGGGGGGGAAGAAGCAACCAGAACCAACTCGGAGGGGTGGTGCAGCAATCAGAGGCCTCCACGTTCACTCATCGTTTTCAGCGTGTGTGTGCACATGTGTGAGGAAAGGGCGACAGATATCGATGCATATGTTTGTGTGTGAGCGATTGTGTACACACCTACATGCCAGTACTGTTGGTTTCAGCAACATTCCAAGGGCCGTAGTACACTGAGCCCCCAGGTCCTGGCTTCTGTTTCTTATTTACTTATATATTTATTTACCTATTTTTGATCAATCTTTATTGTTCAGATTATTACAGTTGTTCCTCTTTTGCCCCCAGAGCTCCCTTCCACCCGGTTCCCACCCCACCCACAACTCTTACCCCCTCCCCCGCCCACTGTCCTCATCCATAGGTGTACAATTTTTGTCCAATCTCTTCCCCCACCCCCACACTCCCTTTCTATACCCCTGGTTCTATTACATTCACCAGTTTATTCAATTCACCAGATTTTTTATTCACTTGATTTTTTAGATTCACTTGTTGATAGATATGTACTTGTTGTTCATAATTTTTATCTTTACCTTTTTCTTCTTCCTCTTCTAAAAGAGTACCTTTCAGCCTTTCATATAATACTGGTTTGGTGGTGATGAACTCCTTCAGCTTTTTCTTATCTGTGAAGCTCTTTATCTGACCTTCAATCCTCTATGATAGCTTTGCTGGGTAGAGTAATCTTGGTTGTAGGTTCTTGCTGTTCATCACTTTGAATATTTCTTGCCACTCCCTTCTGGCCTGCATAGTTTCTGTTGAGAAATCAGGTGACAATCATATGGGTGCTCCCTTTTAGGTAACTAACTGTTTTTCTCTTGCCGCTTTTTTTAAATTGATATTTTACAGAGAGGAAGGGAGTGGGATAGAGAGCTAGAAACATCAATGAGAGAGAGACAGCGATCAGCCACCTCCCACATGCCCCTTACTGGGGATGTGCCCACAACCAAGATACATGCCCTTGACCGGAATCTAACCTGGGACCCTTCAGTCCACAAGCCGACGCTCTGTCCACTGAGCCAAACCGGTTTCGGCCTCTTGCTGCTTTTAATATTCTGTCTTTTGCTCTTGGCATTTTAATTATGATGTGTCTTGCTGTGGTCCTCTTTGGATTCCTTTTGTTTGGGTTCTGTGTACTTTCTGGACTTGTAAGTCTATTTCTTTCACCAGGTAGAGGAAGTTTTCTGTCATTATTTCTTCAAATAAGTTTTCAGTATCTTGCTCTCTCTCTTCTTCTGGCACCCCCATAATTTGGATGTTGGTACGCTTGAAGTTGTCCCAGAGGCTCCTTACACTATCTTTATATTTTTGGATTCTTTTTTCTTTCTGCTTTTTGGATGGGTGTTTTTTTTTGTTTTGTTTTGTTTTGTTTTTGCTTCTTTGTATTTCAAATCTTTGACTTGATTCTTGCGATCCTCTAGTCTGCTGATGTATATTAGTCTTTATTTCAGTCAGTGTTTGCTTAATTTCTAGTTGGTCCTTTTTCATATCCTCGAGGGTCTCACTAAATGTATCGACCTTTTCTAGGAAATTCTTGAAAAACCTTATAACCGTGGTTTTGAACTCTATATCCAGTAATTTGCTTTCCTCCAATTCCGTCATTTGTGACCTATTTCTTTGTCTCCACATTTTGGCTGCTTCTCTGTATTAATAGAGTGGCTTTGTGTGCTAGGTGTCCTATAGGGCCCAGTGGCTCAGCCTCCTCAGTTACTGGGGGTGAGCACTCTTGGTGCACCCCTTTATAGGCTGTGTGCACAGTCTTGTTGTAGTTCAGCCTTGATTGTTGTTGGTATCACTGGGAGGAATTGGCCTCCAGGCCAATTGGCTGTGAAGATCAGCTGTGTCTACGATGGGAGAACTTCTGTGCTGGAGACACCCTTATGAGATAAGACTTGCTTCAGTGGAGCTTTGGTGCTCACTGAGTCGGCCCCTTGTCTGTGTCCCTATGGATCTGAGGAGTTGCAGTCTGGATGGTCCCACTCTGACCCCTGGGTACACTGGTTCTTGGATCTCTAAGGAGGTGCTAATGTAGCCTCTGCCTGAGGCCACCCAGCAGGTGCTACAGAGAAATCTGCACATTCCTCTTCTTTGTTTGCGGGTTTGAGGTGCCCGGATGAGGCCCAGCTGTGAAGCAATGCAAGCTTCTGTGGGGGCTTGGGCCTTCTTTTGGATGTTCTGGGACTCTGACCCAGGTGCAGTTTGTTAGGTGAGTTTAGAATGCAAAGGGCCATGCCATTTGTATGCAAAGACCTCTGCGCACAGCTGGGGTCTCAGGGAATCAACAGGGTGGAGCAAACAGCTATGGCTGATCCTCAGCCCTGCCCTAAGAGGCCCGGATCTCAGTGTCCCTCAGTAATCGCTGCATGCACCTCTGAGAGAAAGCTGTCCTCCAGTTCCGCCTGCTGCCAGACAGTCAAGTTTTTCCCTGTATGAGTCTGGGTCCCCAGAGTCTCACCCGGAACTGGAGTCCAGAGCTGTTGGGAGCTTTTGTCTCCCTCCCCCATTAGAAAGCCAGCCACGCACTCAGTTGCCAGTCCTCTCCGTGTGTGTGTGTCTCAGTACCTGTGCCTCCTGCAGCTCCTCTGAGTCTCAGTGTGCTTTTCTCTTTCCTTCTAATCATAGAATTTCCATGCAGCCAGTGGAAATGGTTGATGGGTGATGCCCATTTTGTCTTTTGGTTGTAGTTTTGAAATTGTTGTACGAGGCAGCAAGCTCAGGTGTTTACCTGTGCCGCCATCTTGGTTTCTCCCCGCCACCCCCCAGGTTCTGGCTTCTAAATACGATTCTCCACTAAAGGATTGGTGCCAGCACTTCGGGAGGGAAAGGATGAAAGAATCCGGCTCGACTTGTGGTGCCAATAATAAGAGTAAGGTCAAGGAACAATGGGGAGATGCCAGAGGGCACCCACGATGGCTTGAAGGGAAGCCCATGTGACAGGGTGGGGACAATTTTATTTTTTTCTCAGCTTTGAGATATTAACATGTAACATGTGTAAGTTTAGAGTGAACAGCACAATGACTTTATACACATTTATATCAAGAAATGATGACCCCAGTAAGGTGTGTTAACATCTCTCTCCCCTCACATAATTACTGTTTTGTGTGTGTGATGATTACATTAAGATCCACTCTCCTAGCTACTTTCAATATACACTGAGTGGCCAGATTATTATATGTTCAGAGATCGTAATAATCTGGCCTCTCAGTATGTGTGTGTGTGCGTGCGTGTGTGTGTGTGTGTGTGTGTGTGTGTGTGTATTAAAAATATATTTTATTGATTTTTTTACAGATAGGAAGGGAGAGGGATAGAGTGTCAGAAACATCGATGAGAGAGAGACATTGATCAGCTGCCTCCTGCACGCCCCCTACTGGGGATGTGCCCACAACTAGGATACAAGTCCTTGACCAGAATCGAACCTGGGACCCATACAGTCCGCAGGCCGATGCTCTATCCACTGAGCCAAACCGGTTTCGGCTGTGTGTGTGTTTATTAGAGGCCCAGTGCATGAATTCATGCATGGGTGGGGTCCGGCCAACCTGGCCAGGGGGGAGGGGACATGTGTGGTTAGCTGGCCTGCCTGCTGGTCGAACTGCTGGTCGAGGGGACCATTTGCATATTAGACTTTTATTCTATAGGATATACAATGAGTGGCTAGATTATTATGCGTTCAGAGATCATCATAATCTGACCACTCAGTGTATAACACACTGTGGCTAATTATAGTCATCCTGGAGTACCTCAGATCCCCATGACTTACTCATCTTATAACTGGAAATGTGTATGTTTTCCCCGGGCCTGGACAAACACCATTCTACTCTATATTTCTATGAGATTGGTTTTTAGTTTCCACATCTGCAAGAACGTCCAGTATTTGTCTTTCTCTCTCTGACTTACTTCCACTCAGCATAGTCCCGTCAAAGTCCACCTATAGTTGCAAAAAGCATGATTTTCTATTTTATGGTTGGATAAGACTGTGTGTGTGTGTGTGTGTGAGAGAGAGAGAGAGAGACAGATAGAGAGACAGAGAGAGAACACGAGTGTGTACCACTGCCATGGGATATGGAAGCCGAGAGTGGATCTGTATCAGTCGTGACTCGTGGCTCCTGGAACCAGGCCTGCTCTAAGAGAACTCGCCCTCTCTAGGCTGGGACACCAGCAGGAGAGACCAGGCTGGGCGCTTCGCTGTGGGAGAAAGCGGTGAGGATTGGGAAGGCAGCACAGACCGGGGAAAGGACCGCTGAGCGCAGGAGAGGGAGAGAGGACCTGCTCAGGTCAGGCTCGGGGTCTCACAGGGGAACGTAAGACACTTGCCCACGTTCTGGCTACTCTAGGCTGCGGGAGTGGCGCTGGGTGCCGGGAAGGCCCAGAGGCTGAGGGGGGTGGGGACAGTGGGCCCCCCTAGTCTCACCTCAGGGGCCTGACCTGGTCCCAGAGGAACGCCTGTGCCAGGGTGGAGTCTAAACGTCCTCTCCTGTGCCTGCCCCCCATCCACCGGCCGTGGAGAGGAGGGTGGGAGAGCTCTGCTCCTTCCTTCCGGGAGGAAAGCTGGTGGGCTGTGCTGTCTTCTTCGGGGCCCCACCCTGCTGTCGGCTCTCGTGTTCGCTCCGTTCTCTGCCTCTGGGCTTCCGGTAGGTCTTCTCCGCCACCGTGTCCTCGCGGGAAAGAGTCAGCGCATCAGAGACCGGCTGGCTACAGGGATTTATTTTAAAATGTTTCCGGGAGCTCCCTGGCAGAGAAACCTTGCCGTTTCTGGGGCTCCGTGGGGCCACACGCAGCGGGCTTCCCGGTGTGGATCACAGGGTGCCATTTCCAAGTGCCCGGGTTCCACTCGTGTGGCCAGCTCGTCCGGGATCGGGGGCTCAGGGCAGCGATCTTGTTCCTGGGGCCAGGCTGTCCTGTCTGCGGGGAGGGCGAGGAGGGACCGCCGCTGGGCCTGCTCTGATGCACAGCGCCAGGCAGGACTCGCAGGCCACGGCCGCCGGGCTGTCGGCTGCACGAAGGAGGCTCCCAGAGCGTCCCTTCCAAACAGTGTCCTGTTCCGGTCCCGTCAGGCCTCCACCTAAAGGATGGCCGGTGCCCGCAGCCGTCTATCTGCTGTGCCGTCCCGAGCTCCACAATCAGTCTGTGTCCGATGGCCGTGAATCGCAATCCTTTGCGGTGGCCTTGGATCTGAGACTTGATGGAATGAACCCCAACACAGTGAGCGTCGCCCAGTGCCTCCCGGCCCGTGGCTCCATGCTCCTGTTGGGCGTCGCGGAGCCCGTTCGCTCCCGGGCCTGTGCCGGTGTTTGCTGCCCCTGCAGTGCAGACGCCCCGTTAGCGGTACCATCGAAGCTACTTCAGCACAGCCGTGGGCGCCTCCACGGCCATCCTGTAGCCGAGTCGGTTGCCCAGGGACTGGCAGGCGTGGGTCGAGCACGCAGCATGGGACACTCGACAGAGGGGTGCTCCCCCTGGGGTGGATGTGGCCTTGGATGGCGAGGGATGGCCCACACTGTTCAGAGGATGTGCCGTTTGAAACATAGCCGCTGTTTGCATCTGGTGCTTACTCTCCGGATTTCTCCCCACGGACGTGGACTACTGCGTAGATGTCTGTAAAGGCTGTGGGACGCTGTTCACTGTGTCACCTGCGAGGGTTTTCCTAGTTTTTGGTTTTGCGTAAATGAGTCACCCGCTCTAAGGTGCTGCATTTGTACATGCGGAGTTGAAGGTAGCGGTTCCATACCGCCCCTTCCTATGTGCTGGGTCCGTGGGAAATCCACCCCTGTCACTCCTCCCACTGGTAATGTGTTTCTCTCTCATCTACCGGAGGCGGATGAATCCTCTCAAACAGCCAGTTCTGATGGAATTGGGTTTATTTTTTCTGTTAGAAATTTCATGAAGCTCTGTTATTTTTACTAAAATAAATTTATGCTGCAGTAAATTTTTATTACCATAGTCTTGAGCAAGCTGCTGACTATACGAACAGCCAATTAGGATGCAGGTTACCATTAAAAGGGTGTGTCAGGCCTGGCCGGCCTCGCTCCAGTGTTGAACATCAACCTATGAACCTGTCGGGGCACCTGCCTGCATGGTGGGCTTGGTCCCCAGTGGGAGGGGGCGTGCAGGAGGCATCTGATCCGTGACTTTCTCTCATCATGGAAGTTTCTCTCTCTCTCTCTCCCTCTCCCTTCCTCAGAAATCAATAAAAGTCCATTTTGTTAAATACAAGGGTGTGTCCGCGTGGTGCGCATGCTTAGAACCAGTAAAAGGCTACTTTTTGAAAGTCGGGGTGCTGACGCGAAGAACAACCGTTCGTCACACACAGATTGCTGTTACACTGTGGCTGGGAGCAGATGGTGAACACCAGCAGGACATGTCCATGGCCCGGCCCAGTGCACGCCATGTCATACCCGGATGCGTTCATGGCTGAGTTTCTAAACCCTGCATGCGCGCCATCGGTGTTTGGAGGTCGTGGATGCATCACCCCATGTGACACACACAAGGATCCAGGAGGTGGGGCTCCTTGCTCTCCCCATGGCGCAGCTTGGAACCACAGGGGCAGAAGGAAGATGGACAGCGCTGGCTTTCTTTCTGCTTTCACCGCCATCGTTGCAGTCCGGGTTCATCGGGTTCTTGGAGAACCTTCCTCCCCTTCCTGTCCCAAACCAAGGGCTGCTGGGAGCTGGGAGCAAGGACCAGGCCTGCCTGGACCCGCTCCCAGACAGATGCAGCTCCGCGTTGAGTCCTGCATCTTCCCCGATGGCCTCAGGAGAGTCTTCCCAGGAAGTCTTGGCGGCCTGTCCTCCTTCCCTCTCGGAACTGCCCGTGGGGGGCCTCAGGGAAGGAAGCCCCAGTCCTGGCACCATCTGCCCCACCTACCGACCAGGGGGACTGTTCCAGCAGCAGCAGAGAGGTGGACGGACCCTGCAGGAGGGGCCGTGGGAAAGTCAGCAAGCATCCCCTCGGGAGCCAGAAAGCATGTCTCGGACCCTGACGTGGAGACACTGTCCCGGGGCCAGTTACGGGTTCAGAGGGAAGCCCGAGTCTCTCCTCAGCTGGCAGAGATCAGGTTCGATGTGGGTGTGAATGTCGGCACTGCCGATCCCGGGGCGGATGTCGGTGGGATGCCTGGGAGAGGAAGGGGGCCCACTTCCTGCCTCCTGGGAAAGCCTCTGGCAGGGCCTGGTGGGCCAGAGGCTCAGCCTGGGCCCCATAGGCACGGCTTCTCCCAGGAGGGCTGTTCCGCCCGCAGCAGGGAGAGGACAAGCTGGGCCTGGAGCGGCGGCGGCAGGAGAGCAAAAGAATGTTCCAGAGGCTCCTCAAACGGTGGTTGAAGGACAACGGAGCATCGCACCTCACCTGACGGGTGCCGGCGGGGTTCCTTTTGGGGGCAGAACCGTAAGCAGCAGTCAGAGGATTCACTCAACCAGTTTGGGACCGAATCCCTTCCAGCCTGAGCGCTGCTCCGATCCCAGGAAGGTCCTGGCCTTCTGCCGGGCATGGACACTGCAGCATGGGGAGGCCAGGGAGGCTGCACAGCCCTGGTCCTCGGCTCCTGGTCCTGGCTCCGGGAGGCGGCAGTCCCTTTCACGCTGGCTCTGTCTCCCCTGTAGAGACAGAGAGGGTCTCTACAGGGCAGACGCCTGGCGGTGCCCAGGCGCTGTGGTGCCAGCGCATTGCTGGCCTCCAAGCAGCAGCCCTGTGCGCGCTCACGTGTGCGTGAGCCAACATGAGATTGAGTTCACGTATCTCTCAGATGAATGGTGAGGGAAACGGTGGACAGCTACCTGCAAACAAATAAACTAGACCACCAACTCCCACGTACACAAGAGTAAACTCAAAATGTTAGAGGGGAAACCATAAAAATCCGTGAAGAAGGCATAGGCAGCAATCCTATCAGGCGTTTCACTTAGCAGCATTTTCACGGACACAATGTCTAGGGCGAGAAAAAGAGGAAAAACGAACAGGTGGGACTGACTGCATCTGAATAAAAAGCTTCTGCACAGCAAAAGAAAAAAAACAAGAAAAACGGAATCAGCATCCCATGGGAACGCATTGTCTGGGTGAACATATTTGCCAGTGACACATCTGATAAGGGGCCAATTTCCAAAATATGTAAAGTTCTCAGACAATTCAACAAAAGGAAGACAAAAACAATAAAAAAATGGGAAGAGCACTGAAATAGACATTCTCCAAAGAGACCATAGAAATGGCTGAAGGACAGATGCCAAAAAGCTCAGTCAGCATCACTCATCGCCAGAGAGATGCAAATTAAAAGGACAGTGAGGTACCACCTCAACCTGCCAATTGGCTGCCATCAGTAAACCAACCATCAGCAGGTGCTGGTGAGGATGGGGAGAAACAGGAGCCCAGGGACAAGCGTGACTGAAAAGGGTGGAGTTTCCTCACAAACTTAAAAGTGGAACTGCCGTTGGACCCAGTGATCCCCCTTCTGTGAATACACCCTAAGAACCCTAAAACACCAATCGGAAAGGATACCTGCACCCCTGTGTTCACAGCAGCACAGTTCACCAGAGCTAGGATCCGCAAACTGCCTAGTGCCCGTCAGCAGATGACTGAATAGAAAAGCAGTGGTGCATCTACACCGTGGAATACCACGCAGCTGTAAAAAGAAGGGGGGGGTCTCCTACCTTGGAGACAGCATGGAGGGACCTGGAGAGTATCATGCTGAGTGAAAGAAGCCAGGCAGAGAAAGACAAGTGTCACATGATCCCACCCATCATGTGGACTCTAGGAACAAAATAGACTGACGAGTGGAGTGTATCCAGAGACATGGAAGCATGCATCCTCGGAGGGCAAGAAGGGGAGAGATGGATCAAAGAACTTGCATGAAAATATGCATCAACCATGGACACAGACAATAGCGGGGTGAAGGCGTGGGGAGCGGAGGAGTGGGGAGGGGTCGGGGGGGAGGGGGGCCATCTGCAGTACTTTGAACGGTAAAGACACAGGGAAGTGTGGGAAGGGGACGTGGCCTTGGAACGTGGGTTTCCCCATTGGTGTTGGGGTACGCCATGAGGAATGGGACCAAAATGCAGGGAAATGTTCCCTGCTCCCTCCCTCTGAGTGGCACCACCCCCCACCCTAGGGGAGTTCAGATGGACCGCTTCCTCCTGGGACCCAGTACAGCTACGAGTGAAAGGAAGCCGACTTAACATTGAGGTTTCCACACCCACGTGGGCTTGTCCTTTGCCAGGCCCGTGGCCAGGGCAGCAGATGCGGTTTATCGGAGGAGCAGGTTGGGGGAGGGGGCGGGGGAGAGGCCAGAGAACAGGGCCATCGCTGTGGGCCGCCATCGCTGTGGGCCGCCCTGCAGCAGGATCTGCCTCCCATCCTCCCCTCCGGGAGGAGCCGGAGGGAGAGAGGGCTGCCGGGCAGGGAGAGCTGGGGCAGAGAGCGTGCCCACGGGAGGGCCCTGCGGGTCGGTGCCGGTGCCCGGCCTCAGGCCCCGGGCCATGCCTTGTTGCCCGGTGCCCCGGTGGGTGGTGGGTGCCCCGGTGGGTGGTGGGTGCCCGGGAACAGCAGCTCCCTGCGGCTGGCTGCCAGGGGGCCAGCCCGTCCCTGAGCTCCCGAGCGTGGGGATGGGGCAGAACGCGCTTCGTTTCAGGAGGCCGGAGGGATCGCATCCGCCCCCTGCCCCGAACCCGGCCCCCAGGAGGAAGGGACCCCGTTGGATGGACTGGGAATGCACTCTGCGCTCTGTCCGTGTGCTGCCAGGTGGCCC
>JAAGEH010002049.1:0-11104 GCA_011751065.1 Lasiurus cinereus
TGGATTTGGATCCTGATACAGTGAGGCCAGTGCCCGTGCCGGCGCGCGGTGGGTCAGGGCCCGGGTCGCAGTCCGTCTTGTGAGCACGGCTGTGTGCCCACAAACTGTTCCATGAGTTGAGTTGGGGTGCAACGGAGGAATACTTGGCAGAGTCTTCTCTGGTTTCCGGGAGCGGCCAGTACATCTGTGTACTGACAGCTGTGAGAGCGAGGAGTGCTAGCAGAAGGACAAGGCCAGGTGGGGTGATGGGAGGTCTCCCTGGGAAGGTGCTGAGGAGCAGAGGCTGGCAGGGAGGCAGGGAGGGAGGACGGGATGGGGCGTCCGTAGGTGGCCTGAGGGAGAGCATGCCGGGCCCCAGGAACAGCCAGCGGAATAGTGCCAAGGGGAAACGCACAGACGTGTGTTCCTACAGGTCCAGGCGTCCCCTGATGCTGGCCGAGCCCTCACCGCTGGGGTGACCCAGGGCGCTCGGGACAGGTGCCTGGGGTTGCCATCTGTCCTCCTCCAGCCTGCGAGGGGTGCGGGTCACGCTCATCTCCCAGAGTCTAGACCAGCGGTCGGCAAACTGCGGCTCGAGAGCCACCGTATGCCGCTCTGTTGACTGATGAGGTTGCCGACCACTGGTCTAGACGAAGATTAAATCCAGACCAAGGACATCAGGCTCCAAGAAGGGGCGGTGAGCGTGCCCTCCTGCTCACACCCGAACTTGCTAAAAGGGGAGGGAACATTCGGGTCCAGCGGGACAGGCAGAGGGCCGGAGGGCCGGAGGGCCGGGGAGGACACCATCCCCTCTGCAGGTCAGCCGAGCGGCCGAGGCAGATGATAGGGCAGGAACCACACCCGGGACAGCCTTTCTGGCTTGATGGAGGGGAGCACGTTAGGGAGGAGAGAGGAGCGGGCAGAGGAGAGGGGCAGGGAGGGAAGCTGTCGGCAGTGAGAGAAGAGGGTCTTCCCCGCGTTGCCATGCTTGGGCCGATTCACCTTACCTAACTGATGGTCCTGAGATGTTTCCCCTTTTCTGCTCCCTCCCCGTGTCTCACTCCCTTCCCTTCTGTCCTACAGCTACCCTACCAGGTGTGGCAGAGCAAGGAGAGCCACTTGGGGGGCCAGGCCCCAGCGCGGGGAGGAGGCATCCACACTGGGGGACAGCCTGCAGGGGGTACAGAGCCCCAGGGAAAAGGAGAAGGTCCCTCAGGGCTGGGTGCTGGCGGGTGAGCTGGCTCCGGGATGCAGTGCTGGGGCTGAGGAGGTCGACAGCATGGAAGGCGCCAGCACCCTGTGTGAGGAGGGCCTCTGAGGGGGAGGGCTGGCGTATACACATTGGCCCGTCACCTCGGGGAGCGGGACCAGGGCAGTGGGAGCCAGGACTCCCGCTTTGGAAAGGGAGCTTTCAGTGGGGGGGGAAGAAGCAACCAGAACCAACTCGGAGGGGTGGTGCAGCAATCAGAGGCCTCCACGTTCACTCATCGTTTTCAGCGTGTGTGTGCACATGTGCGAGGAAAGGGCGACAGATATCGATGCATATGTTGGTGTGTGAGCGATTGTGTACACACCTACATGCCAGTACTGTTGGTTTCAGCAACATTCCAAGGGCCGTAGTACACTGAGCCCCCAGGTCCTCGCTTCTGTTTCTTATTTACTTATATATTTATTTACCTATTTTTGATCAATCTTTATTGTTCAGATTATTACAGTTGTTCCTCTTTTGCCCCCAGAGCTCCCTTCCACCCGGTTCCCACCCCACCCACAACTCTTACCCCCTCCCCCGCCCACTGTCCTCATCCATAGGTGTACAATTTTTGTCCAATCTCTTCCCCCACCCCCACACTCCCTTTCTATACCCCTGGTTCTATTACATTCACCAGTTTATTCAATTCACCAGATTTTTTATTCACTTGATTTTTTAGATTCACTTGTTGATAGATATGTACTTGTTGTTCATAATTTTTATCTTTACCTTTTTCTTCTTCCTCTTCTAAAAGGAAGCCTTTCATATAATACTGGTTTGGTGGTGATGAACTCCTTTAGCTTTTTCTTATCTGTGAAGCTCTTTATCTGACCTTCAATCCTCTATGATAGCTTTGCTGGGTAGAGTAATCTTGGTTGTAGGTTCTTGCTGTTCATCACTTTGAATATTTCTTGCCACTCCCTTCTGGCCTGCATAGTTTCTGTTGAGAAATCAGGTGACAATCATATGGGTGCTCCCTTTTAGGTAACTGTTTTTCTCTTGCTGCTTTTTTTAAATTGATATTTTACAGAGAGGAAGGGAGTGGGATAGAGAGCTAGAAACATCAATGAGAGAGAGACAGCGATCAGCCACCTCCCACATGCCCCTTACTGGGGATGTGCCCACAACCAAGATACATGCCCTTGACCGGAATCTAACCTGGGACCCTTCAGTCCACAAGCCGACGCTCTGTCCACTGAGCCAAACCGGTTTCGGCCTCTTGCTGCTTTTAATATTCTGTCTTTTGCTCTTGGCATTTTAATTATGATGTGTCTTGCTGTGGTCCTCTTTGGATTCCTTTTGTTTGGGTTCTGTGTACTTTCTGGACTTGTAAGTCTATTTCTTTCACCAGGTAGAGGAAGTTTTCTGTCATTATTTCTTCAAATAAGTTTTCAGTATCTTGCTCTCTCTCTTCTTCTGGCACCCCCATAATTTGGATGTTGGTACGCTTGAAGTTGTCCCAGAGGCTCCTTACACTATCTTTATATTTTTGGATTCTTTTTTCTTTCTGCTTTTTGGATGGGTGTTTTTTTTTGTTTTGTTTTGTTTTGTTTTTGCTTCTTTGTATTTCAAATCTTTGACTTGATTCTTGCGATCCTCTAGTCTGCTGATGTATATTAGTCTTTATTTCAGTCAGTGTTTGCTTAATTTCTAGTTGGTCCTTTTTCATATCCTCGAGGGTCTCACTAAATGTATCGACCTTTTCTAGGAAATTCTTGAAAAACCTTATAACCGTGGTTTTGAACTCTATATCCAGTAATTTGCTTTCCTCCAATTCCGTCATTTGTGACCTATTTCTTTGTCTCCACATTTTGGCTGCTTCTCTGTATTAATAGAGTGGCTTTGTGTGCTAGGTGTCCTATAGGGCCCAGTGGCTCAGCCTCCTCAGTTACTGGGGGTGAGCACTCTTGGTGCACCCCTTTATAGGCTGTGTGCACAGTCTTGTTGTAGTTCAGCCTTGATTGTTGTTGGTATCACTGGGAGGAATTGGCCTCCAGGCCAATTGGCTGTGAAGATCAGCTGTGTCTACGATGGGAGAACTTCTGTGCTGGAGACACCCTTATGAGATAAGACTTGCTTCAGTGGAGCTTTGGTGCTCACTGAGTCGGCCCCTTGTCTGTGTCCCTATGGATCTGAGGAGTTGCAGTCTGGATGGTCCCACTCTGACCCCTGGGTACACTGGTTCTTGGATCTCTAAGGAGGTGCTAATGTAGCCTCTGCCTGAGGCCACCCAGCAGGTGCTACAGAGAAATCTGCACATTCCTCTTCTTTGTTTGCGGGTTTGAGGTGCCCGGATGAGGCCCAGCTGTGAAGCAATGCAAGCTTCTGTGGGGGCTTGGGCCTTCTTTTGGATGTTCTGGGACTCTGACCCAGGTGCAGTTTGTTAGGTGAGTTTAGAATGCAAAGGGCCATGCCATTTGTATGCAAAGACCTCTGCGCACAGCTGGGGTCTCAGGGAATCAACAGGGTGGAGCAAACAGCTATGGCTGATCCTCAGCCCTGCCCTAAGAGGCCCGGATCTCAGTGTCCCTCAGTAATCGCTGCATGCACCTCTGAGAGAAAGCTGTCCTCCAGTTCCGCCTGCTGCCAGACAGTCAAGTTTTTCCCTGTATGAGTCTGGGTCCCCAGAGTCTCACCCGGAACTGGAGTCCAGAGCTGTTGGGAGCTTTTGTCTCCCTCCCCCATTAGAAAGCCAGCCACGCACTCAGTTGCCAGTCCTCTCCGTGTGTGTGTGTCTCAGTACCTGTGCCTCCTGCAGCTCCTCTGAGTCTCAGTGTGCTTTTCTCTTTCCTTCTAATCATAGAATTTCCATGCAGCCAGTGGAAATGGTTGATGGGTGATGCCCATTTTGTCTTTTGGTTGTAGTTTTGAAATTGTTGTACGAGGCAGCAAGCTCAGGTGTTTACCTGTGCCGCCATCTTGGTTTCTCCCCGCCACCCCCCAGGTTCTGGCTTCTAAATACGATTCTCCACTAAAGGATTGGTGCCAGCACTTCGGGAGGGAAAGGATGAAAGAATCCGGCTCGACTTGTGGTGCCAATAATAAGAGTAAGGTCAAGGAACAATGGGGAGATGTCAGAGGGCACCCACGATGGCTCGAAGGGAAGCCCATGTGACAGGGTGGAGACAATTTTATTTTTTTCTCAGCTTTGAGATATTAACATGTAACATGTGTAAGTTTAGAGTGAACAGCACAATGACTTTATACACATTTATATCAAGAAATGATGACCCCAGTAAGGTGTGTTAACATCTCTCTCCCCTCACATAATTACCGTTTTGTGTGTGTGATGATAACATTAAGATCCACTCTCCTAGCTACTTTCAATATACACTGAGTGGCCAGATTATTATATGTTCAGAGATCGTAATAATCTGGCCTCTCAGTATGTGTGTGTGTGCGTGCGTGTGTGTGTGTGTGTGTGTGTGTGTGTGTGTATTAAAAATATATTTTATTGATTTTTTTACAGATAGGAAGGGAGAGGGATAGAGTGTCAGAAACATCGATGAGAGAGAGACATTGATCAGCTGCCTCCTGCACGCCCCCTACTGGGGATGTGCCCACAACTAGGATACAAGTCCTTGACCAGAATCGAACCTGGGACCCATACAGTCCGCAGGCCGATGCTCTATCCACTGAGCCAAACCGGTTTCGGCTGTGTGTGTGTTTATTAGAGGCCCAGTGCATGAATTCATGCATGGGTGGGGTCCGGCCAACCTGGCCAGGGGGGAGGGGACATGTGTGGTTAGCTGGCCTGCCTGCTGGTCGAACTGCTGGTCGAGGGGACCATTTGCATATTAGACTTTTATTCTATAGGATATACAATGAGTGGCTAGATTATTATGCATTCAGAGATCATCATCATCTGACCACTCAGTGTATAACACACTGTGGCTAATTATAGTCATCCTGGAGTACCTCAGATCCCCATGACTTACTCATCTTATAACTGGAAATGTGTATGTTTTCCCCAGGCCTGGACAAACACCATTCTACTCTATATTTCTATGAGATTGGTTTTTAGTTTCCACATCTGCAAGAACGTCCAGTATTTGTCTTTCTCTCTCTGACTTACTTCCACTCAGCATAGTCCCGTCAAAGTCCACCTATAGTTGCAAAAAGCATGATTTTCTATTTTATGGTTGGATAAGACTATGTGTGTGTGTGTGAGAGAGAGAGAGACAGATAGAGAGACAGAGAGAGAACACGAGTGTGTACCACTGCCATGGGATATGGAAGCCAAGGGTGGATCTGTATCAGTCGTGACTCGTGGCTCCTGGAACCAGGCCTGCTCTGAG
This sequence comes from Lasiurus cinereus, assembly GCA_011751065.1. Taxonomy (NCBI): domain Eukaryota; kingdom Metazoa; phylum Chordata; class Mammalia; order Chiroptera; family Vespertilionidae; genus Lasiurus; species Lasiurus cinereus. The sequence continues at coordinate 5,527 of JAAGEH010002049.1, forward strand.
AGAACTCGCCCTCTCCAGGCTGGGACACCAGCGGGAGGGACCAGGCTGGGCGCTTCGCTGTGGGAGAACGGTGACGATTGGGAAGGCAGCTCAGACCGGGGAAAGGACCGCTGAGCGCAGGAGAGGGAGAGAGGATCTGGTCAGGTCAGGCTCAGGGTCGCACAGGAGAAGGTAAGACACTTGCCCACGTTCCGGCTACTCTAGGCTGCAGGAGTGGCGCTGGGTGCCGGGAAGGCCCAGAGGCTGAGGGGGGTGGGGACAGTGGGCCCCCTAGTCTCACCTCAGGGGCCTGACCTGGTCCCAGAGGAACGCCTGTGCCAGGGTGGAGTCTAAACGTCCTCTCCTCTGCCTGCCCCCCATCCACCGGCCGTGGAGAGGAGGGTGGGAGAGCCGTGCTCCTTCCTTCCGGGAGGAAAGCTGGTGGGCTGTGCTGTCTTCTCCGGGGCCCCACCCTGCTGTCAGCTCTCGTGTTCGCTCCGTTCTCTGCCTCTGGGCTTCCAGTAGGTCTCCGCCACCGTGTCCTCGCGGGAAAGAGTCAGCGCATCAGAGACCGGCTGGCTACAGGGATTTATTTTAAAATGTTTCCGAGAGCTCCCTGGCAGAGAAACCTTGCCGTTTCTGGGGCTCCGTGGGGCCACACGCAGCAGGCTTCCCGGTGTGGATCGCAGGGTGCCATTTCCAAGTGCCCGGGTTCCACTCGTGTGGCCAGCTCGTCCGGGATCGGGGGCCCAGGGCAGCGATCTTGTTTCTGGGGCCAAGCTGTCCTGTCTGCGGGGAGGGCGAGGAGGGACCGCCGCTGGGCCTGCTCTGATGCACAGCGCCAGGCAGGACTCGCAGGCCACGGCCGCCGGGCTGTCGGCTGCACGAAGGAGGCTCCCAGAGCGTCCCTTCCAAACAGTGTCCTGTTCCGGTCCCGACAGGCCTCCACCTAAAGGATGGCCGGTGCCCACAGCCGTCTATCAGCTGTGCCGTCCCGAGCTCCACAATCAGTCTGTGTCCGATGGCCGTGAATCGCAATCCTTTGCGGTGGCCTTGGATCTGAGACTTGATGGAATGAACCCCAACACAGTGAGCGTCGCCCAGTGCCTCCCGGCCCGTGGCTCCATGCTCCTGTTGGGCGTCGCGGAGCCCGTTCGCTCCCGGGTCTGTGCCGGTGTTTGCTGCCCCTGCAGTGCAGACGCCCGTTAGCGGTACCATCGAGGCTACTTCAGCACAGCCGTGGGCGCCTCCACGGCCATCCTGTAGCCGAGTCGGTTGCCCAGGGACTGGCAGGCGGGGGTCGAGCACGCAGCATGGGTCACTCGACAGAGGGGTGCTCCCCCTGGGGTGGATGTGGCCTTGGATGGCGAGGGATGGCCCACACTGTTCAGAGGATGTGCTGTTTGAAACATAGCCGCTGTTTGCATCTGGTGCTTACTCTCCGGATTTCTCCCCACGGACGTGGACTACTGCGTAGATGTCTGTAAAGGCTGTGGGACGCTGTTCACTGTGTCACCTGCGAGGGTTTTCCTAGTTTTTTGGTTTTGCGTAAATGAGTCACCCGCTGTAAGGTGCTGCATTTGTACATGCGGAGTTGAAGGTAGCGGTTCCATACCGCCCCTTCCTATGTGCTGGGTCCGTGGGAAATCCACCCCTGTCACTCCTCCCACTGGTAACGTGTTTCTCTCTCATCTACCGGAGGCGGATGAATCCTCTCAAACAGCCAGTTCTGATGGAATTGGGTTTATTTTTTTCTGTTAGAAATTTCATGAAGCTCTGTTATTTTTACTAAAATAAATTTATGCTGCAGTAAATTTTTATTACCATAGTCTTGAGCAAGTTGCTGACTATACCAACAGCCAATTAGGATGCAGGTTACCATTAAAAGGGTGTGTCAGGCCTGGCCGGCATCGCTCCAGCGTTGAACATCAACCTATGAACCTGTCGGGGCACCTGCCTGCATGGTGGGCTTGGTCCCCAGTGGGAGGGGGCGTGCAGGAGGCATCTGATCCGTGACTTTCTCTCATCATGGAAGTTTCTCTCTCTCTCTCCCTTCCTCAGAAATCAATAAAAGTCCATTTTGTTAAATACAAGGGTGTGTCCGCGTGGTGCGCATGCTTAGAACCAGTAAAAGGCTACTTTTTGAAAGTCGGGGTGCTGACGCGAAGAACACCCGTTCGTCACACACAGATTGCTGTTACACTGTGGCTGGGAGCAGATGGTGAACACCAGCAGGACATGTCCATGGCCCGGCCCAGTGCACGCCATGTCATACCCGGATGCGTTCATGGCTGAGTTTCTAAACCCTGCATGCGCGCCATCGGTGTTTGGAGGTCGTGGATGCATCACCCCATGTGACACACACAAGGATCCAGGAGGTGGGGCTCCTTGCTCTCCCCATGGCGCAGCTTGGAACCACAGGGGCAGAAGGAAGATGGACAGCGCTGGCTTTCTTTCTGCTTTCACCGCCATCGTTGCAGTCCGGGTTCATCGGGTTCTTGGAGAACCTTCCTCCCCTTCCTGTCCCAAACCAAGGGCTGCTGGGAGCTGGGAGCAAGGACCAGGCCTGCCTGGACCCGCTCCCAGACAGATGCAGCTCCGTGTTGAGTCCTGCATCTTCCCCGATGGCCTCAGGAGAGTCTTCCCAGGAAGTCTCGGCGGCCTGTCCTCCTTCCCTCTCGGAACTGCCCGTGGGGGGCCTCAGGGAAGGAAGCCCCAGTCCTGGCACCATCTGCCCCACCTACCGACCAGGGGGACTGTTCCAGCAGCAGCAGAGAGGTGGACGGACCCTGCAGGAGGGGCCGTGGGAAAGTCAGCAAGCATCCCCTCGGGAGCCAGAAAGCATGTCTCGGACCCTGACGTGGAGACACTGTCCCGGGGCCAGTTACGGGTTCAGAGGGAAGCCCGAGTCTCTCCTCAGCTGGCAGAGATCAGGTTCGATGTGGGTGTGAATGTCGGCACTGCCGATCCCGGGGCGGATGTCGGTGGGATGCCTGGGAGAGGAAGGGGGCCCACTTCCTGCCTCCTGGGAAAGCCTCTGGCAGGGCCTGGTGGGCCAGAGGCTCAGCCTGGGCCCCATAGGCACGGCTTCTCCCAGGAGGGCTGTTCCGCCCGCAGCAGGGAGAGGACAAGCTGGGCCTGGAGCGGTGGCGGCAGGAGAGCAAAAGAATGTTCCAGAGGCTCCTCAAACGGTGGTTGAAGGACAACGGAGCATCTCACCTCACCTGACGGGTGCCGGCGGGGTTCTTTTTGGGGGCAGAACCGTAAGCAGCAGTCAGAGGATTCACTCAACCAGTTTGGGACCGAATCCCTTCCAGCCTGAGCGCTGCTCCGATCCCAGGAAGGTCCTGGCCTTCTGCCGGGCATGGACACTGCAGCATGGGGAGGCCAGGGAGGCTGCACAGCCCTGGTCCTCGGCTCCTGGTCCTGGCTCCGGGAGGCGGCAGTCCCTTTCACGCCGGCTCTGTCTCCCCTGTAGAGACAGAGAGGGTCTCTACAGAGCAGACGCCTGGCGGTGCCCAGGCGCTGTGGTGCCAGCGCATTGCTGGCCTCCAAGCAGCAGCCCTGTGCGCGCTCACGTGTGCGTGAGCCAACATGAGATTGGGTTCACGTATCTCTCAGATGAATTGTGAGGGAAACGGTGGACAGCTACCAGCAAACAAATAAACTAGACCACCAACTCCCACGTACACAAGAGTAAACTCAAAATGTTAGAGGGGAAACCATAAAAATCCGTGAAGAAGGCATAGGCAGCAATCGTATCAGGCGTTTCACTTAGCAGCATTTTCACGGACACAATGTCTAGGGCGAGGAAAAGAGGAAAAACGAACAGGTGGGACTGACTGCATCTAAATAAAAAGCTTCTGCACAGCAAAAAAAAAAAAAGAAAAACGGAATCAGCATCACATGGGAACGCATTGTCTGGGTGAACATATTTGCCAGTGACACATCTGATAAGGGGCCAATTTCCAAAATATGTAAAGTTCTCAGACAATTCAACAAAAGGAAGACAAAAACAATAAAAAAATGGGAAGAGCACTGAAATAGACATTCTCCAAAGAGACCATAGAAATGGCTGAGGGACAGATGCCAAAAAGCTCAGTCAGCATCCCTCATCGCCAGAGAGATGCAAATTAAAAGGACAGTGAGGTACCACCTCAACCTGCCAATTGGCTGCCATCAATAAACCAACCATCAGCAGGTGCTGGTGAGGATGGGGAGAAACAGGATCCCGGGGACCAGCGCGACTGAAAAGGGTGGAGTTTCCTCAGAAACTTAAAAGTGGAACTGCCGTTGGACCCAGTGATCCCCCTTCTGTGAACACACCCTAAGAACCCTAAAACACCAATCGGAAAGGATACCTGCACCCCTGTGTTCACAGCAGCACAGTTCACCAGAGCTAGGATCCGCAAACTGCCTAGTGCCCGTCGGCAGATGACTGAATAGAAAAGCAGTGGTGCATCTACACCGTGGAATACCACGCAGCTGTAAAAAGAAGGGGGGGGTCTCCTACCTTGGAGACAGCATGGAGGGACCTGGAGAGTACCATGCTGAGTGAAAGAAGCCAGGCAGAGAAAGACAAGTGTCACATGATCCCACCCATCACGTGGACTCTAGGAACAAAATAGACTGACGAGTGGAGTGTATCCAGAGACATGGAAGCATGCATCCTCGGAGGGCAAGAAGGGGAGAGATCGATCAAAGAACTTGCATGAAAATATGCATCAACCATGGACACAGACAATAGCGGGGTGAAGGCGTGGGGAGCGGCAGGAGTGGGGAGGGGTCGGGGGGGAGGGGGGCCATCTGCAGTACTTTGAACGGTAAAGACACAGGGAAGTGTGGGAAGGGGACGTGGCCTTGGAACGTGGGTTTCCCCATTGGTCTTAGGGTACGCCATGACGAATGGGACCAAAATGCAGGGAAATGTTCCCTGCTCCCTCCCTCTGAGTGGCACCACCCCCCACCCTAGGGGAGTTCAGATGGACCGCTTCCTCCTGGGACCCAGTACAGCTAGGAAGCCGACTTAACATTGAGGTTTCCACAGCCACGTGGGCTTGTCCTTTGCCAGGCCCGTGGCCAGGGCAGCAGATGCGGTTTATCGGAGGAGCAGGTTGGGGGAGGGGGCGGGGGAGAGGCCAGAGAACAGGGCCATCGCTGTGGGCCGCCATCGCTGTGGGCCGCCCTGCAGCAGGATCTGCCTCCCATCCTCCCCTCCGGGAGGAGCCGGAGGGAGAGAGGGCTGCCGGGCAGGGAGAGCTGGGGCAGAGAGCGTGCCCACGGGAGGGCCCTGCGGGTCGGTGCCGGTGCCCGGCCTCAGGCCCCGGGCCATGCCTTGTTGCCCGGTGCCCCGGTGGGTGGTGGGTGCCCCGGTGGGTGGTGGGTGCCCGGGAACAGCAGCTCCCTGCGGCTGGCTGCCAGGGGGCCAGCCCGTCCCTGAGCTCCCGAGCGTGGGGATGGGGCAGAACGCGCTTCGTTTCAGGAGGCCGGAGGGATCGCATCCGCCCCCTGCCCCGAACCCGGCCCCCAGGAGGAAGGGACCCCGTTGGATGGACTGGGAATGCACTCTGCGCTCTGTCCGTGTGCTGCCAGGTGGCCC
>JAAGEH010002050.1:0-26358 GCA_011751065.1 Lasiurus cinereus
GATAGATGGATAGGTGGGTGGATGGATGGTGGATAGATGGATAGGTGAGTGGATGGATGGTGGATAGATGGGTGGGTGGATGGATGGTGGATAGATGGGTAGGTGGATGAGAGATGGTGAATGGATGAATGGTGGATAGATGGATAGGTGGATGGGTGGATGGATGGTGGATAGATGGGTAGGTTGCTGAGTGGTTGGTGAATGGATGGGTGGTGGATAGATGGGTAGGTGGGTGAGTGGTTGATGAATGGATGAGTGGTGGATAGATGGGTAGGTGGGTGGGTGGATGGATGAGGGATGGATGGTGGATAGATGAGTAGGTGGATGGTGAATGGATGGGTGGTGGATAGATGGGTAGGTTGGTGGGTGGATGGATGGTGGATAGATGAGTAGGTGGGTGAATGGATGGGTGGTGGATAGATGAGTAGGGGGGTGAATGGGTGGTGGATAGATGGATGGGTGGGTGGGTGGGTGGATGGATGGTGGATAGATGAGTAGGTGGGAGGATGGATGATGGATGGATGGTGGATAGATAAAATAAGATTCAAGAGGGACCATGCATGAACCAATGGTGACAATGTCTCACAAACCGGAGAACTCGGCTCTCTGGCTAAAGACCACCAAGCTATTCCTCACTCTCATTTCCTGGTGGCGCAGCAGCTGTGTCTGTCCTCCTGGGGGGATGGCCCTTAGACAAACGACGCTTTCAGGGAAGAGGGGTCAAGGTTAAGGGCAAACCCACCCCAGGGCTGCTGAGAGGGACACTCCCTCCTGCACTGCATGAGCCAGAGCTGCAGAGGGCAGAGTTCAGTCCCCTCCACAGAGTGTCCGCAGCTGCCCCTGCCCCCCCCCCCCTGGGCAGTGCGTCTGTCCCAGCCCCAGGCCACGAAGCCACTTTGCCTGCAGCTCCAGCTCCTCCTGAAAGGCTCCTCCTGCACATGTCCAGGCACCAGGCTTTTCAGCGTTCCTCTGGGTCCTGGGGTCTGTGGCCACCTGGAGAGTTCATGTCCCCAGTAACCCCAAATTAGCCCTTTCCCTATGTTCTAGGCATTCAGTCTCTGCCCCCCACTTCCCACGGCAAGTCCCAGGCTGAGGACATGCCCATCTCCCCGCCTGACTGAGCATGGGACCCAGACCCACCGTAAATCCCACTCTCCGTGGCACCGCAGCCCAGCACAGAGCCTGTGTCCCCAGAGGCCATGGGCTGCAGACAGGGCCCGTGTTCCTCAGATCCCATTCTCGTCCCAGTGGTCCAGCCGGGGGCTCCGAGGACCCTCGGCCAGGGGGTGGCAGACATTTTCTGTCGAGAGCCAGGAGGGTACATGTTTCAGGCTCTGCGGCCACACAGTCCGTACTGCCCGGGCTCAGCTAGAAGCTGCTTCTCCCTGAAGCCGAGGCCCTGAGGGTCCCTCCCTGCTCCAAGCAGGGCTCCCCTGGATTCTGTGGCTGCCTGGGGACCCCGCGAAGCCAGTCAGCACCTGGGGGCTGCGATCCTGGCTGCACGGCCCTCAGCGGGGGACCCCAGAGCCACAGGAACCCCTGTGTACCGCGGGTCGCCCAACCTCTCTGAGCTGGGGGTTGTGAGACGATGCACTTCCTTATGTCTCAGGCATGGAGAGCTCAACCCTTCTGCTCTCCTGGCTGCTCTGATTGGGACCGGCCTGCAGGGGTGAGCGTCAGTGCCAGGCCTACTCCCTGCAACCACACGAGGGGCCGCCGCCCGAGCACCCAGCGGCACCTGCGAGGCTGCCTGCGCCATGCAGCACTGCGCAAACCTGGTGCTGGTGCTGATGCTGGTGCTGGTCTCGGCTCCACGGCGGGGTGGAGCGGGGCCTCCCTCAGGCAGCTCAGAGAAAGGGTCAAGGGCTCTGCGGAGACCGGTTTGGCTCAGTGGATAGAGCGTCGGCTTGCGGACTGAAAGGTCCCAGGTTCGATTCCGGTTGGGGGCATATACCTTGCCTGCGGGCACATCTCCACAGTGGGGCATGCAGGAGGCGGCTGGTCGATGTCTCTCTCTCACTGATGTTTCTGACTTTCTATCTCTCTCCCTTCTTCTCTAAAAAAATCAATAAAATATATATTTTTTAAAAAATACAGGGCTGAGACCACAAGCAGCTCAGCCCAGCCCCTGTCCTCAGCCTGGGGCGCCCCCCCCCCAACCCCCATGTTTCGTGTGGAGGGGGAGGCACCCTTTAAATTAAGTCTGATGTGGGCGCAAGGATTAGAGCTGACCTCGTGGGGCCTCAGAGGTGACCTTTAAATAACTCAAGGTTATTTCTGGATCCACGGGGCCCGGCCCAGTGTGGCTCAGAGGAGGAGGTCAGACTGGGCCATGGACTCAGTCAACCAGATAGCCTCGCCCCAGACGGCGGCCAGGACAGGGCAAGGGAGGGTGGGTCCCCGTTCCAGCACCAGGGCTGGGGTGTCACTGGCTCCCCCTGACCCCCACACCAGATGGCAGATGGCGGACCTCTCCTCGCCAGCACCTCAGCGGTTACTTCAAAGTTCCTCTTGCCTGGCCGGCGTGGCTCAGTGGTTGAGGTTAACCTATGAGCCAGGAGGTCACGCACAGTTCAAGGTCCGGTCAGGGCACAGGCCTGGGTTGTGAGCTCCATCCCTAGTGGGGCGTGCAGGAGGCAGCCGACCCATGATTCTCTCTCATCACGGATGTTTCTGCCTCCTCTCCCTCTCCTAGCCTCTCTGAAATCGGTAGAAAACATATGTTTTTTAAAATGTCCTCTTCCGCGCTATGCTCACCGTCTGTTTCTCCTAGAGGCCTGCTGAATACAGTACGTGAGCCGGCATGGGTAAGTCGGAGACGATGCTTTCCTGCAGCCCACAGACACGCTGCTCCCAGGCTGGCGAGAGGCTCAGGACCCTGCAGAGGAGGGGTGGGTCTGGCTCGGCCCCTGAAAACCCTCCTGCTCAGCCTTCTGGGTCCTGGCTCCGCCTCAGCCTTGGCCTCCCCAGGACAGCGGCACCGAGACAACCCCTGAGCCCATCCCAACGGGAGGAGCCCTCATGGCCCTCATGGCCGGCTCGCCCTCTGCATGGCTGGAGTAGCAGCTGAGACCAGGCCGTCAATAGCCCAGAGGCTGAACTGGCCCATCATCACTCATGTTAGCGTCCGAAGGCGGCCCTCCCATGGATAGAGAGGGGGGGACGTAGGTCCTGGCTGGTGGGCTCAGTGGTGAGAGTGTCGGCCTGCGTACTGAAGGGTCCGGGTTCGATTCCGGTCAAGGACACGTACCTCGGTGGCAGCCTCCACAGCCCAGGCCCTGGGCGGGGTGCGTGCAGGAGGCAACCAATCGACATGTTTTTCTCACTTTGATGTTTCTCTCTGTCTCTCCCCCTCCCTCCCACTCTCCCTAAAAATCGATGGAAAAATATCCTCGGCTGAGGATTAACAAACAAACAAGAAACCAACAGAAGGAAGGGAGGAACTTAGAACACCAGAAACGGCTGTCTCTCCTGGTGGTGGGGGTGGGGGCAGCTCATGAGCGGGCTCCCTCTTGGGACGTGAATCCAGTTTCCTCTGAGACTCCGAGGATCAATCTCCAAACCAGGTCACATGACAGACTCCAAGCAGCACAAGACCAAGGGCAGAAGCTGATTCACCACAGCCTTCTAGCCACCCGGGACCTGCCCTGCCCTGCGCCTCCCCTCCACCGCACACCCCACAGGCTGCCGTCCGGCTGGCCGCCACGCCATTGGTCCTTTCCAGGGTGAAAGGGCGAAACCGGCAAACTCCGTGAGCCTGAGAGAGGCGCTCAATTCCTGGATGAGGAGAGCTGACGGCTGACGGGGGGTGGGGGAAAGGGGGTGGGGGGTTAGGGGGTCCTCCAGGTGCCGGGTCAGGGGTGATCCTCACGTGCCTCACACCCAGGCCCAGAGCAGGGCCTCTGGAGTCGAGGCCCGGGAACACACAGAAGCTGTGGGGGGCTGACCGCCAGCGAGGACGGCAGCCTGGCCCCAGGACCCAAGAGCCACAGGGCCCCCTCCCCAGGCAGAGCCACTGTCATTAGGAGGCGTGGGACTTTGGGGCAGATCCCTGAAAGACATGGCGTGGGCTCAGCACAGGCAGGAGCCTCAAGCCCCTCCCCACACACCTGGCCCACTGCCGGCCGTGTCACAGCTGAGGGCCCAAGCCCGAGATCCTGGCACCATGCTCAGATGGGGACATTTGTCCAAGCACACGAGGAGCCCCAGTGGCATGCACACACACACTCCCACATGTGCATGCACACTCCCACATGTGTATACACATGCACCACGTGTGTGCATGCACACATCCACGTGTGCCCATGCACACACTCCCACACATGTGTGCGTGCACACTCCCACATGGGTACACATACACACTCCCGCATGCACGCATGCACTCCCACATGTGTGCACACACTCCCACGTATGTGCACACACTCCCATATGTGCACACACACTCCCACACATGCACACACAGTTTCACCTGCTGGGTGCAGCAAGAGTCAGACTCACACACAAGCCCTGCATCCCGGTGGGAAGTGTGCTGGCGACATAGACCCGGCTCCGTGAGGAGAAGACCCGGCGACGTGGAGTCCGTGACCAGAGAGGCCAGAACCCTTACCCCGAGGCGCTCTGCCGCCACCTCTGCACACAGGCCCGTTCCATCGCTGCCGCCCACGGTGAACCCCATGCCGGGCCCCGCCAGGCTCGCTGAGACGAGCACGCTGGTTCCCAGGGACAGAGCTTCTACCCAGCCTCCAACAGCCCAGGTACATGCATGCACATGTGCAATCATGTGCGTGCACGTGTGCCCCTGTGCACGGGCACACACAGGCTCGTGCGTGTTGTGTGAAGCCCTCTTTCTGAGAAGCAAAGGGCACTCCTACAGCAAGAGCGGCAGACGCGGGGCACGGCCTCCGTGGTGACGTCACCTTTTCCCACATCACGGGTCACAGGGAAGCTGAATCTGACGACATCGGGGCGGGAGGACAAGCCCCGGGCGAGAGGTGCCCGCGGCCTCCAGACCCGCCAGGCCCTGCGCGAGGCCCGGGTGCGTGGGAACGACCTCGCCTGCAAGACACGGCCAGAGGTTGTGGGCCAATAACGTGCCCAGTGCGGGGAGGGCAGGGGGAGGTGGGTCCATGCAGACAATTGAACAGGGCGGGCGGGGGCTGAGGGGGGGACGGTCCATGCCAGCTCTTCCCGGGGAGACCCCTCACCTGCAGACTGGATGTGGGGGCCGCCTCTTCCCAGCCCGGAAAAGGGAGTGTGTGAGAGCCCCGCCCGCCCCCAGGCCAGGCACTGGGCCCCCTCCCTCCCGCGTCCCGCTCTCTCCGGGCGGTGGAGCTGAAGCTGCACCCTCAGGGACCCCTCTCCAGGCCTGGGACCTGCTGCGTCTCCCCAGGGCCGATGCCCACGTGTGCAGGACAGCTGGACCCGGGTCTGTGGCAGCCCGTGGGACCAGGTAGAGCAGCGGTTCTCAACCTTCCTAAGGCCGCGACCCTTTAAGACAGCTCCTCATGGGGTGGTGACCCCCAACCATGAAATGATTTCCGTGGCTACTTCATCGCTGTCATCTTGCTACTGTGATGAACTGTCATGTAAATATCTGATAGACAGGATATACAGTGGTACCTCGAGATACAAGTTTAATTCGTTCCATAACCTTGAGGCGTGGGAGACTATGAGTCACGGTAAACTGGTGGGTCGTGTGCAGCCGGCCGATCCGCGCGATGACTCCTATCTCAAATGTTGCTCGTATTTCAAAGCAAAAATCGCTCGCTCGACGGCTCGTATCTCAAAAATCTCGTATGTTAGGGCACTCGTATCTCGAGGTACCACTGTATTTTCATTGTTACAAATGGAACATAATTAAAGCATAGGGATGAATCACAAAAACAATATGTAATTATATATTGTGAAATATTTACTTCTAATGACAAATAAATGAAATTTTTTGTCTTGAATCGTGGTGCAGCATGGATAACAGTCTTCCTAGGACAACAGTAAACGACATGGCTACACGTTGCTACACCGAGGAGCGGTGTGTTGGTTCCTGAGACCATGGGAAATAGGTGTTTTCCGCTGGTCTTAGGCGACCCCTGTGAAAGGGTCATTCGACCCCCAAAGGGGTCGAGACCCACAGGTTGAGAACCGCTGAGGTAGAGGGTCATCTCCTTCCCGGGGAGGAAAGCGGCCCCCCAGCCTCTGGGGTGTCCCACAGGCCCTGCCACTCCCCGGCCGGGCAGCAGGATGCCGGGGCCTCGGGCGAGAGGGCGGGTGTGGGCGGGGCAGCTGGCACCCTCCCCGCCTCTAATCGTCACTAAGCGAGGCTTTGCTGATGACAGTGTTTGCGGGGAGTCTGCGCACAGCCGGGGCGTGGGACAGGCAGCTGGACACCATGAGCCTCGGAGAGGAGCAGGTGCGGCGGTACCTGGACCAGAACCCCGGCTTCGCAGACCGGTACTTCGGGAAGCCGCTGAGCCCCGAGCACGCGGCCCGGGCCTGCGAGGAGGATGGGCTCCCCGCGGCGGGCGGCGCCAGCTTCCGGGAGCTGTGCCAGGTGCGGGAGAGCCTGGCGCTGTTCGAGCTGGTGCAGGACATGCAGGAGAGCGTGAACATGGAGCGCGTGCTCTTCAAGATCCTGTGCCGCCTGGGCCCGCTGCTGCGTGCCGACTGCTGCAGCCTCTTCATGCAGCGCCAGCGCAACGGCGTGGCCGAGCTCGCCACGCGCCTCTTCGGCGTGCAGCCGGGCCGGGCCCTGGAGGACTGCCTGGTGCCCCCCGACTCCGAGATCGTCTTCCCGCTGGACATCGGGGTGGTGGGCCACGTGGCTCAGACCAAGAAGATGGTGAACGTGAAGGACGTCAGGGAGGTGGGTTCTGGCCTCGAGGGTCCCACGGGGTGGGGGTGGGGGGGTCCCACAGGGTTGGGGGGTGTGAGGGGGCGCCCGGGAGAAGCAGAGAGAGGCTGCAGTCGGGGAGGGACCCGTGCCATCTCCCGGCCCCAGAGGGCCCCGGCTGGGAGGTAGACGCAGGAGCCGTGACCCACCTCGTCCATGCTCACGAAGCAGCCGCCGTTCCCTTGTCCCGGGACAGACAGCCGGGCAGCGGACCCCGGGCTGGAGAGCAGGCGGCCGCGGGCAGCAATCCTCTTAGCGCCTCTGCTCCCGGCCGCCGGCCTCGGGCCTGAGAGAGTAATCTCCGGGATTAGCCGCTCTCTGAGCTTCCATTTTTAAGAAATGGGTCAGCCGAAACCGGTGTGGCTCAGTGGATAGAGCGTCGGCCTGCGGACTGAAAGGTCCCAGGTTCGATTCCGGTCGAGGGCATGTACCTTGGTTTCGGTCATATCTCCACTGTGGGGCGTGTAGAAGGCGGCTGGTCGATGTCTCTCTCTCATCGATGTTTCTAGCTCTCTGTCCCTCTCCCTCTCTGTAAAAAATCAATAAAATATATATATATATATATATATATATATATATATATATAAAATATGGGTCACCCACACATCGGACGTCAGGGGCGCCACCTTCCCCGAAACAGAGGCGCTCCGTCGTGGGGACCCCTCCTGGTCCTGTCCCCTCAGGGTGCGGTTTTCAGCCTCCCCCCCTCCCCACATACACACACACCTGCGCTGTGGGTGCGCCCAGCTGCTCTGAGGTTCCGGTTCCGCCTTCAGGGCCACCCCCACCCCCCCCCAGCCGGGTCCCTCCCCTGCAGGGCCGTCTCCCCGGATCTCCCAGGCAGGAGGGTGGGACCCCGCGCTGGCCTGCTCCTCAGCCTCGGGGTCTCCTTATCCCGGGTGCAGGGGAGCAAGTCCCGTCAGAAGCCACCAAACAGCGAATCTCCCCAAAGCACATCCCAAACCCCCACGCATCGTCAGGGGTCGCTTCCCAGGTGGCTGTGCGGAGGAGAGAGACCGAGGCAGAGTCTGGGTTCCACCCTGGGCACCAGCCACTCAGAGGGCAGAGCCGCGGGGGCTGCTCCTGAGCCAGGTGTGCAGGGGGTAAGGGGGCTGCAGATCGGGCACCTCAACACCTCCACAGCTCCCAGACCGTGAGGGCTTGTGGACCAGGGGCCCAGGTCCTGGCGGGGGGCTGGGGAGGGAGGTCCTGACTCCCCCCCCCCCCACACAAAGACCTGTGGTCCCCAAAATGCCTTGCCCATAGGGCCCTGCCTGTGGCCAAGGCGTCCGGACCCGTTGGGATGGCGGAGTTGTGTGGTTGGAGGACGAAGGGCCATTGCGGGGGGCGGGGTGAGGTCTGGGGGTGCTGATGTGGGGGAGCAGCGGCTACAGCGTGGGGGACACTTGAGAGAAATCCAAGGCTTCCGGTCCTCTAGGGCCTGATGACGGGATGCCAGGGCAGCAGCGAGGTCCCCGGCAGGTGCAGGCGGCGGTGAGGCCGAACCCGGAAGGGTCTGACCCCAGAGAGGAGTGTCCAGGGGGCAGAGGGGCAAAGGGGAGAAGAGAGGGCGCGCTGGGGGCGTTGGGAGACAGGGGAGCAGAAACAGCCCAGTCAGGGGGCCCGGGCGTGGGCCCAGGCCAGGGATGGGGAACATGGACGAGCCTAGCGCTCCCATGATCTACTCCAAGAGCACAGCTCGGGCCCCCACGGGCCTGACCCTCCAGGCCTCTGTCCGCCACGTGCAGCGGGGGGGTGGGGCCCCAGCTGCAGGCGCCTTTGGGTGTCCATGCGGGTCCCACAGGCATAAGGACAGGAAGGAAGTCGGTGGCACAGCCAGGAGGGTGTGGTGAGGGGAGCCGGCCACAGGTGTGCCAGCCAAGTCTTAACTTCCCCGACCCCCACCCGAAAGGACCAATGAGGGCGGGGGGCCCAGAGCGTGAGACTCCACTCACCGGCGAGGCCGCTGCGGCCTTCCTGCCGGTCAGACTGAGCAGGGCTCACACACCGGCTGCGGCTGCCTCCCTCCCCGGGAAGGGGAGGGCCGGGGAGGGGTCGGCTCGGCCACACACCAGCCCTTCCCGTCAGGAGCACAGGCTGCCTCCCCACAGTCCCCTCGGACCCCCTGGCCCTGCAGGGAGTGCCCGGCCGAGGGCCCGGAGAGAGAGCCTCCTGGGCGTGAGGGACCACCGCCCAAGGCCTGCACCGTCCTGCGTAAACCCGGGAGTGACTGACAGTGGGAAACGTGGGAGCACGTGCAGGTCTGAGGGAGGGCCTCAGGCGTCTGTCCTGGCAGCCAGTGAGACCCTGTGTCTGTGCTGGAAGGGCCCCTGCCTCCGCGGCCTCCGCCTCCGTGGCCTCCACCTCCACGGCCCCAGCCCGGCTCACTCTGGTCTCGTGTGAAAACACGTGTTATGCCCAGAGTTCAGGGTCCCCAATAATCCACCACTAAGGAGCCTTTTCCGATGCAAAAGCAAAGAGTCTCTATTCAAACCCAGGTCTGGCTCTCAGCCTCTTTCTGGCTCAGCAGCAAGAGGAGAGAGCGAGCTGGGCGGGAACAATGAGTTTTATGGGGTAGGATAATTAAGGCTTAGGAAAGTGATGAGGGTGACAGAGATTGGTCACTTGAATTGGGGTCTTTCTGTGGTTTAGCCTTATTAGGACCCTCGCTGTGTCCCTGAAGCTTCATTGGTCCTTTCGGGTGAGGGTCGGGGAAGTTAAGACATGGCTGGCACACCTGTGGCCACTCCCAGAAAAGGGAGAGGGTTTAGGCAGGGGTCCCAGCCCTATAGGACAAGATGGAGGGGAGTTCATTTCCTTTCACACATCGCCCTCAGGGAGGGGGTGAGGCCGGCACATCCCTCTGAAGGACAGAGTTCGAGTCTCCTGGGGGACCCTGGTCGTGGCCCAGTCAGGGTGTGAGGGCCCTGCCCTTGCAGAGACAGAACCTGGAGCCCCTCCCACCCCCAGGGACCCCCCTGGGGCAGGTACTGGGGTGGTGGGAGCCCCTGGGGCAGGTGCTGGGGTGGTGGAAGCCCCTGGGGCAGGTGCTCATGGCCGTCACCTGGGGCAGCGGCCCCGTGGGGCTGGAACACGGGCCTGGGAGGGCTTTGGACAGATCCTGGGGCCCCTCCACTGGCTGCCCCCAAACACGCCCCATCAGACGGTGCTCCCTCCGTTCAGCCACACGTACGTTGGGGAGGAGCCATGGGTCTGGCAGCAGCGCTGGAAGGCAGGAGGGGCTGCTGCCAGGAGTAGGAGGGCACCCCGGTGTCAGGTGGGGGGGACCCAGTTCTGCCCACCGCCCAGGGGGGGCCCGGGGTGGGGCTGTGAGGACTGCCGAGTCTGGAAGCCACACTGGCCCAGTGGCACGGCCTCCGAGCTGCCCCTGGGGCCAGGACAGGGCCACTGGGCCTCCGGGGGCCACCCGAGCCCAGGCCCACAGAGCAACAGCCTCCGCCTCTTCTCCGCCCCTCACAGAACCCCCACTTCAGCACCTTCGCCGACGAGCTGACCGGCTACGAGACCAGGAGCCTCCTGGCCACGCCCGTCATGAACGGCAAGGACGTGGTGGCCGTGGTCATGGCTGTGAACAAGCTGGACGGGCCGGGCTTCACCCCCGAGGACGAGGACGTGAGTGCCAGGACCCTCCCTGGTGGCGGGAGCCACGCGTGGCTCTGACCCCCGTCCCTCTGTCTGTGGGCGCCGCGATGCACGAGAACGCGCGCCCGGAAAATAGGCGCTAACTCCCGTGGTCGACCCTCCGTCCAGGTGTTCCTGAAGTACCTGAACTTCGGGGCCTTGAACCTGAAGATCTACCACTTGAGCTACCTGCACAACTGCGAGACGCGCCGCGGACAGGTACCCGCTGGTTCAGGCCCCTGGTGGCTCTGGACAAGGGTGGGCAGGGCTGAGCAGGTTGCCTGCGTCGTGATGGGGTGGGGGCCTGGGGCCCTGCCTGCCAGCCGCCCCCACCACAGTCCTGCCGCTCTGAGGGGTGTGGCCCTGGCCACACGGGATGCGGGACAGCGTCTGCCTTCCCGGGGGCGAGGGTGTGGGGGCCGGCGGGGGTGGAGTGGGGGGCGTGCTGGGAAGGAGAAGGCGTGCAGGGCCAATGCACCAGCCTCGGTCCCCTGCCTCCAAGCGCTCGGCTTGGCTCTGCCGCGTGTGAGGTTTGCCGGGCCAGCAGATGTTGCCACCAGAGTGCAGGGGGACCTGGAGGGTGCACCCACAGCCCGGGCCTCACACGGCCCCTGGGAACCCCCGGAACCCAGGGAGCATCACGGCAAGGAGAGTAAGGACGAATAAAACAGTGACGCCTCCGAGTAGGTGCATCAGCACCCGTCCCGCAGGAATGCGGTGCCGGACACACAGCCCGCGTGTCTAACCGCCAGGACGGGATGAGGGAGCTGCGGCTCCTGCTCCGGCCCCAGGGGGACGGCCGTTCTGGGCCGCTTTATCCCATGGACGTCGGTCTGGTGACGGCCGCGCAGATGTGGGCCGATCGATAGCACGCGTGGTGCCCGGTTTGTCAGGGTCCCCGTGTGACAGTTGTGGTGGTGAACAGCTGTCGCTGTGATGTTGGTTGTTAGGCATCGTTGAGCCCGGCTGGCGTGGCTCAGGGGTGGCGCGTTGACCTGTGAACCGAGAGGTCATGGTTCGGTTCCCGGTTGGGGCATATGCCCCGGTGCGGGCTCGATCCCCGGTGTGGGGCGTGTAGGAGGCAGCCGGTCACTGATGCTCTCGTATCACGGATGTTTCGATCCCTCTCCTTCCCTCTCTGAAATCAATAAAAATACAGTGATACCTCGAGATACGAGTGCCCTAACATACGAGATTTTTGAGATTCGAGCCGTAGAGCGAGCGATTTTTGCTTTGAAATACGAGCAACAGTTGAGATAGGAGTCATCGCGTTGATCGGCCGGCTGCATAGGACCCACCAGTTTACCTCGACTCGAGCATCTCATAGTTTCCCACGCCTCAAGGTGACGGAACGAATTAAACTCGTATCTCGAGGTACCACTGTATGTAATTTAAAAAGATGAATAATCGGAAGGGAATATGAATACCTATATGAATGGGTATGGGAATATAGTTCTAATGTGATCTTCCCAATGTTTTACACGTATGTCATCTACCTTTCGCAATGCTGGTGTTGGGCCCTGGCCAGTTCGGCTCAGTGGTTAGAGAGTCTGCCCAGGTTCTGTTCCCGGTCAAGGGCACGCACCTCGGTTGCAGGTTTGATCCCAAGGCCCGGGGCAGCTGGGGCACATGCAGGAGGCACCCAATCCGTGTGCCTCAGCCACATGGATGTTCCTCTCTCCCTCTCCCCACTCCCTCCCACGGCCTCCCTAAAGATCAATGAAAAAAAATGTCCTCACTCCGGGTTGAAGACGAAAAAAACAAAAGAATCTGCGGATCTAGCTTCTCCAGAGAGGTCAGGCCCAAGCCAGACATGAGTCGTAACCAGGGAGCAGAACCAGCCCAGGGCCCCCACACACACACGAAGGAGGAGGGGATTCGGGCAGAGGGACAGAGCACAGGCCCTGCGCGAGGCCTTGGGGTGAAGTGCCAGGACACCCTGAGTCAGAGCAGCGGTGCAGGGCCAGGTCTTGACCGGGGCAGAGGGCCTTCAGGGCTCTTTGCTCCAAACACCGCCCTCAGGGCCACACGAGGCAGCGACCTAAACACCCACCTGGCGTATCCGAAGGGCTCAGCTCCCCGAGTTAGCAGAGGGCGGGGCCTTGCAGGGCCCGGTGGGGCCAGGCTGCTGGGGTCAGAGCGCCACAGAGACACCACCAACCCTGGTGCCCATTTTCTCCGGCTGTTACCGAACCTGCTCCCGGCCAGGGTGCCGCAAGATGAGAGGTCCCTGGTCCAATCAGGGCTCAGGGGCGATGGAGAGCCGGGAGGCAGTGGGGGATCCTCCCTCAGGGCTCCCGGGGGACGGGCCGGGTGGGTGTCTTCACACAGTGTGAGGGGGACGTGCCCAGGCCTTTCGCAGCAGGACTGAGGTGCTCGTCCACCAGTGGACTCCTATGGGTACCACGCGTGGGCGTGTGACACACGTGTAGACTCCCTGAGGCAGCTGCCCACAGGGCCACGGCTCAGGTAGATGGTCTGTGATCTCCCCGCCCCCTGCACCCTCGGCAAGCGCTGAGGCTCTGGGCAGGGCTGGGCGGCCTCCTGACCTCACGGCTGTGGTCGAGTGACCAGACCCTGAGACGGTGCTTCCTGTGGTCGGGGAGGAATGGGCGCCGTCAGGGGTCTGGCTCCGTGCACGTGGGCTGGGATGGCTCAGGACGCAGCCCGTGCAAGGCCCTGGCCGGTCCGGGGAGGGAGTGGGGACGTCAAGGAAGTGGGCCACCACCACCCAGGAACTCCTGGTCTGTGTGGGCAGTGGGTACCTCCTGGCAAAAGGACACAGCAGGCGGGTCCTGAGAGCCAGCCCCGGCCAGAGACAGTGGGGGCTGCAGGAGGGAGCCAGGCAGGGGGATCTTTTTTTTTTTTTATTGATTTTTTTTTTTTACAGAGAGGAAAGAAGAGGGATAGAGAGTTAGAAACATCGATGAGAGAGAGACATCGTTCAGCCGCCTCCTGCACGCCCCCCACTGGGGATGTGCCCACAACCAAGGTACATGCCCTTAATCGGAATCGAACCTGGGACCTTTCAGTCCGCAGGCCGGCGCTCTATCCACTGAGCCAAATTGGTTTCGGCAGGGGATGATCTTGCAGAAGGGGTGCTCTGTTGGCAGGAGGGGAGCCAGGCAGGGGGTGATCTTGCAGGAGGGGGGCTCTGCTGTCAGGAGGGGAGCCAAGCAGGGGCGATCTTGCAGGAGCGGGGGGGCCAGTGCTCAGGCCTGGCGACCGGTGCTGGGGGAGCGGGTGCTACAGGTCAGGGGCCAGGAGGTGCCCGGCCTTGGGGCTGTGGCTGAGGAGATGGACACACTGGGGAAAGGGTCTCCTCGGAGTCAGTGGGAACCCAGCCGTCAGCTGAGCCCCGCGGGCGGGTCATCCTGGGCCTCGGGGACGTGGCAGGAAATCATCCCTCCCCTCACCTGGTGGCCTCAGAGCCCCGCCCCCACCGTCTGACCAGGGCGGGGGCCGGTCCGGGCTTTGCACCCTGCATTCACGGCCACTGATTTCTCTCCCGCCCTCCCTCGCTCAGGGACCTGGTTTGAGGCCACACCAGGCTTGGGGAGGGTGGGGGGAGCAGGGATGTGGCCAGAGCGGGAGGCCTCGTCTCCCAGGAAGCGCCCAGGCCCGGGGTCAGGCCGCAGGAGTGGGGAGCTGGTGCCCACGCGGTGACCCCTCAGAGACACTGTGAGCGGGGCGGGCGCTGAGGGCTTGCGCCTCGGGAGGGACGGTCCCCGCCCAGACGGGCCTGCGGGTGCGAACACGGGCCTGGGTGCCGCCTGCAGGTGCTGCTGTGGTCGGCCAACAAGGTGTTTGAGGAGCTGACGGACATCGAGCGGCAGTTCCACAAGGCCTTCTACACGGTGCGGGCCTACCTCCACTGCGACCGCTACTCCGTGGGCCTCCTGGACATGACCAAGGAGAAGGTGAGGCCTGCCCAGCCTCCTGCCCCCCTCCCCCGCCCGCCGGTGCCCCGGGGCGGGCTCACCACTCCCCCCAGCGGTTCTCAACCTGTGGGTCTCAACCCCTTTGAGGGTCGCCTAAGACCAGCGGAAAACACCTATTTCCCAGGGTCTTAGGGACCAACACACGGCTCCTCGGTGTAGCAAAGTGTAGCCATGTAGTTTACTGTTGTCCTAGGAAGACTGTTGTCCATGCTACACCACGATTCAAGACAAAATTTCATTTATTTGTCATGAGAAATAAATATTTCACAATATGTAATTACATATTGTTTTTGTGATTAATCCCTATGCTTTCATGATGTTCCATTTGTAACAATGAAAATACATCCTGCCTATCAGATATTTACATGACAGTTCATCACAGTAGCAAAGTGACAGTTATGAAGTAGCCACGGAAATCATTTTATGGGTGGGGGTCACCACCCCATGAGGAGCTATCTTAAAGGGCCGCGGCCTGAGGAAGGTGGAGAACCGCTGACTCCCCCTCTTCTCCGCCAGGAGTTCTTCGACGTGTGGCCCGTCCTGATGGGAGAAGCCCAGCCGTACACAGGCCCGCGCACGCCCGACGGCCGCGTGAGTCCTGGCCGGGGGGGGGGGATGGCCAGCCGCTCTCCACCCCCCACTCCAGGCAGCACAGGCCTGGCCCAGCCCAGCCCAGCCCAGGAGCGGGGAGGGCCAGGGGGCTGGGGAGCGGGGGACAGAGGCCTCCTCGCCCAGAGGGTCTCAGGGTGCTGGCCCCGAGTCCCTCACGACCGCCCGCCGTGTCTGGTCCTCAGGAAATCGTCTTCTACAAAGTCATCGACTACATCCTCCACGGCAAGGAAGACATCAAGGTCATCCCGTGAGTGCCTGTGCCCGTGGATCCTGGGCCGGGGGCACCCACGTGGGGGGAGGTGCTGGCTCGCCGACCCCGGAGAAAAGGGATGGGGGACCTCGCGGTGGCCTCCAGGGGTGCAGGGAGAGTCCAGGGGCCCTGCCACAGTCCCGGAGCCTACAGGCCCTCGAGGTCCCGGCACACTGCACACCCGGTGGGATGGGCCGAGGGGACGTCTGCCAAGGGAGGGGCCTAGCTGGGTGGAGCTCAAGGCAGGGCCCGGTCCCAGCCCAACAGCCACGAGGCCAGGGCACCAGGCCCCACAGGCCTGGCAGACCCCCCCACCCCCCGCCAGGCCTCCCCCAAAGACTGGGACACTCAGATCCCGGCCCGCCACAGGACAGGGGACCAGCGCTCAGCTCCAGAGGCCCCAGGAGGAGAAGGGGCTCCCACCGGGCCAGTGGCCTCATCGTGGGCAGAGAAGGCGGACGAGGCAGTACCAGTGCCCCCCAACCACACCCTCCGCTGCCCACAGCCTCCCAGCTTCCCTCCCCACAAACCCCTGCCCCACCCGGAGCTCAGAGAACAGAACAAACGGGAACACACACACACACGCACGCACACACACACACACTGCCACAATCACACACCTCACACCCCTGGGTCTGGCTCATCTGACCCTCTGCTTCTCTCCCCAGCACACCCCCGGCTGACCACTGGGCCCTGGCCAGTGGCCTTCCAACCTACGTGGCAGAGAGCGGCTTTGTGAGTCCCCAAGGCCCTGCCCCTAGCCCCAGCCTTCCCGCCGGCCCCTGCCCGCCGAGAGGCCTCTGTAGAAGCTTAGAATGGTGTGTCCCCTCGGCTGCGAGCTGAGACCGCTCTCTGCCCCTTGCAGATCTGTAACATCATGAACGCCCCGGCGGATGAGATGTTCACCTTTCAGGTAGCCGTTTGCCCGCAGGCCAGGCGTGAAGGGACAGGGTTCAGAAAGGACAGTCGGGAGCTTTTAGTTTTGTGTTTGTATTTTATCTCCCAGAGGAAGGGAGAAGGAGGGCGAGAGAAAACCAGTGAGAGAGAATCGTGGATCCTCTGCCTCCTGCACACCCCCTACTGGGGATGGAGTCCACCACCCGGGCCTGTGCCCTGACTGGGCATTGGTCTGGGACCTCCTGGTTCCTGGGTGGACGCTCAACCACTGAGCCACGCCGGCCGGGCCAGAGTTGGTTTTGACGGCTTAAGAAACAACCTCAAAATCGCAGTGTCCAACAGCAGCAAACACATACAGGGTGCCCCTCCCCCCAAAAAATGTACACACACTTTAACAGTTGATAACTCACTCAGTTTAATGAACTCTGGCTTCATAATTGTTCCAAGGGTGTCTGCGGGGTGGGGGGGAAGGCACCTGTATCTCACGCTCATCTGCCTGCGGGTTTGCTGGGTTCAAAGGTTCAGGTCTGCTCCCCATGCCTTCCCCTGGGGACGCAGACAGGGCTCCGCTACGGAGGAGGCAGAGGTCACGGGGGGCTTTGTCCCCAAGGGCTCTCCCGGGACTGGCCAGGCACCAGGGCGTCGAGGAACAGCCAGATGGCTGGTCGGGGGCCGGGGTGGGGGTGGAGCAGGGTGCCTGTAAGTGGGGCCCTGCGTGTCCAGAGCACTGGCCCGGGGAAGTGTGCTATGGGGCGTGCCCGCTGCCCTGTGGGCGTAAAGTCCCCACGCGAGTGGGGGGGGGGGGCGGGGGGGGAGAGAGGGAGGGGGCCCACCCTCTGCAGCCGAGGGCAGGCTCAGGCTGTCCGCTCCGGCTCCGACGCCGACCCGTCCCCGCAGCAAGGCCCCCTGGACGACTCGGGCTGGACCATCAGGAACGTCCTGTCCATGCCCATCGTCAACAAGAAGGAGGAGATCGTGGGGGTGGCCACCTTCTACAACCGGAAGGACGGGAAGCCGTTCGACGAACAGGACGAGGTGCTCATGGAGGTGAGCACGGCCTCGGGGGCAGGACATGCCACCTGCCCTCCCCTCCGACCCTTGCACGGCCACAGAGAGCGGACAGGAGGCAGGGGGCCAGGTCCCCCTCTGCTGCCCCGGAGGAGCACGCCGGGCCCTGGGCCCCGCCCCCGGATGGCGGATGCCTCGGGGTGACTCCGTGCCCCCCGCAGTCCCTCACACAGTTCCTGGGCTGGTCCGTGCTCAACACCGACACCCACGACAGGATGAACAAACTGGGGAACCGCAAGGACATCGCCCAGGACATGGTGCTGTACCACGTGCGGTGCGACCAGGACGAGATCCAGCTCATCCTGGTACTGCCCCCACCAGGGACACGCACCCCCAGGAGCAGGCCCGTCCTGGAGGCCCCCCTCGCCCTGCCAGCCCACGGTGGGTCCCTCCTCCCAGGCCTTCTCGACTGGGCGAGGGCTCCCTCCTCCAGGAGAGGCAGGGGCGTGCAGACGGGAGCCACCCATGCACCCTCTTTTCCCCCCCACCCCCGGGCTCCTGCAGTGGTCGGTCTCGGTCCTCTGTCCCAGTCACAAGGGTGTCGGGGATGCGGTCGCCCATCCCACCCTCGCCAGGGCGCAGCTGGCGTGTCACTGACTCACAGCGCATCTGTTCTCTCTCAGCCAACCCGAGAACGCCTGGGGAAGGAGCCGGCTGACTGTGAGGAGGAAGAGCTGCGGGAAATCTTGGTCAGCATCTGCCCCCACCCGGGGGTAGAAGTGGGGGGCGGGGCGTTGAGGGTGGGGCCGGGAGACTCAGGGTGCTTACAGGGTGTCCCTGTGGTGGTGGCCGCGGTCCACAGGCCAGAGGCCTGCCGTGTGTCCGTGCACCTTCTTGCGGGCGCATCTCTGCGTTTGTTTCTCTGGCAACATCACCGTGCCCTCCGCCGGTCCCCAAACATTCTGGTCGTTGGACCTCGAGGGTCTGAGGAGAGGGGAGGGCCCAGGTACAGGCACGGGCCAGAGCAACGGACAGGGCAGACATCACTGGGGCATCAGGGCTGGACAGAGGATCCTGGGAGGAGGGACGGGGAGGAGCCCTCGGGGTGCAGGGCCTGCTCCCTCAGCCCCGCCCCTCCCACAGAAGGAAGTGTTGCCGGGTCCCACCACGTTTGACATCTACGAGTTCCACTTCTCCGACCTGGAGTGCACGGAGCTGGAGCTGGTCAAATGCGGCATCCAGATGTACTACGAGCTGGGGGTGGTCCGCAAGTTCCAGGTACCCCAGGAGGTGAGGGCGTGGCCACGGGTCCCAGGGCCTGCACGGAACTCGGGGCAGGCCTGGTCATTGCACAACGGGCAGGGCAGACCGGTAAAACACAGGTAGAGCCGAGACCGGTGTGGCTCAGTGGATAGAGCGTCGGCCTGCGGACTGAAAGGTCCCAGGTTCCATTCCGGTCAAGGGCATGTACCTTGGTGGCGGGCACATCTCCAGTAGGGGGCGTGCAGGAGGCAGCTGATCCATGTCTCTCTCTCATCGATGTTTCTGACTTTCTATCCCTCTCCCTTCCTCTCTGTGAAAAAATCAATAAGATATATTTTTAAAAATTAAAAAACACACACACACACACAGGTAGAACGTGGGGTGGATGGAAGGAGGGAAAGTCTGATGGACAGACGCTCCAGGCAATGTGACCTGAGGGGCTTCTGGGGGATAGCGGGTTCTGGCAGGGTGGGGAGACGGCAGCCCATCACCTGCGCAGAAAGCACCCACCCCCCCGGCTGGAACCGGGTCCTGGCAACCATCTGACCGCCGGGAGGGGGGGCCGCCTCCACTCTGCTCTGCCCGGGGTCCCTTCACACCCCGAGCCCCTGCTCCCACCACATTCCCAGGAGATGGTCTACGACAGTGGTTCTCAACCTTCCTAAGGCTGTGACCCCGCCATACAGCTCCTCATGTGACGGTGACCCCAAATCAAAAAATGATTTCGGTGGCTACTTCAAAACTGTAATTTTGCTACAGTTATGATTCAGAATGTAAATACCTGATATGCATGATGTATTTTCCAACGACTTTAGGCAGACCCCCGTGTTTTGGTCGTTCGACCCCCCGCCGGGGTCGCGACCCACAGGTTGAGAACCGCTGGTCTACGAACTAGGAAAGAGCCACAAAAGAAAAAAAAATAATTATGGAAAACGTGGAGAAGAAAAAATTATTTCCTAATAACTTTCTGGCCCTTAAAAAAATCACAGAACAGCCCTGGCCGGTGTGCGCTCAGTGGCTAGTGCATCGGCCTGGGGACTGAGGGGTTCCGGGTTGGATTCCCGTCAAGGGCATGAACCTTCTGTCCGTCCTGGACCCCGGTGGTCAAAGCCCGTGCAAGAGGCAACCAGTCGATGTGTCTCTCTGTCTTTCCCTCCCTTCACTCTCTCTAAAGAGCCATGGAACAATACCCTCGGGGTGGGTTAAACACAGAACAGGAAGAGGCATTGTCCAGAGATAGCTGCCCTCCGCCCCCACTACCACCACCACCACCACCACCCAGCCCCAGGACCTTCAGCCACCAGGGCCAGGTGCCCACAGCTTAGGCCTTTTCTCCTGAAAGGCCCCTCCCTGCCCCGCTGGTGTGACTAGTGAGCACTGAGGATCACGGGTTCCATTCCCCGTGGAGGCTCGTACCGGTGGCAGGTGTGCTCCGGGCCCAGGTTGAGGCGCATTCTGAGGCAACCGCTTGACCTGTCTCTCCCACACCCATATCTCTCTCCCTCCCTCCCTCCTCTCTCTAACCATCAATGGAAAAACATCCTCCTGGGAGGATGAACCAAACATAAACTACCCTACGCCCCCGGCTGGGGTCTTCTTCTCCCCCTTGGGGCCGGGCCATGGGGTGGAGAGGCTGGCAGCCCTGAATGACCCCTCTCCGGCCCCCCACAGGTGCTGGTGCGGTTCCTGTTCTCTGTCAGCAAAGGCTACCGCAGGATCACCTACCACAACTGGCGCCACGGCTTCAACGTGGCGCAGACCATGTTCACGCTGCTCACGGTGCCTGGAGGGGGGCCGAGCGTCCGGGGTCCGGGGGTGGAGGCGCCCCCACACACACACACCGTCCCCCACACAGACCTGTCCAAAGGCAGGCCCACGCCGGCGGGGAGGGTCGTGGGCAGGTGGGGCCCAACCCCCAGTCCACCCCACAGCCCTCAGCCCCTGGAGCAGGAGCGGAGTGCGGGTGCGGGTGCAGGTGCGGGTGCGGGACTGGGCGCCTGTGTCCGCAGACGGGGAAGCTGAAGAGTTACTACACGGACCTGGAGGCCTTCGCCATGGTCACCGCCGGCCTGTGCCACGACATCGACCACCGCGGCACCAACAACCTGTACCAGATGAAGTAGGCGCGGCGGTGCCAGGGGTCCCCCGGGGAGGCGGAGAGGTCCAGGTGCAGCGGGTGGGGAAGGGGAGACCTTTGCTGTGGCGCCCACCGGCCCTCGGGGCTGCCCGCTTCTCCCCGAACCTGGCAGGTCCCAGAACCCGCTGGCCAAGCTGCACGGCTCCTCCATTCTGGAGCGACACCACCTGGAGTTTGGGAAGTTCCTGCTGGCGGAGGAGGTGCGAGTCCCCAGGGGCGCGCGCCTCTCCCGTCTGAGGGTCCCCTGGGCCCCCCTCTGAGGACCCCCTGGGACCCCCCCCCCGCGCCCTGGGTCTTTATGGGCAGGTCCGCGCGCCCCTGGCCTCCTGGGGACGGAGTCTGACCGTGCGTCCTAGCCGGAGGGGGCGCATAAAGTCTTCCCGCGGAGGGTGGGCTCCGGGGAGAGGCCGCCTGAGTCTGGTGCCCGCTCCTGGGGCGGCGGGAGGGACTGACACCGCCCTATCCTCACCCCCCAACCCCCCGCAGAGCCTGAACATCTACCAGAACCTGAACCGGCGGCAGCACGAGCACGTGATCCACCTCATGGACATCGCCATCATCGCCACGGACCTGGCGCTCTACTTCAAGTGGGTCCCGCGTGGGGGGCCCGGGGGGCCCAGGTGGGGGCACCGGGGAGACCCCGCAGCCTTAGGCGCCTGGATTCCTGGGGAGACCTCCTGGGAAGGGTGTGGGGGGTGGGTGGGACGACGCGTGGGGATGGGGCCTCCGTGGGGGTGCGGGGCGGCCCACAGTCCCCGTGTCCTCGGGGGTCAGGAAGAGGACGATGTTCCAGAAGATCGTGGACGAGTCTAAGAGCTACGCGGACCGGCGAAGCTGGACCGAGTACCTGTCGCTGGAGACGACTCGGAAGGAGATCGTCATGTGAGCCGGAGGTGGGGCTGGGGGGCCGGTTACCCCCGCAACCTTCGGCCAGGCCCCCAGGCCCGATCCCCCCCGACCCCCGCCCCAATGCTCTGCTGCAGGGACAGCTCCTCCCTTACAGGCTGTGGTGCTGAGAGCAGAGCTCCATCTGGATTGGGGGTCCGAGCGCACCGGGACCGGCCGGTGGTTCAGCACCATGGCCAGCGCCTCGGCCTTGGGCCGTCACATGCTCAGCCAGGAGCCCGCCGGTCTGCACGGGTCCGATCCTCACGCCTGTGCACCGCACACTGGCTGACTTCAGCGTGCGGTGCAGGGGAGGGCCGGGGCAGGGGTGCAGTGGGGAGCACCGGCTGCCTCTCCTGGAAGGACCTCCGCCCCACAGTCGGTCCGCAGGCTGCGCGGGCAGGAGGGCGCAGGGGGCGAGGGGGCCAGCCTGGACCCGCCTGCAGCGCCCTCTGCTCACAGGGCCATGATGATGACGGCCTGCGACCTGTCTGCCATCACCAAGCCCTGGGAGATCCAGAGCAAGGTGAGCCATCGCCTGGTGGGGCTGGCCTGCGGGAGCCTGATGCAAGGGCAGACCCCTGGGGGCCAGGCTACCCATAGCCACCGGGTGCTCACGTGTGAGGGGTTCCCAGGGGTCCTGGTGGAGAGCGCGGACACAGAGCCTCTGGCAGGTCCGTGGGACGCTCTCTGACCCAGCGCTGAACCCCGCTAAACCCCATGGGATGAACGACTGCCTTTCCTGTGCCCCCAGGTGGCACTGCTGGTGGCAGCGGAGTTCTGGGAACAGGGGGACCTGGAAAGGACAGTGCTGGACCAGCAGCCCATTGTGAGTGTTGCTTCCGGAACCTTGGCCCGGGGCGCGGTCCCGCTCGGTGCAGACAGGGCACTCCGGTCCTGCAGTCCTGGGCTCTCTCGCTCTGGGTCATGTGACGAGATGGGGTGTGGGTGGCCGTGGCTCGAGATCCAGGTGAAGCCGAAAGGTGGAATCTGGTGGAACGAGGCAGTGGATCGTGGCCAGAGGCTCCACCGTGAGCACGGCTGGGCCTTCAACATCCCGGGAAGTCCCAGGTGGGACAGACACGCCCCCACGGAGGGTGCCCAGCCAGGGAGGAGTTTCAGGAACCAGGGTCCACACATGCTACATGAGTGGTGCCTGGGTCTGTGAGTCACCAGTGTGGGTCAGGACTATTCTGTGAAACCGCGATGCACCGGCAAGAGAACCAGGGGCCAGAACAGTGTAGAGGGTCCCACAGGTGGAGAGATGGGGAGAGAGTTTGCTCACAAGCCAGCCCCACTCGGTGACGAGTGGTCTGGACACAGGCCTGAGGAGCGTTGGGCAGGTGCAGGCAGCAGGAGGGGCGCCCTGACCAGCAGCGTCTCTGGGGCACGGGGCCGGTCTGTCCTTTCCAGGCCAGGCTTCTAGAGCCCTGCCTGGCTCCTCCTCCCCACGCCAGCCCCAGACCCTGGGCCACTGTGGAGCAGGGACTGGCAGGAGGCAGCTCGGTGGGTCCGGAGGGTGTGGACAACGGGGACAGTGGTCTAAGCTTACCAGGGGCTTGGGCCAGGGGATCTGGGGTCCCTGAGGGGTTAAGGGGGGGGCGTCTCTCAGGGCACCTGCGGCCTGCTTCAGCACCCCGGACACCTCCCGGGACTGGGAGTCGCTTTCAGGGAGCCTGGGGTCCTGGCTGGGCACCATGGAGAGTTCCACGCAGCCGATGGAGGGGGACGCACTGGGGAGAGGCATCTGGGGGACCTAGGAGACCAGGGACAGGCCAGCACTGTGACGTTGATGCGATGCCCTGGAACCAGGGCCCGATGGCTCCCAGGCGCGTGGGTCGTCTTGGGCTTGCCCCGTCAAGGGCCAGCATCTGTCAGGCGGGCTGGGCCGGGCCAGGGCTCCACCTTCCTCGGCTCGTTCCATGGACATGTTCATTGGAGGGGGTGGGGCTGAGTGAGTCCTGGTGCTTGGGGGATGTGCCAGACGCACCTGCCCCTGCCCCCACCCCTCATGGTTTCCCTGCTTCCCCCAAAGCCCATGATGGACCGGAACAAGGCGGCTGAGCTCCCCAAACTGCAGGTTGGCTTCATCGACTTCGTGTGCACCTTCGTGTACAAGGTGAGCCGCCGCGCAGGGCCCGCTGGGCCCAGGAGGGAGGGGCCCTGGCCCACCCTCCTCCCATCTGCGGTTAAAACCCAACATCTTCAGGGTCGCCCCCAGTTGAGTTTCTCACCCTCCGTAGCCCAGCCAGCTCCTCGTCCCACTGGGTGCTCTCCCTCCCGATGTCCTCACAGTCACCCCGAGGCCTCACCTCCCATGTCCCTTCCCCAACCTCCCAGGCGCTCCTACGGCCTGCGTTGCTCTCGGGGCTGACGGCAGGTGCATCTGCCAGTGTCTGTGCACCCGGAGCACAGGGTGGCCCCCCACGGAGCTGGGTGTGCTTTGCCCAGAAACACGGGCTTCATAACTGACAAGTGGCAGCAGGTCACAGCTCCAGGGACTGGCCGGGGACGCGGGCATCTGACTGCACGGCCCTCCTGTGATGCCCAACATGGCCAGGGCCTCCACCCTGCCACTCGGGCAGCAGGGCCGACCCCACACTCCAAGGAGGGTGTTGCCTGGTTCTGAGTGAAGTCGGTCCTGACGGGACTATCCCATCCCACCTCAGCCCCCAGGACACCACACTGCCCTCCACTGCGTCTCCAATCCCATTTCCTGCCTCCACAGCTGACGTGCTGGGGGGAGGCGGGACCAGGGTGCCCTGCAGTCCAGACCTCACAGGTCACAGCTCACCATGCATCCTCTCCTTGCTGCACCTGCATCCCCACAGCTTGGGGGTTCACATGCCTGTGTGGTGTGTGTGCATTGTGCGTGATGCATGCATTGTGCGTGGTGCATGTGCATT
This sequence comes from Lasiurus cinereus, assembly GCA_011751065.1. NCBI lineage: Eukaryota > Metazoa > Chordata > Mammalia > Chiroptera > Vespertilionidae > Lasiurus > Lasiurus cinereus. Next base: position 24,428 of record JAAGEH010002050.1, read on the forward strand.
ATGTGTGGTGTGCATGCATTGTGTGTGTACTGTGTGTGGTGCATGCACTGTGTGTAGTGTGAGCACTGTGTGTGATGTGTGCATTGTGTATGATGCATGCACTGTGTGTGGTGCGTGTGCATTGTGTATATACTGTGTGTGGTGTGTGCACTGTGTATAGTATAAGCACTGTGTGTGGTGTGTACATTGTGTGTGATGTATGCACTATGTGTGGTGCATGTGCATTCAGTGTGGTGTGCATGCATTGTGTGTGTACTGTGTGTGGTATGTGCACTGTGTGCACTGTGTGTGGTGTGAGCACTCTGTGTGGTGTGAGCACTGTGTGTGGTGTGTACATTGTGTGTGATGTATGCATTGTGTGTGGTGTGTGTGATGTATGCATTGTGTGCGGTGTACGAGGCATGGGAGAAGGAGCACAAGACACACATGTCTGTGAGCCCCCACCCCCTCTGCAATTGACACTTTCTACTCTATTCTTGGGGTCCTTGCCTGCTCTGAGGGCATGTGTTATGAGCATCCACGCCCACAGCTCCTGGACGCCAACGCCAAGCGCTTCTCCCTGGTCAGGGCTTTGCGGGAAGGGGCATCTCGTGGCTGTTCTTCCTCCCACCAGGCAGGCCTCAGGGTTCTCCTCAGAGCAAACCGAGGCGGAGGCAGGTCGAGATCTGTCCCTTCCACCCGCCGGGGCGGTCTCGATGCCTGGATTCCCTTCCAGGAGTTCTCCCGCTTCCACGAGGAGATCCTGCCCATGCTGGAGCGGCTGCAGAACAACCGGCAGAACTGGAAGGCGCTGGCCGACGAGCATGAGGAGAGGGTGCGGGCGCTGGAGGAGGAGAAGCAGCAGGAGAGGACCGTGGACAAGAAAGGTCTGGGCCGTGGCGCAGGGCGGGCACCGGGTTAACCAGAGTCAGAGCCAGTGAAGAGACAGAAACAAGGAAGTGAGATGAGAGGAAGGGCAGGTGTCCCTGGGCCCCTCACCGCAGAGGTGGCCACAGGGGAGGCCCGTCCACCAGGAGGCCCCGACCATGTCCCTGGTTTGGGGGGGGGACCTGCTGACTCAGGAACTCACCAGCCCGGACAGATGAAAGGGTTCCCTCCTGCTGGTCCTAGTGGGGACTCTCCTTTCCTCCCAGGAAGTGGTTGTGGAGTGCTACTTCCTTTATGAAGGGGGTCAGCCCACCGAAATACCACCACCTCCTCACAGACCTTTCCTTCCAAGAACAGTCCCTCCGAGTAACTCAGAAAACCCACCTGCACTTCCATGCACCGCCCCCCACGCACACGCACTCACCTGCAGGCACACACACCTACACACACACACACACAGGCCTGCACATGCTCACATGCACACACACAGGAAAGGAAGAGCTCGGAGCCGGGTGCACGACCCCCCGGCTCTGTCCAGCACAGTCGTGGGCCTGTTTGCCCTGAACTGTGGGAGTGGCTCAGCCAGTCCGGCTGGATTCTGGGGCCACAGGGCCTTGTGTCCACCTGGGCTCGGCCACTCAGCTCCGGGGCTTTGGTTGCTATTCCCTGCGACTCCCTGCTAGGGGGCGGGAACCAAGACGGTGACAGGGCTGTGGGAGGCCAGGCGGAGTGTCACCGGGGCTGAGATAAGAAAGGTGAGCCCCAGTAATCGGCTTAGCTGACCACAGATGCCCTTCCCCTCGCACAGGGCCGGCAGAGGGCAGGCAGGCCGATGGGAGGGGCCCCGGCTGAGGCACACGTGGCCCTCCCTCACCTTCTCGCCTTCTCTTGCAGGCGGCACAGAAATGTGCAATGGTGACCCAGCACCCAAGGCCTCGACCTGCTGCCTCCTGTGAGCCGCTCGGCGTGTCTGAGGGTGCCCACACCCTCCTGCCTGCCCACGCGGACTCTGCCTCGAACCACTGGGCACAAGAGGCTGGGAAGCCTGAGGCGATTCTGGATAC
>JAAGEH010002051.1:0-30144 GCA_011751065.1 Lasiurus cinereus
CACCATCCATCCGCCGGGGAGGGACCGGGGCGCGGCTGGCGATGCCCATGGGCAAGGGGAGGCGGGCGGGCGGGCGCGGGGGTCCCGGGCTCTTCCTGCTGCACCAGGTCCGGGAGGCGGCGGGTCCCCACGGCCCTCGGAGGCGCCTCGGGCGGCGGCTGGGCCTGCGCGCTCCCCGCGCTGCAGGCGGAGGCCGGGCGCCATGACTCACCCGCGGGCTAATCGCCGTGTCCGCGGCTCCGCGCCGATCCGGGAGGCGGGCGAGCCTGCGGCGAGGGGCGTGTGCGGGGCGCTCTGAGCCCCGCACCCACCTCCATCCTGCCTCCCACGTGCACGGGCTGCGGTGGGGGACCCCTGCGTGCGCCCACCTGCCACCGACACCATGCGCCGCGGGACGGAGCCGGCTGCGCCGTGCTTTCCCCGGGGATGGCGGGCCTTGGAGAGCCCGCCGCCCGCGGGGGTGGCTTCCCGGGACAGGGGGAACCCTGAGCCTCCTTCTCCCACGAGGCGGACGGGTTACAGGCCGGCGCGTAAGCCGTGCGCCCATGCGCGGGAGCGGAGCTGCTGGGAGCTGACTCCCAAACACTATTTCGGTTTCCAGGGCAACAGGGTTCCCAGCCGGCTCCGTGGAGCCGGATGGAGCCGCCGGTCCATCCCGAGCTGCGGGGCGCAGTGAGCCCGAGGGCGGAGCGAGGCCCACCCTGTGCTGGGCAACAGCGTGTCTCCGGATCCGGCCCCCCCTCCTCTCCCTCTGCCAGGGCCGGCACCCACCCTTCCCTGGACACTGGTGCCCCGGCCACCTCCCTGTTCCTCGGCTTACCGGCCTCCGCTGCCCGGGTGCCTGTTCTGTCTCTGCAGGGCGCTCTCCGACGCACCCCCACCCGTGCCTGCCTGCCTGCCTTTCCCGTGTGAGTCCTCGGCCTGGGCTCCTGGGAGGAACTAGCTGCTGGCCCCAGCTGGGTGCCTGAGTCCTGACCAGTGTGTGCTTTGCGTGGCTTTCTTGCTTTTTTTAAAGTACCCTCTTTTTTGAAAATATATTCTTACTGATTTCAGAGGAAAAGGGAGATGGAGAGAGAGAGAAACATCGATGATGAGAGAGAATCATTGATCAGCTGCCTCCTGCACCCCTACTGGGGAGGGAGCGTGCCCTGACGGGAATTGAACCGGGACCTCTCGCTTCACCGGTCAGAGCTCAGTCTCGGAGCCGCTGCAGCCGAGCAAAACGTGGTGGTTGTTGAATCTGTTGTGTTTCCTCTTCAGGCTGCTCCTGCGGTGAGTCCCTGAGTATCCATGGTAAGTTCCTACTTGGCCATCGTCACACCAGCAGCCTCTGCTGACTCTACCAGGAAGAGGACAGATACTTCTCCCACAGGAATGCAGGGCAAGGTCACGGTTACCCACCCTGAGGAGTGACAGACAGCCCACCCAGCGGATCTGCTCCCCCAAGGCCAGGAGGCCCCAGCAGCTGATTCATGGCCATTCGCAGATGTGCACCCTCCTGTGCTGCTGCAGAAGGGCCGTCCCCCTCCCTGCCCAGCACAGACACCAGGGTTGCCCAGATGTGGTGGGGGGCACATGCTGAAGCAGCACGAGGGGGCCCGCTGAGCTGGAAGAAGGAAAGACATGCCCACACACTGATGAGCCCAGCACTGGGTCCTCCCAGCAAGGAAGGCCCAGCCCCAGGCCCGTCCTCGCTCCGACGAGCAGGGGCATTGTCCCAATCATGCCCCGATTAATTAATAATCTGTCTAGACTTCGTGGGACAAACGCAGGGAACCAGGAGTCAGCAATAACGGCCTGTTCCCTGGCACTGCAATGTCGAGACAGCTGAGCCGAACCGGAGCACATGACACATAGGACAGAACCGGTCTGCACTCACACCGGGTTTATTTACCTCTTCCCGGTGGGTCCGAGGCTCGGCAAAGGCCACCGGGTGATGCACACTGAGGGACAGACGATGAGAACAGCAGGTGGCCGCAGCTGGTTCAGGCTCACACAGCAGAGCAATCGGGGCTGGTCTCACGGTGCGGCGTGGAGTCCTCCTCTTATTGGGCAGGAAACGTCGACTGAAGACAGCCTCAGGTTACAGAGACAGTGGTCAACAACTTGTGTCCTGGTCAGTGTGGCCCCAACAGTGTGCCATATGCCAGGAGCAGGGCGTTCTCATCAAGACGGTGGGGTGTCCATTGGTTTTGGACGTTAGAGTATTGGGGTCTCCACCAGCAAACGTGTCACACCATAACGATTTCATACATTAGAGAGTTTCCTTAGGACCATAACAGGCGGGGAGACTGAGTTGGGGCGGGGAGACCGGTGCAGTCCTGGTGTCCTGCCCTCTCCATAGGGGACTCGGTGTACTGGTCTCCCCCTTCGGACTTTGGTGTCTGTGTGAGTGAGGGGTATCACTTGCAGGATGCTCTGCTTGTACCGTTGCCACCCGCTTTCAGAGTCTGGGGTGCTAATTTTGCAAAATGAGTGGGGAAGGGTTCCCTCATTTTTTAGAATATAAATTTTTTCTAATTGATTTCAGAGAGGAAGGGAGAGGGAGAGAGAGGCTCTTAGGTCCACACTCAACCGCTGAGCCATGCTGTGCCGGCCGGTCACTCACTCGTGTTTTATTTTCTGTAAGCGCCTGTGGAGCTGGCTTTATTTCTTTTGTATTTGCCAGAGTTCGACTGGGAAGCCGCCTAGGGTTGAAGTTTTCTTTATGGGATAATTTTAACAAACAATTTTTAAAACATGTAGAGGGATATTTTTTTTTTTTCCTGGGAGGAGCCTTGGTATCTTTTGAGGCATTTCTCCATCACAATTTTTAGATTTGTTGTCTACATTATTCCTCTATTAGCTGTTACTGTTACTGTATGAAAAATATACCTCAGTAAATCTGAAAGAATAAAATGTCTAAAATATTTTTATTCTTTTATGTCTCTAAGGTCTGTAGTGACATTCCCTCTTTCATTTCATTTGTATTTTTTAATTCTTGTTTCAATCCTCATGGGAGGATATTTCTCCCATTGATTTCTAGAGAGTGGGAGGGAGGGGGGAGGAAGAGAGAGAATCATCTATGTGTGAGAGGCACATAGATCAGTTGCCTGCACCCCTACTGGGGTTGGGGAATCTGCACCCACAAGACATGCCCTTGAGGGGAATCAAACCTATGACCCTTTGGTCCACCGGCCAATGCTCTAACCACGGAGAAAACTGGCCAGGGCTGGGTGGTGCGCTTTTTAAAAATCCATTTGGCTGCAGGTTAACATTTTTGATCGTTAAAGATCGTGTTTCATTTAATCATTTTCTTTATTTTTCGTTTTCTATTACATCGATTCCACTCTTCTTGATTATTCCCCTTTCCTCTGCTCACTTTGGCTTTACTTGGCTCTTTTTCTAGTTCTGGTTGGAGACGTTTCTTTTTGTTAATCATCTAATGCTATACACATTGGTTAGTGGCTTAAAATAACAACGAGAAAGTTAAGTCCCTTAGTTGGAACTTGAATTCCTCGAAGGAAAATTCACTTTTTAAACTCCCCTGCCAGAGCCTGCACAGCAGCTTCCGGATGACCTGCAGGAGGGCTGTCGCACACGGAAGACACTCTCTAAGAAAAATGAATTTAAAGGCGGAGCCGGGGCGGGGGCGCAGAGGAGGGGTGGACAGGTAGAATCTCTTTTGAGAAGAGGAACACTGGAGTCTGGGTCCGGCTTGCTTTTACTCACTTTGTCACATATTTGCCTTTAGCAATGCACGCAGGCAGAGCAGACAGGATGGAAGGTCAGTAAAGGTCAGTAAACAATGTGAAGATGATCGGGTCGGGAATCTTCCTGAGCCGTCGAAGTCACAGCAGTAGCCATCTTGTGCTGGCCACGGCCTGCAGACTGCCCAAGGTGGATGGCCTCCAAGTTCCTGCTTGCACTTCCATGCCAGTGCTGCTATGCACTGGTCTCTGCATGCCCCCACAACTTTTTAAGGTGCAATGGGATGGCAGATACTGGAAGGGTTAGTCCAATTTGAGGACAGGATCTGGGAGGACAGATGGTGGGTGGATGGATGGATGGATGAAGTATAGATGGATGGATGATGGGTAGGTGGGTGTTGAATGGATGGATGGAGTGTAGATGGATGGATGGTGGGTGAATGGATGGATGATGGGTGAATGGATCGGTGGTGAATAGATGGTGGATGAGAGCTAAATATGGTGGATAGATGGGTAGGTGGGTGGGTGGGGGATGGTGGATGGATAGTGGATGGATAGTGGATAGATGGTGGATAGATGGGTAGGTGGGTGGATGGATGGTGAATGGATGGATGGTGGATAGATGGGTAGGTGGATGAGGGATGGTGAATGGATGGGTGGTGGATAGATGGGTAGGTGGGTGGGGCATGGTGAATGGATGGATGGTGGATAGATGGAGAGGTGGGTGGATGGATGGTGGATAGATGGATAGCTGGGTGGGTGGATAGATGGGTAGGTGGGTGAGTGGTTGGTGAATGGATGGGTGGTGGATAGATGGGTAGGTGGGTGAGTGGTTGGTGAATGGATGGGTGGTGGATAGATGGGTAGGTTGGTGGGTGGATGGGTGGTGGATAGATGAGTAGGTGGGAGGATGGATGATGGATGGATGGTGGATAGATAAAATAAGATGCAAGAGGGACCATGCATGAACCAATGGCGACAATGTCTCACAAACCGGAGAACTCAGCTCTCTGGCTAACAACCACCGAGCTATTCCTCACTCTCATTTCCTGGTGGTGCAGCAACTATGCCTGTCCTCTCTGTTCAGGACCCCCCCCACCCCGGGGTATGGCCCTTAGACAAACGACGCTTTCAGGGAAGAGGGGTCAAGGCTAAGGGCGAACCCACCCCATGGCTGCTGAGAGGGACACTCCCTCCTGCACTGCATGAGCCAGAGCTGCCGGGCTCGACTATGGGCGCAGAGGGCAGAGCTCAGTCCCCTCCGCAGAGCGTCCGTGGCTGCCCCTGCCCTCCCCCTGGGCAGTGCGTCTGTCCCAGCCCCAGGCCATGAAGCCACTTCGCCTGCAGCTCCAGCTCCTCCTGAAAGGCTCCTCCTGCACGTGTCCAGTCACGAGGCTTTTCAACGTTCCTCTGGGTCCTGGGGTCTGTGGTCACCTGGAAAGTTCCCGTCCCCAAAGGTACCCCTTTCCCTGTGTTCTACGGCATTCAGTCTCTGCCTCCCACTCCCCACAGCAAGTCCCAGGCTGAGGACATGGCCATCTCCCCGCCTGACTGAGCATGGGACCCAGACCCACCGTGAATCCCAGTCCCCGTGGCACCGCAGCCCAGCACAGAGCCTGCGCCCCCAGAGGCCGTGGGCTGCAGACAGGGCCCGTGTCCCTCAGATCCCATTCTCGTCCCAGTGGTCCAGCCGGGGGCTCGGAGGACCCTCAGCCAGGGGGTGGCAGACATTTTCTGTCGAGGGCCAGGAGGGTACATGTTTCAGGCTCTGCGGCCACACAGCCCGTACTGCCCGGGCTCAGCTAGAAGCTGCTTCTCCCTGAAGCCGAGGCCCTGAGGGTCCCTCCCTGCTCCGAGCAGGGCTCGCCTGGATTCTGTGGCTGCCTGGGGACCCCGCAAAGCCAGTCAGCACCTGGGGGCTGCGATCCTGGCTGCATGGCCCTCAGCGGGGGACCCCAGAGCCGCAGGAACCCCTGTGTACCGCGGGTCGCCCGACCTCTCTGAGCTGGGGGTTGTGAGACGATGCACTTCCTTATGTCTCAGGCATGGAGAGCTCAATCCTTCTGTTCTCCTGGCTGCTCTGATTGGGACCGGCCCGCAGGGGTGAGCGTCAGTGCCAGGCCTGCTCCCCGCAACCACACCGGAGCCGCCGCCTGGGCACCCAGCGGCACCTGCGAGTCTGCCTGCGCCATGCAGCACTGCGCAAACCTGGTGCTGGTGCTGATGCTGGTGCTGGTCTCGGCTCCACGGCGGGGTGGAGCGGGGCCTCCCTCAGGCAGCTCAGAGGAAGGGTCAAGGGCTGTGCCAAGACCGGTTTGGCTCAGCGGATGGAGCGTCGGCCTGCGGACTGAAAGGTCCCAGGTTCGATTCCGGTCGGGGGCATGTACCTTGCTTGCGGGCACATCTCCACTGTGGGGTGTGCAGGAGGCGGCTGGTCGATGTCTCTCTCTCATCGATGTTTCTGACTTTCTATCCCTCTCCCTTCCTCTCTAAAAAAATCAATAAAATATATATTAAAAAAAAAATACAGGGCTGAGACCACAAGCAGCTCAGCCCAGCTCCTGTCCTCAACCTGGGCACCCCCACCCCCACCCCATGTTTCGTGTTGGAGGGGGAGGCACCCTTTAAATTAAGTCTGATGTGGGCGCAAGGATTAGAGCTGGCTTTTGGGGCCTGAGAGGTGACCTTTCAGTAACTCAAGGTTATTTCTGGATCCATGGGGCCGGGCCCAGTGTGGCTCAGAGGAGGAGGTCAGACTGGGCCGTGGACTCAGTCAACCAGATAGCCTCGCCCCAGACGGCGGCCAGGACAGGGCAAGGGAGGGCGGGTCCCCTTTCCAGCACCAGGGCTGGGGTGTCACTGGCTCCCACTGACCCCCACACCCCCATCTCCCTCCATCAGATGGCAGATGGCGGACCTCTCCTCGCCAGCACCTCAGCAGTTACTTCAAATTTCCCCTTGCCTGGCCGGCGTGTCTCAGTGGTTGAGGTTAACCTATGAGCCAGGAGGTCACGCACGGTTCAAGGTCCGGTCAGGGCACAGGCCCGGGTTGTGAGCTCCATCACTAGTGGGGCGTGCAGGAGGCAGCCAACTCATGATTCTCTCTCATCACGGACGTTTCTGCCTCCTCTCCCTCTCCTGGCCTCTCTGAAATCGGTAGAAAACATATGTTTTTTAAAATGTCCTCTTCCGCGCTATGCTCACCGTCTGTTTCTCCGAGAGGCCTGCCGAATACATGCGTGAGCAGGTAAGTCGGGGACGATGCTTTCCTGCAGCCCACAGACACGCTGCTCCCAGGCTGGCGAGAGGCTCAGGACCCTGGGAGGAGGGGGGTCCAGCTCAACCCCTGAAAACCCTCCTGCTCGGCCTTCTGGGTCCTGGCTCCGCCTCAGCCTTGGCCTCCCCAGGACAGCGGCACCAAGACAAACTCTGCGCCCATCCCAATGGGAGGAGCCCTCACTGGCCCTCGTGGCCGGCTCGCCCTCTGCATGGCTGGAGTAGCAGCTGAGACCGGGCTGTTAATAGCCCAGAGGCTGAACTGGCCCATCATCGCTCATGTTAGCGTCCAAGGGCGGCCCCCTATGGATATCGAGGGGGGGACGTAGGTCTTGGCTGGTGGGCTCAGTGGTGAGAGTGTCGGCCTGGGAACTGAAGGGTCCGGGTTCGATTCCGGTCAAGGACATGTACCTCAGTGGCAGCCTCCACAGCCCAGGCCCTGGGCGGGGTGCGTGCAGGAGGCAACCAATCGACATGTTTCTCTCACTTTGATGTTTCTCTCTGTCTCTCCCCCTCCCTCCCACTCTCCCTAAAAATTGATGGAAAAATATCCTCGGCTGAGAATTAACAAACAAACAAGAAACCAACAGAAGGAAGGGAGGAACTTAAAACACCAGAAACGGCTGTCTCTCCTGGGGGTGGGGGCAGCTCACGGGCGGGCTCCCTCTTGGGACGTGAATCCAGTTTGTCTGGGACTCGGAGGATCAATCTCCAAACCAGGTCACATGACAGACTCCAGGCTGCACAAGACCAAGGGCAGAAGCTGATTCACCACAGCCTTCTAGCCGCCCAGGACCTGCCCTGCCCTGTGCCTCCCTTCCGCCGGCCCACCCCACCGGCTGCCGTCCAGCTGGCGGCCACGCCATTGGTCCTTTCCAGGGTGAGAGAGGCGCTCAGTCCCTGGATGGGGAGAGCTGACGGCTGGGGAGGGGGGGGGCAGAGGGTAGGGGAGGTTCCTCCAGGTGCCGGGTCAGGGGTGGTCCTCGCGTGCCTCACACCCAGGCCCAGAGCAGGGTCTCTGGAGTCGAGGCCCGGGAACACACAGAAGCTGTGGGGGGCTGACCGACAGCGAGGACGGCAGCCTGGCCCCAGAGCCAAGAGCCGCAGGGCCCCCTCCCCAGGCAGAGCCACTACTTTAGGAGGCGTGGGAACCTTGGGGCAGATCCTTGAAAGACATGGCGTGGGCTCAGCCCAGGCAAGAGCCTCAAGCCCCTCCCCACACACCCGGCCCACTGCCGACCATGTCACAGCTGAGGGCCCGAGCCTGAGATCCTGGCACCATGCTCAGGCGGGGACACTTATCCAAGCACATGAGGAGCCCCAGTGGCGTGCACACTGTGCACACTCCACATGTGTGCACACACACTCCCACATGTGCACACACTCCCACATGTGTATACACATACACCCACACATGTGCATGCACACACATCCACGTGTGTGCATATACACACTCCCACACGCACGCATGCACTCCCACGTGTGCACACACTCCCACATGTGCACACACTCCCACATATGTGCGCACACTCCCACGTGTGCACACACAGTTTCACCTGCTGGGTGCAGCAAGAGTCAGACTCACACACAAGCCCTGCATCCCGGTGGGAAGTGTGCTGGCGACATAGACCCGGCTCTGTGAGGAGAAGACCCGGCGACGTGGAGTCCGTGACCAGAGAGGCCAGAACCCTTACCCCGAGGCGCTCTGCCGCCACCTCTGCACACAGGCCCGTTCCATCGCTGCCGCCCACGGTGAACCCCATGCCAGGCCCCGCCAGGCTCGCTGAGACGAGCACGCTGGTTCCCAGGGACAGAGCTTCTACCCAGCCTCCAACAGCCCAGGTACATGCATGCACATGTGCAATCATGTGCGTGCACATGTGCCCCTGAGCACGGGCACACACAGACTCGTGCGTGTTGTGTGAAGCCCTCTTTCTGAGAAGCAAAGGGCACTCCCACAGCAAGAGCGGCAGACGCGGGGCACGGCCTCCGTGGTGACGTCACCTTTTTCCACATCACGGGTCACAGGGAAGCTGAATCTGACGACATCGGGGCGGGAGGACAAGCCCCGGCGAGAGGGGGGGGGGGGGGCCTCCAGACCCGCCAGGCCCCGCGTGAGGCCCGGGTGCGTGGGAACGAACTCGCCTGCAAGACACGGCCAGAGGTTGTGGGCCAATAACGTGCCCAGTGCGGGGAGGGCAGGGGAAGGTGGGTCCATGCAGACAATTGAACAGGGCGGGCGGGGGCTGAGGGGGGGACGGTCCATGCCAGCTCTTCCCGGGGAGACCCCTCACCTGCGGACTGGATGTGGGGGCCGCCTCTTCCCAGCCCGGAAAAGGGAGTGTGTGTGAGCCCCACCCGCCCCCAGGCCAGGCGCTGGGTCCCCTCCCTCCCTCTTCCCCTCTCCCTCTGGGTGGTGGAGCCGAAGCTGCACCCTCAGGGACCCCTCTCCAGGCCTGGGACCTGCTGCGTCTCCCCAGGGCCGATGCCCACGTGTGCAGGACACCTGGACCCGGGTCTGTGGCCGCCCATGGGACCAGGTAGAGCAGTTGTTCTCAACCTTCCAAAGGCCGAGACCCTTTAAGACAGCTCCTCATGGGGTGGTGACCCCCACCCATAAAATGATTTCCGTGGCTACTTCATCGCTGTCATTTTGCTACTGTGATGAACTGTCATGTCAATATCTGATAGGCAGGATGTATTTTCGTTGTTACAAATGGAACATCATTAAAGCATAGGGATGAATCACAAAAACAATATGTAATCATATATTGTGAAATATTTACTTCTAATGACAAATAAATGAAATTTTTTGTCTTGACTTGTGGTGTAGCATGGGCAACAGTCTTCCTAGGACAACAGTCAACGACATGGCTACACTTTGCTGCACCGAGGAGCCGTGTGTTGGTGCCTAAGACCATGGGAAATAGGTGTTTTCCGCTGGTCTTAGGCGACCCCTGTGAGAGGGTCATTCAACTCCCAAAGGGGTCGCGACCCACAGGTTGAGAACCGCTGAGGTAGAGGGTCACCTCCTTCCCGGGGAGGAAAGCGGCCCCCCAGCCTCTGGGATGTCCCACAGGCCCTGCCACTCCCGGCCGGGCAGCAGGACGCCGGGGCCTCGGGCGAGGGGGCGGGTGTGAGTGGGGCAGCCGGTGCCCTCCCCGCCTCTAATCGTCACTAAGCGAGGCTTTGCTGATGACAGTGTTTGCGGGGAGTCTGCGCACAGCCGGGGCGTGGGACAGGCAGCTGGACACCATGAGCCTCGGAGAGGAGCAGGTACGGCGGTACCTGGACCAGAACCCCGGCTTCGCAGACCGGTACTTCGGGAAGCCGCTGAGCCCCGAGCACGCGGCCCGGGCCTGCGAGGAGGACGGGCTCCCGGCGGCGGCAGCGGGCGGCGCCAGCTTCCGGGAGCTGTGCCAGGTGCGGGAGAGCGCGGCGCTGTTCGAGCTGGTGCAGGACATGCAGGAGAGCGTGAACATGGAGCGCGTGCTCTTCAAGATCCTGTGCCGCCTGGGCCCGCTGCTGCGTGCCGACTGCTGCAGCCTCTTCATGCAGCGCCAGCGCAACGGCGTGGCCGAGCTCGCCACGCGCCTCTTCGGCGTGCGGCCGGGCCGGGCCCTGGAGGACTGCCTGGTGCCTCCGGACTCCGAGATCGTCTTCCCGCTGGACATCGGGGTGGTGGGCCACGTGGCTCAGACCAAGAAGATGGTGAACGTGAAGGACGTCAGGGAGGTGGGTTCTGGCCTCGAGGGTCCCACGGGGTGGGGGTGGGGGGGTCCCACAGGGTTGGGGGGTGTGAGGGGGCGCCCGGGAGAAGCAGAGAGAGGCTGCAGTCGGGGAGGGACCCGTGCCATCTCCCGGCCCCAGAGGGCCCCAGCTGGGAGCTAGACGCAGGAGCCGTGACCCACCTCGTCCATGCTCACGAAGCAGCCGCCGTTCCCTTGTCCCGGGACAGACAGCCGGGCAGCAGACCCCGGGCTGGAGAGCAGGCGGCCGCGGGCAGCAATCCTCTTAGCGCCTCTGCTCCCGGCCGCCGGCCTCGGGCCTGAGAGAGTAATCTCCGGGATTAGCCGCTCTCCGAGCTTCCATTTTTAAGAAATGGGTCAGCCGAAACCGGTGTGGCTCAGTGGATAGAGCGTCGGCCTGTGGACTGAAAGGTCCCAGGTTCGATTCTGGTCGAGGGCATGTACCTTGGTTTCGGTCATATCTCCACTGTGGGGCGTATAGAAGGCGGCTGGTCGATGTCTCTCTCTCATCGATGTTTCTAGCTCTCTGTCCCTCTCCCTCTCTGTAAAAAATCAATAAAATATATATATATATATATATATATATATATATATATATAAAATATGGGTCACCCACACATCGGACGTCAGGGGCGCCACCTTCCCCGAAACAGAGGCGCTCCGTCGTGGGGACCCCTCCTGGTCCTGTCCCCTCAGGGTGCGGTTTTCAGCCTCCCCCCCTCCCCACATACACACACACCTGCGCTGTGGGTGCGCCCAGCTGCTCTGAGGTTCCGGTTCCGCCTTCAGGGCCACCCCCACCCCCCCCCAGCCGGGTCCCTCCCCTGCAGGGCCGTCTCCCCGGATCTCCCAGGCAGGAGGGTGGGACCCCGCGCTGGCCTGCTCCTCAGCCTCGGGGTCTCCTTATCCCGGGTGCAGGGGAGCAAGTCCCGTCAGAAGCCACCAAACAGCGAATCTCCCCAAAGCACATCCCAAACCCCCACGCATCGTCAGGGGTCGCTTCCCAGGTGGCTGTGCGGAGGAGAGAGACCGAGGCAGAGTCTGGGTTCCACCCTGGGCACCAGCCACTCAGAGGGCAGAGCCGCGGGGGCTGCTCCTGAGCCAGGTGTGCAGGGGGTAAGGGGGCTGCAGATCGGGCACCTCAACACCTCCACAGCTCCCAGACCGTGAGGGCTTGTGGACCAGGGGCCCAGGTCCTGGCGGGGGGCTGGGGAGGGAGGTCCTGACTCCCCCCCCCCCCACACAAAGACCTGTGGTCCCCAAAATGCCTTGCCCATAGGGCCCTGCCTGTGGCCAAGGCGTCCGGACCCGTTGGGATGGCGGAGTTGTGTGGTTGGAGGACGAAGGGCCATTGCGGGGGGCGGGGTGAGGTCTGGGGGTGCTGATGTGGGGGAGCAGCGGCTACAGCGTGGGGGACACTTGAGAGAAATCCAAGGCTTCCGGTCCTCTAGGGCCTGATGACGGGATGCCAGGGCAGCAGCGAGGTCCCCGGCAGGTGCAGGCGGCGGTGAGGCCGAACCCGGAAGGGTCTGACCCCAGAGAGGAGTGTCCAGGGGGCAGAGGGGCAAAGGGGAGAAGAGAGGGCGCGCTGGGGGCGTTGGGAGACAGGGGAGCAGAAACAGCCCAGTCAGGGGGCCCGGGCGTGGGCCCAGGCCAGGGATGGGGAACATGGACGAGCCTAGCGCTCCCATGATCTACTCCAAGAGCACAGCTCGGGCCCCCACGGGCCTGACCCTCCAGGCCTCTGTCCGCCACGTGCAGCGGGGGGGTGGGGCCCCAGCTGCAGGCGCCTTTGGGTGTCCATGCGGGTCCCACAGGCATAAGGACAGGAAGGAAGTCGGTGGCACAGCCAGGAGGGTGTGGTGAGGGGAGCCGGCCACAGGTGTGCCAGCCAAGTCTTAACTTCCCCGACCCCCACCCGAAAGGACCAATGAGGGCGGGGGGCCCAGAGCGTGAGACTCCACTCACCGGCGAGGCCGCTGCGGCCTTCCTGCCGGTCAGACTGAGCAGGGCTCACACACCGGCTGCGGCTGCCTCCCTCCCCGGGAAGGGGAGGGCCGGGGAGGGGTCGGCTCGGCCACACACCAGCCCTTCCCGTCAGGAGCACAGGCTGCCTCCCCACAGTCCCCTCGGACCCCCTGGCCCTGCAGGGAGTGCCCGGCCGAGGGCCCGGAGAGAGAGCCTCCTGGGCGTGAGGGACCACCGCCCAAGGCCTGCACCGTCCTGCGTAAACCCGGGAGTGACTGACAGTGGGAAACGTGGGAGCACGTGCAGGTCTGAGGGAGGGCCTCAGGCGTCTGTCCTGGCAGCCAGTGAGACCCTGTGTCTGTGCTGGAAGGGCCCCTGCCTCCGCGGCCTCCGCCTCCGTGGCCTCCACCTCCACGGCCCCAGCCCGGCTCACTCTGGTCTCGTGTGAAAACACGTGTTATGCCCAGAGTTCAGGGTCCCCAATAATCCACCACTAAGGAGCCTTTTCCGATGCAAAAGCAAAGAGTCTCTATTCAAACCCAGGTCTGGCTCTCAGCCTCTTTCTGGCTCAGCAGCAAGAGGAGAGAGCGAGCTGGGCGGGAACAATGAGTTTTATGGGGTAGGATAATTAAGGCTTAGGAAAGTGATGAGGGTGACAGAGATTGGTCACTTGAATTGGGGTCTTTCTGTGGTTTAGCCTTATTAGGACCCTCGCTGTGTCCCTGAAGCTTCATTGGTCCTTTCGGGTGAGGGTCGGGGAAGTTAAGACATGGCTGGCACACCTGTGGCCACTCCCAGAAAAGGGAGAGGGTTTAGGCAGGGGTCCCAGCCCTATAGGACAAGATGGAGGGGAGTTCATTTCCTTTCACACATCGCCCTCAGGGAGGGGGTGAGGCCGGCACATCCCTCTGAAGGACAGAGTTCGAGTCTCCTGGGGGACCCTGGTCGTGGCCCAGTCAGGGTGTGAGGGCCCTGCCCTTGCAGAGACAGAACCTGGAGCCCCTCCCACCCCCAGGGACCCCCCTGGGGCAGGTACTGGGGTGGTGGGAGCCCCTGGGGCAGGTGCTGGGGTGGTGGAAGCCCCTGGGGC
This sequence comes from Lasiurus cinereus, assembly GCA_011751065.1. NCBI lineage: Eukaryota > Metazoa > Chordata > Mammalia > Chiroptera > Vespertilionidae > Lasiurus > Lasiurus cinereus. The sequence continues at coordinate 13,773 of JAAGEH010002051.1, forward strand.
AGGTGCTCATGGCCGTCACCTGGGGCAGCGGCCCCGTGGGGCTGGAACACGGGCCTGGGAGGGCTTTGGACAGATCCTGGGGCCCCTCCACTGGCTGCCCCCAAACACGCCCCATCAGACGGTGCTCCCTCCGTTCAGCCACACGTACGTTGGGGAGGAGCCATGGGTCTGGCAGCAGCGCTGGAAGGCAGGAGGGGCTGCTGCCAGGAGTAGGAGGGCACCCCGGTGTCAGGTGGGGGGGACCCAGTTCTGCCCACCGCCCAGGGGGGGCCCGGGGTGGGGCTGTGAGGACTGCCGAGTCTGGAAGCCACACTGGCCCAGTGGCACGGCCTCCGAGCTGCCCCTGGGGCCAGGACAGGGCCACTGGGCCTCCGGGGGCCACCCGAGCCCAGGCCCACAGAGCAACAGCCTCCGCCTCTTCTCCGCCCCTCACAGAACCCCCACTTCAGCACCTTCGCCGACGAGCTGACCGGCTACGAGACCAGGAGCCTCCTGGCCACGCCCGTCATGAACGGCAAGGACGTGGTGGCCGTGGTCATGGCTGTGAACAAGCTGGACGGGCCGGGCTTCACCCCCGAGGACGAGGACGTGAGTGCCAGGACCCTCCCTGGTGGCGGGAGCCACGCGTGGCTCTGACCCCCGTCCCTCTGTCTGTGGGCGCCGCGATGCACGAGAACGCGCGCCCGGAAAATAGGCGCTAACTCCCGTGGTCGACCCTCCGTCCAGGTGTTCCTGAAGTACCTGAACTTCGGGGCCTTGAACCTGAAGATCTACCACTTGAGCTACCTGCACAACTGCGAGACGCGCCGCGGACAGGTACCCGCTGGTTCAGGCCCCTGGTGGCTCTGGACAAGGGTGGGCAGGGCTGAGCAGGTTGCCTGCGTCGTGATGGGGTGGGGGCCTGGGGCCCTGCCTGCCAGCCGCCCCCACCACAGTCCTGCCGCTCTGAGGGGTGTGGCCCTGGCCACACGGGATGCGGGACAGCGTCTGCCTTCCCGGGGGCGAGGGTGTGGGGGCCGGCGGGGGTGGAGTGGGGGGCGTGCTGGGAAGGAGAAGGCGTGCAGGGCCAATGCACCAGCCTCGGTCCCCTGCCTCCAAGCGCTCGGCTTGGCTCTGCCGCGTGTGAGGTTTGCCGGGCCAGCAGATGTTGCCACCAGAGTGCAGGGGGACCTGGAGGGTGCACCCACAGCCCGGGCCTCACACGGCCCCTGGGAACCCCCGGAACCCAGGGAGCATCACGGCAAGGAGAGTAAGGACGAATAAAACAGTGACGCCTCCGAGTAGGTGCATCAGCACCCGTCCCGCAGGAATGCGGTGCCGGACACACAGCCCGCGTGTCTAACCGCCAGGACGGGATGAGGGAGCTGCGGCTCCTGCTCCGGCCCCAGGGGGACGGCCGTTCTGGGCCGCTTTATCCCATGGACGTCGGTCTGGTGACGGCCGCGCAGATGTGGGCCGATCGATAGCACGCGTGGTGCCCGGTTTGTCAGGGTCCCCGTGTGACAGTTGTGGTGGTGAACAGCTGTCGCTGTGATGTTGGTTGTTAGGCATCGTTGAGCCCGGCTGGCGTGGCTCAGGGGTGGCGCGTTGACCTGTGAACCGAGAGGTCATGGTTCGGTTCCCGGTTGGGGCATATGCCCCGGTGCGGGCTCGATCCCCGGTGTGGGGCGTGTAGGAGGCAGCCGGTCACTGATGCTCTCGTATCACGGATGTTTCGATCCCTCTCCTTCCCTCTCTGAAATCAATAAAAATACAGTGATACCTCGAGATACGAGTGCCCTAACATACGAGATTTTTGAGATTCGAGCCGTAGAGCGAGCGATTTTTGCTTTGAAATACGAGCAACAGTTGAGATAGGAGTCATCGCGTTGATCGGCCGGCTGCATAGGACCCACCAGTTTACCTCGACTCGAGCATCTCATAGTTTCCCACGCCTCAAGGTGACGGAACGAATTAAACTCGTATCTCGAGGTACCACTGTATGTAATTTAAAAAGATGAATAATCGGAAGGGAATATGAATACCTATATGAATGGGTATGGGAATATAGTTCTAATGTGATCTTCCCAATGTTTTACACGTATGTCATCTACCTTTCGCAATGCTGGTGTTGGGCCCTGGCCAGTTCGGCTCAGTGGTTAGAGAGTCTGCCCAGGTTCTGTTCCCGGTCAAGGGCACGCACCTCGGTTGCAGGTTTGATCCCAAGGCCCGGGGCAGCTGGGGCACATGCAGGAGGCACCCAATCCGTGTGCCTCAGCCACATGGATGTTCCTCTCTCCCTCTCCCCACTCCCTCCCACGGCCTCCCTAAAGATCAATGAAAAAAAATGTCCTCACTCCGGGTTGAAGACGAAAAAAACAAAAGAATCTGCGGATCTAGCTTCTCCAGAGAGGTCAGGCCCAAGCCAGACATGAGTCGTAACCAGGGAGCAGAACCAGCCCAGGGCCCCCACACACACACGAAGGAGGAGGGGATTCGGGCAGAGGGACAGAGCACAGGCCCTGCGCGAGGCCTTGGGGTGAAGTGCCAGGACACCCTGAGTCAGAGCAGCGGTGCAGGGCCAGGTCTTGACCGGGGCAGAGGGCCTTCAGGGCTCTTTGCTCCAAACACCGCCCTCAGGGCCACACGAGGCAGCGACCTAAACACCCACCTGGCGTATCCGAAGGGCTCAGCTCCCCGAGTTAGCAGAGGGCGGGGCCTTGCAGGGCCCGGTGGGGCCAGGCTGCTGGGGTCAGAGCGCCACAGAGACACCACCAACCCTGGTGCCCATTTTCTCCGGCTGTTACCGAACCTGCTCCCGGCCAGGGTGCCGCAAGATGAGAGGTCCCTGGTCCAATCAGGGCTCAGGGGCGATGGAGAGCCGGGAGGCAGTGGGGGATCCTCCCTCAGGGCTCCCGGGGGACGGGCCGGGTGGGTGTCTTCACACAGTGTGAGGGGGACGTGCCCAGGCCTTTCGCAGCAGGACTGAGGTGCTCGTCCACCAGTGGACTCCTATGGGTACCACGCGTGGGCGTGTGACACACGTGTAGACTCCCTGAGGCAGCTGCCCACAGGGCCACGGCTCAGGTAGATGGTCTGTGATCTCCCCGCCCCCTGCACCCTCGGCAAGCGCTGAGGCTCTGGGCAGGGCTGGGCGGCCTCCTGACCTCACGGCTGTGGTCGAGTGACCAGACCCTGAGACGGTGCTTCCTGTGGTCGGGGAGGAATGGGCGCCGTCAGGGGTCTGGCTCCGTGCACGTGGGCTGGGATGGCTCAGGACGCAGCCCGTGCAAGGCCCTGGCCGGTCCGGGGAGGGAGTGGGGACGTCAAGGAAGTGGGCCACCACCACCCAGGAACTCCTGGTCTGTGTGGGCAGTGGGTACCTCCTGGCAAAAGGACACAGCAGGCGGGTCCTGAGAGCCAGCCCCGGCCAGAGACAGTGGGGGCTGCAGGAGGGAGCCAGGCAGGGGGATCTTTTTTTTTTTTTATTGATTTTTTTTTTTTACAGAGAGGAAAGAAGAGGGATAGAGAGTTAGAAACATCGATGAGAGAGAGACATCGTTCAGCCGCCTCCTGCACGCCCCCCACTGGGGATGTGCCCACAACCAAGGTACATGCCCTTAATCGGAATCGAACCTGGGACCTTTCAGTCCGCAGGCCGGCGCTCTATCCACTGAGCCAAATTGGTTTCGGCAGGGGATGATCTTGCAGAAGGGGTGCTCTGCTGGTAGGAGGGAAGCCAGGCAGGGGGCGATCTTGCAGGAGCGGGGGGCCAGTGCTCAGGCCTGGCGACCGGTGCTGGGGGAGCGGGTGCTACAGGTCAGGGGCCAGGAGGTGCCCGGCCTTGGGGCTGTGGCTGAGGAGATGGACACACTGGGGAAAGGGTCTCCTCGGAGTCAGTGGGAACCCAGCCGTCAGCTGAGCCCCGCGGGCGGGTCATCCTGGGCCTCGGGGACGTGGCAGGAAATCATCCCTCCCCTCACCTGGTGGCCTCAGAGCCCCGCCCCCACCGTCTGACCAGGGCGGGGGCCGGTCCGGGCTTTGCACCCTGCATTCACGGCCACTGATTTCTCTCCCGCCCTCCCTCGCTCAGGGACCTGGTTTGAGGCCACACCAGGCTTGGGGAGGGTGGGGGGAGCAGGGATGTGGCCAGAGCGGGAGGCCTCGTCTCCCAGGAAGCGCCCAGGCCCGGGGTCAGGCCGCAGGAGTGGGGAGCTGGTGCCCACGCGGTGACCCCTCAGAGACACTGTGAGCGGGGCGGGCGCTGAGGGCTTGCGCCTCGGGAGGGACGGTCCCCGCCCAGACGGGCCTGCGGGTGCGAACACGGGCCTGGGTGCCGCCTGCAGGTGCTGCTGTGGTCGGCCAACAAGGTGTTTGAGGAGCTGACGGACATCGAGCGGCAGTTCCACAAGGCCTTCTACACGGTGCGGGCCTACCTCCACTGCGACCGCTACTCCGTGGGCCTCCTGGACATGACCAAGGAGAAGGTGAGGCCTGCCCAGCCTCCTGCCCCCCTCCCCCGCCCGCCGGTGCCCCGGGGCGGGCTCACCACTCCCCCCAGCGGTTCTCAACCTGTGGGTCTCAACCCCTTTGAGGGTCGCCTAAGACCAGCGGAAAACACCTATTTCCCAGGGTCTTAGGGACCAACACACGGCTCCTCGGTGTAGCAAAGTGTAGCCATGTAGTTTACTGTTGTCCTAGGAAGACTGTTGTCCATGCTACACCACGATTCAAGACAAAATTTCATTTATTTGTCATGAGAAATAAATATTTCACAATATGTAATTACATATTGTTTTTGTGATTAATCCCTATGCTTTCATGATGTTCCATTTGTAACAATGAAAATACATCCTGCCTATCAGATATTTACATGACAGTTCATCACAGTAGCAAAGTGACAGTTATGAAGTAGCCACGGAAATCATTTTATGGGTGGGGGTCACCACCCCATGAGGAGCTATCTTAAAGGGCCGCGGCCTGAGGAAGGTGGAGAACCGCTGACTCCCCCTCTTCTCCGCCAGGAGTTCTTCGACGTGTGGCCCGTCCTGATGGGAGAAGCCCAGCCGTACACAGGCCCGCGCACGCCCGACGGCCGCGTGAGTCCTGGCCGGGGGGGGGGGATGGCCAGCCGCTCTCCACCCCCCACTCCAGGCAGCACAGGCCTGGCCCAGCCCAGCCCAGCCCAGGAGCGGGGAGGGCCAGGGGGCTGGGGAGCGGGGGACAGAGGCCTCCTCGCCCAGAGGGTCTCAGGGTGCTGGCCCCGAGTCCCTCACGACCGCCCGCCGTGTCTGGTCCTCAGGAAATCGTCTTCTACAAAGTCATCGACTACATCCTCCACGGCAAGGAAGACATCAAGGTCATCCCGTGAGTGCCTGTGCCCGTGGATCCTGGGCCGGGGGCACCCACGTGGGGGGAGGTGCTGGCTCGCCGACCCCGGAGAAAAGGGATGGGGGACCTCGCGGTGGCCTCCAGGGGTGCAGGGAGAGTCCAGGGGCCCTGCCACAGTCCCGGAGCCTACAGGCCCTCGAGGTCCCGGCACACTGCACACCCGGTGGGATGGGCCGAGGGGACGTCTGCCAAGGGAGGGGCCTAGCTGGGTGGAGCTCAAGGCAGGGCCCGGTCCCAGCCCAACAGCCACGAGGCCAGGGCACCAGGCCCCACAGGCCTGGCAGACCCCCCCACCCCCCGCCAGGCCTCCCCCAAAGACTGGGACACTCAGATCCCGGCCCGCCACAGGACAGGGGACCAGCGCTCAGCTCCAGAGGCCCCAGGAGGAGAAGGGGCTCCCACCGGGCCAGTGGCCTCATCGTGGGCAGAGAAGGCGGACGAGGCAGTACCAGTGCCCCCCAACCACACCCTCCGCTGCCCACAGCCTCCCAGCTTCCCTCCCCACAAACCCCTGCCCCACCCGGAGCTCAGAGAACAGAACAAACGGGAACACACACACACACGCACGCACACACACACACACTGCCACAATCACACACCTCACACCCCTGGGTCTGGCTCATCTGACCCTCTGCTTCTCTCCCCAGCACACCCCCGGCTGACCACTGGGCCCTGGCCAGTGGCCTTCCAACCTACGTGGCAGAGAGCGGCTTTGTGAGTCCCCAAGGCCCTGCCCCTAGCCCCAGCCTTCCCGCCGGCCCCTGCCCGCCGAGAGGCCTCTGTAGAAGCTTAGAATGGTGTGTCCCCTCGGCTGCGAGCTGAGACCGCTCTCTGCCCCTTGCAGATCTGTAACATCATGAACGCCCCGGCGGATGAGATGTTCACCTTTCAGGTAGCCGTTTGCCCGCAGGCCAGGCGTGAAGGGACAGGGTTCAGAAAGGACAGTCGGGAGCTTTTAGTTTTGTGTTTGTATTTTATCTCCCAGAGGAAGGGAGAAGGAGGGCGAGAGAAAACCAGTGAGAGAGAATCGTGGATCCTCTGCCTCCTGCACACCCCCTACTGGGGATGGAGTCCACCACCCGGGCCTGTGCCCTGACTGGGCATTGGTCTGGGACCTCCTGGTTCCTGGGTGGACGCTCAACCACTGAGCCACGCCGGCCGGGCCAGAGTTGGTTTTGACGGCTTAAGAAACAACCTCAAAATCGCAGTGTCCAACAGCAGCAAACACATACAGGGTGCCCCTCCCCCCAAAAAATGTACACACACTTTAACAGTTGATAACTCACTCAGTTTAATGAACTCTGGCTTCATAATTGTTCCAAGGGTGTCTGCGGGGTGGGGGGGAAGGCACCTGTATCTCACGCTCATCTGCCTGCGGGTTTGCTGGGTTCAAAGGTTCAGGTCTGCTCCCCATGCCTTCCCCTGGGGACGCAGACAGGGCTCCGCTACGGAGGAGGCAGAGGTCACGGGGGGCTTTGTCCCCAAGGGCTCTCCCGGGACTGGCCAGGCACCAGGGCGTCGAGGAACAGCCAGATGGCTGGTCGGGGGCCGGGGTGGGGGTGGAGCAGGGTGCCTGTAAGTGGGGCCCTGCGTGTCCAGAGCACTGGCCCGGGGAAGTGTGCTATGGGGCGTGCCCGCTGCCCTGTGGGCGTAAAGTCCCCACGCGAGTGGGGGGGGGGGGCGGGGGGGGAGAGAGGGAGGGGGCCCACCCTCTGCAGCCGAGGGCAGGCTCAGGCTGTCCGCTCCGGCTCCGACGCCGACCCGTCCCCGCAGCAAGGCCCCCTGGACGACTCGGGCTGGACCATCAGGAACGTCCTGTCCATGCCCATCGTCAACAAGAAGGAGGAGATCGTGGGGGTGGCCACCTTCTACAACCGGAAGGACGGGAAGCCGTTCGACGAACAGGACGAGGTGCTCATGGAGGTGAGCACGGCCTCGGGGGCAGGACATGCCACCTGCCCTCCCCTCCGACCCTTGCACGGCCACAGAGAGCGGACAGGAGGCAGGGGGCCAGGTCCCCCTCTGCTGCCCCGGAGGAGCACGCCGGGCCCTGGGCCCCGCCCCCGGATGGCGGATGCCTCGGGGTGACTCCGTGCCCCCCGCAGTCCCTCACACAGTTCCTGGGCTGGTCCGTGCTCAACACCGACACCCACGACAGGATGAACAAACTGGGGAACCGCAAGGACATCGCCCAGGACATGGTGCTGTACCACGTGCGGTGCGACCAGGACGAGATCCAGCTCATCCTGGTACTGCCCCCACCAGGGACACGCACCCCCAGGAGCAGGCCCGTCCTGGAGGCCCCCCTCGCCCTGCCAGCCCACGGTGGGTCCCTCCTCCCAGGCCTTCTCGACTGGGCGAGGGCTCCCTCCTCCAGGAGAGGCAGGGGCGTGCAGACGGGAGCCACCCATGCACCCTCTTTTCCCCCCCACCCCCGGGCTCCTGCAGTGGTCGGTCTCGGTCCTCTGTCCCAGTCACAAGGGTGTCGGGGATGCGGTCGCCCATCCCACCCTCGCCAGGGCGCAGCTGGCGTGTCACTGACTCACAGCGCATCTGTTCTCTCTCAGCCAACCCGAGAACGCCTGGGGAAGGAGCCGGCTGACTGTGAGGAGGAAGAGCTGCGGGAAATCTTGGTCAGCATCTGCCCCCACCCGGGGGTAGAAGTGGGGGGCGGGGCGTTGAGGGTGGGGCCGGGAGACTCAGGGTGCTTACAGGGTGTCCCTGTGGTGGTGGCCGCGGTCCACAGGCCAGAGGCCTGCCGTGTGTCCGTGCACCTTCTTGCGGGCGCATCTCTGCGTTTGTTTCTCTGGCAACATCACCGTGCCCTCCGCCGGTCCCCAAACATTCTGGTCGTTGGACCTCGAGGGTCTGAGGAGAGGGGAGGGCCCAGGTACAGGCACGGGCCAGAGCAACGGACAGGGCAGACATCACTGGGGCATCAGGGCTGGACAGAGGATCCTGGGAGGAGGGACGGGGAGGAGCCCTCGGGGTGCAGGGCCTGCTCCCTCAGCCCCGCCCCTCCCACAGAAGGAAGTGTTGCCGGGTCCCACCACGTTTGACATCTACGAGTTCCACTTCTCCGACCTGGAGTGCACGGAGCTGGAGCTGGTCAAATGCGGCATCCAGATGTACTACGAGCTGGGGGTGGTCCGCAAGTTCCAGGTACCCCAGGAGGTGAGGGCGTGGCCACGGGTCCCAGGGCCTGCACGGAACTCGGGGCAGGCCTGGTCATTGCACAACGGGCAGGGCAGACCGGTAAAACACAGGTAGAGCCGAGACCGGTGTGGCTCAGTGGATAGAGCGTCGGCCTGCGGACTGAAAGGTCCCAGGTTCCATTCCGGTCAAGGGCATGTACCTTGGTGGCGGGCACATCTCCAGTAGGGGGCGTGCAGGAGGCAGCTGATCCATGTCTCTCTCTCATCGATGTTTCTGACTTTCTATCCCTCTCCCTTCCTCTCTGTGAAAAAATCAATAAGATATATTTTTAAAAATTAAAAAACACACACACACACACAGGTAGAACGTGGGGTGGATGGAAGGAGGGAAAGTCTGATGGACAGACGCTCCAGGCAATGTGACCTGAGGGGCTTCTGGGGGATAGCGGGTTCTGGCAGGGTGGGGAGACGGCAGCCCATCACCTGCGCAGAAAGCACCCACCCCCCCGGCTGGAACCGGGTCCTGGCAACCATCTGACCGCCGGGAGGGGGGGCCGCCTCCACTCTGCTCTGCCCGGGGTCCCTTCACACCCCGAGCCCCTGCTCCCACCACATTCCCAGGAGATGGTCTACGACAGTGGTTCTCAACCTTCCTAAGGCTGTGACCCCGCCATACAGCTCCTCATGTGACGGTGACCCCAAATCAAAAAATGATTTCGGTGGCTACTTCAAAACTGTAATTTTGCTACAGTTATGATTCAGAATGTAAATACCTGATATGCATGATGTATTTTCCAACGACTTTAGGCAGACCCCCGTGTTTTGGTCGTTCGACCCCCCGCCGGGGTCGCGACCCACAGGTTGAGAACCGCTGGTCTACGAACTAGGAAAGAGCCACAAAAGAAAAAAAAATAATTATGGAAAACGTGGAGAAGAAAAAATTATTTCCTAATAACTTTCTGGCCCTTAAAAAAATCACAGAACAGCCCTGGCCGGTGTGCGCTCAGTGGCTAGTGCATCGGCCTGGGGACTGAGGGGTTCCGGGTTGGATTCCCGTCAAGGGCATGAACCTTCTGTCCGTCCTGGACCCCGGTGGTCAAAGCCCGTGCAAGAGGCAACCAGTCGATGTGTCTCTCTGTCTTTCCCTCCCTTCACTCTCTCTAAAGAGCCATGGAACAATACCCTCGGGGTGGGTTAAACACAGAACAGGAAGAGGCATTGTCCAGAGATAGCTGCCCTCCGCCCCCACTACCACCACCACCACCACCACCCAGCCCCAGGACCTTCAGCCACCAGGGCCAGGTGCCCACAGCTTAGGCCTTTTCTCCTGAAAGGCCCCTCCCTGCCCCGCTGGTGTGACTAGTGAGCACTGAGGATCACGGGTTCCATTCCCCGTGGAGGCTCGTACCGGTGGCAGGTGTGCTCCGGGCCCAGGTTGAGGCGCATTCTGAGGCAACCGCTTGACCTGTCTCTCCCACACCCATATCTCTCTCCCTCCCTCCCTCCTCTCTCTAACCATCAATGGAAAAACATCCTCCTGGGAGGATGAACCAAACATAAACTACCCTACGCCCCCGGCTGGGGTCTTCTTCTCCCCCTTGGGGCCGGGCCATGGGGTGGAGAGGCTGGCAGCCCTGAATGACCCCTCTCCGGCCCCCCACAGGTGCTGGTGCGGTTCCTGTTCTCTGTCAGCAAAGGCTACCGCAGGATCACCTACCACAACTGGCGCCACGGCTTCAACGTGGCGCAGACCATGTTCACGCTGCTCACGGTGCCTGGAGGGGGGCCGAGCGTCCGGGGTCCGGGGGTGGAGGCGCCCCCCCACACACACACCGTCCCCCACACAGACCTGTCCAAAGGCAGCCCCACGCCGGAGGGGGCGGGGTCTGGCCAGAGGGGAGGGTCGTGGGCAGGTGGGGCCCAGCCTCCAGGCCACCCCACAGCCCTCAGCCCCTGGAGCAGGAGCGGAGTGCGGGTGCGGGTGCGGGTATGGGACTGGGCGCCTGTGTCCGCAGACGGGGAAGCTGAAGAGCTACTACACGGACCTGGAGGCCTTCGCCATGGTCACCGCCGGCCTGTGCCACGACATCGACCACCGCGGCACCAACAACCTGTACCAGATGAAGTAGGCGCGGCAGTGCCAGGGGTCCCCCGGGGAGGCGGGGAGGTCCAGGTGCAGCGGGCGGGGAAGCGGAGACCTTTGCTGTGGCGCCCACCGGCCCTCGGGGCTACCCGCTCCTCCCCGAACCTGGCAGGTCCCAGAACCCGCTGGCCAAGCTGCACGGCTCCTCCATTCTGGAGCGACACCACCTGGAGTTCGGCAAGTTCCTGCTGGCGGAGGAGGTGAGAGTCCCCGCGGGCACGAGCCTCTCCCGGCTGAGGACCCCCTGGGCCCCCCTCTGAGCACCCCCTGGGACCCCCCCCCTGCGCCCTGGGTCTTCATGGGCAGGTCCGCGCGCCCCTGGCCTCCTGGGGACGGAGTCTGACCGTGCGCCCTAGCCGGAGGGGGCGCATAAAGTCTCCCCGCGGAGGGTGGGCTCCCGGGGAGAGGCCGCCTGAGTCTGGCGCCCGCCCCTGGGGCGAGGGACGGACTGACACCCCCTCATCCTCACCCCCCAACCCCCCCGCAGAGCCTGAACATCTACCAGAACCTGAACCGGCGGCAGCACGAGCACGTGATCCACCTCATGGACATCGCCATCATCGCCACGGACCTGGCGCTCTACTTCAAGTGGGTCCCGCGGAGGCCCGGGTGGGGGCACCGGGGAGACCCCGCGGCCCCAGGGGCCTGGATTCCTGGGGAGACCTCCTGGGAAGGGTGTGGGGGGTGGGCGGGACGACGCGTGGGGATGGGGCCTCCGTGGGGGTGCGGGGCGGCCCACAGTCCCCGTGTCCTTGGGGTTCAGGAAGAGGACGATGTTCCAGAAGATCGTGGACGAGTCTAAGAGCTACGCGGACCGGCGAAGCTGGACCGAGTACCTGTCGCTGGAGACGACACGGAAGGAGATCGTCATGTGAGCCGGAGGTGGGGCTGGGGGGCCGGTTACCCCCGCAAACTTCCACCAGGCCCCCAGGCCCGACCCCCCGCCCCCCGCCCCAATGCTCTGCTGCAGGGACAGCTCCTCCCTTACAGGCTGTGGTGCTGAGAGCAGAGCTCCATCTGGATTGGGGGTCCGAGCGCACCGGGACCGGCCGGTGGTTCAGCACCATGGCCAGCGCCCCGGCCTTGGGCCGTCACGTACTCAGCCAGGAGCCCGCCGGTCTGCACGGGTCCGATCCTCACGCCTGTGCACCGCACACTGCCAGGCTCGGGATACGCACTGGCTGAACAGCATGCGGTGCAAGGGAGGGACGGGGCAGGGGTGCAGTGGGGAGCACAGGCTGCCTCTCCTGGAAGGACCATCGCCCCACAGTCGGTCCGCAGGCTGCGCGGGCAGGAGGGCGCAGGGGGCGAGGGGGCCAGCCTGGACCCGCCTGCAGCGCCCTCTGCTCACAGGGCCATGATGATGACGGCCTGCGACCTGTCTGCCATCACCAAGCCCTGGGAGATCCAGAGCAAGGTGAGCCATCACCTGGTGGGGCTGGCCTGCGGGAGCCTGATGCAGGGGCAGACCCCTGGGGGCCAGGCTACCCATAGCCACCGGGTGCTCACGTGTGAGGGGTTCCCAGGGGTCCGGGTGGAGAGCGCGGACACAGAGCCTCTGGCAGGTCCGTGGGACGCTCTCTGACCCAGCGCTGAACCACACTGAACCCCACGGGATGAACGACTGCCTTTCCTGTGCCCCCAGGTGGCACTGCTCGTGGCAGCGGAGTTCTGGGAACAGGGGGACCTGGAAAGGACAGTGCTGGACCAGCAGCCCATTGTGAGTGTTGCTTCCAGAACCTCGGCCCAGGGCGCGGTCCTGCTCGGTGCAGACAGGGCACTCCGGTCCTACAGGCCTGGGCTCTGACGAGATGGGTGTGGGTGCCCGTGGCTCGAGATCCGGGTGAAGCTGTAAGGTGGAAGCCGGCAGTAGATCATAGCCAGAGGCTCCACCGTGAGCACGGCTGGGCCTTCAGCGACCTGGGAAGTCCCAGGTGGGACAGACACGGCCCCACAGAGGGTGCCCAGCCAGGGAGGAGTTTCAGGAACCAGGGTCCACACACGGTACATGGGTGGTGCCTGGGTCTGTGAGTCACCAGTGCGGGTCAGGACTACTCTGTGAAACCACGATGCACCGACAAGACAACCAGGGGCCTGGACAGTAGGTTCAACACGTGGAGAGATGGGGAGAGGGTTTGCTCACAAGCCAGCCCCACTCGGTGACGAGTGGTCTGGACACAGGCCTGAGGAGCGTCGGGCAGGTGCAGGCAGCAGGAGGGGCGCCCTGACCAGCAGCGTCTCTGGGGCACGGGGCCGGTCTGTCCTTTCCAGGCCAGGCTTCTAGAGCCCTGCCTGGCTCCTCCTCCCCACGCCAGCCCCAGACCCTGGGCCCCTGTGGAGCAGGGACTGACAGGAGGCAGCTCGGTGGGTCCGGAGGGTGTGGACAACGGGGACAGTGGTCTAAGCTTACCAGGGGCTTGTGCCAGGGGAGCTGGGGTCTCTGGGGGTTGGGGGGACTACTCTCAGGGTACCGGCGGCCTGATTCAGCACCCCGGACAGCTCCCGGGACTGGAAGTCGCTCTCAGGGAGCCTGGGGTCCTGGCTGGGCACCATGGAGAGTTCCATGCGGAAGATGGAGGGGGACGCACTGGGGGCGAGGCATCTGGGGGACCTAGGAGACCTGGGACAGGCCAGCACTGTGACGTTGATGCGATGCCCTGGAACCAGGGCCCGATAGCTCCCAGGCGCGTGGGTCGTCTTGGGCTTGCCCCGTCAAGGGCCAGCATCTGCCAGGCAGGCTGGGCCCGGCCAGGGCTCCACCCTCCTCTGCTCGTTCCATGGACATGTTCATTGGAGAGGGTGGGGTTGAGTGAGTCCTGGTGCTTGGGGGATGTGCCAGACCCACCTGCCCCTGCCCCTGCCCCTGCCCCTGCCCCTCATGGTGTCCCTGCTTCCCCCAAAGCCCATGATGGACCGGAACAAGGCGGCTGAGCTCCCCAAACTGCAGGTTGGCTTCATCGACTTCGTGTGCACCTTCGTGTACAAGGTGAGCCGCCACGCAGGGCCCGCTGGGCCCAGGAGGGAGGGGCCCTGGCCCACCCTCCTCCCATCTGCGGTTAAAACCCAACATCTTCAGGGTCGCCCCCAGTTGAGTTTCTCACCCTCCGTAGCCCAGCCAGCTCCTCGTCCCACTGGGTGCTCTCCCTCCCGATGTCCTCACAGTCACCCCGAGGCCTCACCTCCCATGTCCCTTCCCCAACCTCCCAGGCGCTCCTACGGCCTGCGTTGCTCTCGGGGCTGACGGCAGGTGCATCTGCCAGTGTCTGTGCACCCGGAGCACAGGGTGGCCCCCCACGGAGCTGGGTGTGCTTTGCCCAGAAACACGGGCTTCATAACTGACAAGTGGCAGCAGGTCACAGCTCCAGGGACTGGCCGGGGACGCGGGCATCTGACTGCACGGCCCTCCTGTGATGCCCAACATGGCCAGGGCCTCCACCCTGCCACTCGGGCAGCAGGGCCGACCCCACACTCCAAGGAGGGTGTTGCCTGGTTCTGAGTGAAGTCGGTCCTGACGGGACTATCCCATCCCACCTCAGCCCCCAGGACACCACACTGCCCTCCACTGCGTCTCCAATCCCATTTCCTGCCTCCACAGCTGACGTGCTGGGGGGAGGCGGGACCAGGGTGCCCTGCAGTCCAGACCTCACAGGTCACAGCTCACCATGCATCCTCTCCTTGCTGCACCTGCATCCCCACAGCTTGGGGGTTCACATGCCTGTGTGGTGTGTGTGCATTGTGCGTGATGCATGCATTGTGCGTGGTGCATGTGCATTATGTGTGGTGTGCATGCATTGTGTGTGTACTGTGTGTGGTGCATGCACTGTGTGTAGTGTGAGCACTGTGTGTGATGTGTGCATTGTGTATGATGCATGCACTGTGTGTGGTGCGTGTGCATTGTGTATATACTGTGTGTGGTGTGTGCACTGTGTATAGTATAAGCACTGTGTGTGGTGTGTACATTGTGTGTGATGTATGCACTATGTGTGGTGCATGTGCATTCAGTGTGGTGTGCATGCATTGTGTGTGTACTGTGTGTGGTATGTGCACTGTGTGCACTGTGTGTGGTGTGAGCACTCTGTGTGGTGTGAGCACTGTGTGTGGTGTGTACATTGTGTGTGATGTATGCATTGTGTGTGGTGTGTGTGATGTATGCATTGTGTGCGGTGTACGAGGCATGGGAGAAGGAGCACAAGACACACATGTCTGTGAGCCCCCACCCCCTCTGCAATTGACACTTTCTACTCTATTCTTGGGGTCCTTGCCTGCTCTGAGGGCATGTGTTATGAGCATCCACGCCCACAGCTCCTGGACGCCAACGCCAAGCGCTTCTCCCTGGTCAGGGCTTTGCGGGAAGGGGCATCTCGTGGCTGTTCTTCCTCCCACCAGGCAGGCCTCAGGGTTCTCCTCAGAGCAAACCGAGGCGGAGGCAGGTCGAGATCTGTCCCTTCCACCCGCCGGGGCGGTCTCGATGCCTGGATTCCCTTCCAGGAGTTCTCCCGCTTCCACGAGGAGATCCTGCCCATGCTGGAGCGGCTGCAGAACAACCGGCAGAACTGGAAGGCGCTGGCCGACGAGCATGAGGAGAGGGTGCGGGCGCTGGAGGAGGAGAAGCAGCAGGAGAGGACCGTGGACAAGAAAGGTCTGGGCCGTGGCGCAGGGCGGGCACCGGGTTAACCAGAGTCAGAGCCAGTGAAGAGACAGAAACAAGGAAGTGAGATGAGAGGAAGGGCAGGTGTCCCTGGGCCCCTCACCGCAGAGGTGGCCACAGGGGAGGCCCGTCCACCAGGAGGCCCCGACCATGTCCCTGGTTTGGGGGGGGGACCTGCTGACTCAGGAACTCACCAGCCCGGACAGATGAAAGGGTTCCCTCCTGCTGGTCCTAGTGGGGACTCTCCTTTCCTCCCAGGAAGTGGTTGTGGAGTGCTACTTCCTTTATGAAGGGGGTCAGCCCACCGAAATACCACCACCTCCTCACAGACCTTTCCTTCCAAGAACAGTCCCTCCGAGTAACTCAGAAAACCCACCTGCACTTCCATGCACCGCCCCCCACGCACACGCACTCACCTGCAGGCACACACACCTACACACACACACACACAGGCCTGCACATGCTCACATGCACACACACAGGAAAGGAAGAGCTCGGAGCCGGGTGCACGACCCCCCGGCTCTGTCCAGCACAGTCGTGGGCCTGTTTGCCCTGAACTGTGGGAGTGGCTCAGCCAGTCCGGCTGGATTCTGGGGCCACAGGGCCTTGTGTCCACCTGGGCTCGGCCACTCAGCTCCGGGGCTTTGGTTGCTATTCCCTGCGACTCCCTGCTAGGGGGCGGGAACCAAGACGGTGACAGGGCTGTGGGAGGCCAGGCGGAGTGTCACCGGGGCTGAGATAAGAAAGGTGAGCCCCAGTAATCGGCTTAGCTGACCACAGATGCCCTTCCCCTCCCACAGGGCCGGCAGAGGGCAGGCAGGCCTACGGGAGGGGCCCCGGCTGAGGCACGCGTGGCCCTCCCTCACCTTCTCGCCTTCTCTTGCAGGCGGCACAGAAATGTGCAATGGTGACCCAGCACCCAAGGCCTCGACCTGCTGCCTCCTGTGAGCCGCTCGGCGTGTCTGAGGGTGCCCACACCCTCCTGCCTGCCCATGCGGACTCTGCCTCAAACCACTGGGCACAAGAGGCTGGGAAGCCTGAGGCGATTCTGGATAC